>CALZFC010000251.1:2405000-2802500 GCA_945643635.1 Allodiplogaster sudhausi
ATGCTGGACAAGGTGAGGAAATCGTGAGATTTGTGGGCTTCTTTCGCAGAAGTATATACCTGAATTTCGACCTCATACTAGTTATTAGTCAAAAAAGTGAAATATAAATAGATTCTAAGCACAATGACGACCATATCTAACGGCATACCACAATTCTGGTGAGAGGATTCCCCGACTGAGTGCTGTTTCAGTGGAACCTATGGCTTTTAATTTTTTTCTCTCTCGAAATCTGGGGTTTTCAATGGATGAAGTTGATAAATAGCTTGAAAACAAGAAAATGCCAAAATATTTCATAACTCCTATTTATATTTCTCATTCAGCTCGGAGGAACCTTCGCGCCTCGTCCCGCATGCGGCCCGCACAAGATGCGCGAGTCGCTCCCGCTCATTCTCTTCCTTCGCAACCGTCTGAAGTACGCGCTGACGTACACGGAGGCGCGCAAGATCTGCAAGCAGCGTCTCATCAAGGTGGACGGCAAGGTCCGCACTGAGATGCGCTTCCCGGCCGGATTCATGGGTCGGTTATTCTTCTTTCCCGCCATTTTCAGTTTAAATTTACCTCAAATGGCACACAATTTGAGCGAAAAAATGGCTTGTATTCACGATGACGACCATATCTAAAGGCATACCTCCATTATGGTGAGAGGATTCCCCGACTGAGTGAAATAGAAGGGCAATTACTGTTGGATTTGGAGGTTGTCGAGAAGTTTTTAGTGGTCTAGCAACCTAGATTTTCACATTTTTAGACGTGATCTCCATCGAGAAGACGAACGAGAGCTTCCGTCTTCTCTACGACACCAAGGGTCGCTTCGTGCCGCACCGCATCACCGCGCAGGAGGGCAACTTCAAGCTGTGCAAGGTGCGGGAGAGTGGGGCTTTGGATCGAGGGGGCAATTCAGGTGTTATTTTCGCTGTCCTTCGGGGCGTTTTATTGGTCTTTTATCATGGAAATACGATAAGAGATTGCACGATGAAGACCATATCTCTAATGGCAGACCCCAATTCTGGTGAAAGGATTCCCCGACTGAGTGCTTTACAAGGATCTTGAAAGCCATTGTGTCGTGGAAAAATGAGAGTTTAGCTAGGATGAAAAGTAAATAAATTTTGCTCTTTTAAGGTGAAGCAGATCTCCGTGGGCCCCAAGGGCGTGCCCTTCATCGTTACGCACGATGCGCGCACCATCCGCTACCCGGACCCGCACGTCAAGGTTCGAGGAGGCCGGGAAATAGGCCAGAAAGTGGAAATATGCTCTAAAAAAAGTACTGAAAACTTTAGACTAGAATAGTGGTAATGGAAACTAATGAGGAGAAAATTTATGCAAAACGGTTGTTATATTCGTGTTTCTCGTACTCATAAACCCCCTGGAGTGAATTTGGAGAAAAAAAAATTTTTGAAAAAAAAAATTTTGCTGGAGCAGGAGTAACTGAATAGTACCAAAAAACTGTCCGCATTTCTAATGTTGACTGGAATTGATTGTTAGAAAGATATCTGTGTGACAAGACGATGATAATGGTGATAATGATTCGTGTGCTTTTTAAGATCGACGACACGGTCGTCATTGACGTGAACACGGGCAAGATCACGGACTACGTCAAGTTCGAGCAGGGCAACCTGGCCATGATCACGGGAGGCCGTAACATTGGCCGTGTCGGCATCGTTGGCCACCGCGACAGACATCCGGGCTCCTTCGACATCATCCACGTCAAGGACGCCGCCGGCCATTCGTTCGCCACCCGGTAAGACATACGACACTTGGAGGTCGGGGTCCGCGATTGGACGTAAACGGCCGACCGATGTAAGTTTGTAGAGCTTTGATTAGGTGTTAGGATTGGTTCCAGCAGAGCCCGGAGCATCTCGATCTCCGTGTAAAGGTTTTTATAACCTTTACAAGGGCTCTGTTGTTATTATGAAAAGAGTAGAAGAGATTCGATTAGGTAGCTTTGTATATCTTGAAGAATTGTAAGAAGTAAAGCAAAGACTAGTTGAGTACTTTTCAGCATGAGCAACGTCTTCATCATTGGCAAGGGCGCCAAGCCGCTCGTCTCCCTCACGGCACAGAAGGGAATCAAGCTCACCATTGCCGAGGAGCGTGACAAGCGTATTGCACAGAAGAAGGCCTAAAAGGGGAGGAGAAGAGATGACTACCCGTCCAATTGTTGGGGCAGTCGCCTGTTTAAAGGGCGCTGGTCCCTCGTTGTTTTTGTTTTGATAAACTGTTGCCATTAAAAGAAAGTGTTTTCTGACAGAAACATGACACGGACAACATCGTTTGGAAAATATTTGCATGGATGGAAGGCTGAATTGGTGGGTGCATTGGGAGTGAATGGATTTGTGGTTAGTGGAGATGTTGCTGTGTTTGGAAGAAACTTATCCTGATTATCGATGGTATTGAACAGTGACTTTGAGCGATGCACGGTTTGGAGGCGATCGACTTTCGTATAACTGGCAACGCCGTTAGGCTATTTTAAAATGTAAAGCTCATTGGACTTGTGATGAGGAAACCATTGAAATGGTGGTTCTATTGCGAATAAGTCGGCCAAAGCTTGCAGTGTACAAGTGTAGTTGATGCACCTTCTTTCCTTTTTTTCCTGGCATTACTCAAACTTTGTGGTCCAGAATGACCCCCGGACTCCGCGCCAGCTTGGCTGCCGCCCTCGATGGCCTTATCTGCGTCTACAAGCCGGCGGATCTCTCGATCATGGCGCTCAAGAGGACGGTAACCAAGAGGATAGCCGCGCATGCAAATGCCGCTGTTGGCTGGCCGCAACTTTCGAGCATTAAGGTTGGATGTAGTTCTTGGTATTCATTATTCATATAAAAGTGTTGGGCCAAGTGCTCTATTTGAATGATGTAAATAAATTGAATGGATCGGTAAACTAGTTGGTAATCATCGGTGTTAGAATTTGAAAATGTTCTATAAACATGGGCTATTGGTGCACCTCCACCTAAAACTGCTTAAAGCTGGCGGGAATTTCATGATTGACAATCTTGTTGAAATTTTCTTAGTTATTTTGTGAAATTTGGGTGCTTAGTATCTTGAGGAAATGGTATCTTTCACGCTGATTCTTGAGCAGGATATTACGATTCATTGTTGAATTGAGGGTAGAAGTTTGTTGTTTTAGTGATCATGAAACTGTTTAAAGATTTGTTTATTTATTTATATATCTTTTTCAGATGCCAGTGATCGAAGAGCACGAAAGCGGCGCCCTCGTCGTGGTTGGAACGAGGAAGCAGGTGAGGAAAGAAGAACGGGAATAAGGGGAGGGGGGGGATATGGGGAAAAGACGATGCGGTTAAAAGCGCTGCGGTTAAAACCGTACTTTTGCCATACTCCCCGGATCAAATACTTCTCTATCTCGTGGTTGCATTCGGCAATATCTCTCTTTCCCTCCGGCTTTTTACCTTGATTTTAAGTAAGAACATTACGATTAGAGAAGATTCGAACTCATTTGAGACATGTGCTACCATGGATACTTGAGCATTGCAAAAGCATAGAAAAATCAGGCGGTTTTAGATTTCCTTTCAGTTATTAATCTGTATGCGCACGCTTGTACTGTAATTAACATCGGAGCCGATTACTTTCTGAAAATACTTATGAGCTTCGGTAATGAAAGGGTTTTTTCTGTCCAAATTAATTTAGAGACGAGGTAGTCTTTTGTCGTTGCCTAATTATATGTCAAATTGTCTAATAAGCTATGAAAATATTAAAAAAAATATGGGTGAAATCGCCTGTAATGGAAGATATTTGTTGTTTTTATTTATATTGTTTTTATTTTCTATATCAAGTAACAACAATTCAGAAGGACTACTCGGAGCATCCTCTCGTTATCGGCGAGGAATGGCGTGTCGAGGACATCCGGATAGAAGAGTTAAGGCCGATGGAGACTTCCAGCAGTGGCATCTGTGGTTAGTTGAGGCTCTTATGTTCTTACAGAGAGGAGAGAGAGAGAATGAAAGAGAGAGAGAGAGAGAGAGAGAAGGGAGTGAGGAGAGAGAGAGAAAGAGAGAGAGGCTCTTATGTTCTTCCAGAGAGGATTGGGAGAGGAGAGAGAGAGAAAGAGAGAAGAGTTGCGGCCAGTGGAGACAGACTTCCATCAGTGGTATCTGTGGTTAGAATAGAGAGAGATTCTTATATCGGGATACCAGGGGACAAATGATATGGAAAACACCGAGTGAGATAGGACCTCGAATGATAGGGGGGGGGGGAGAAGACAAAAAAAAATTGGATGCCAAAATCTGAGTATGGTTTATGGATCTGGTGAGCCTCAAAATCTGGGAAACGAAAGAAAAGTTTGTAAGATATATTTTTTATTCGGTGATTTTTTTTCCATCGCACGATCAATTTTCATCTTACATTTAGAAACCGGTTGTTTTGCCATGTAAAAGGCCGTTTTTTTGATATTGTTCGTTATTCTATGCGTTAGTTCTTTGTTTCGAAAGAATAACCGATTTATAATAAAATATAGACAATTTATTTTTAAAAAGATTTCGTCACTACTTTTTTTAGTATTTTGCTTTAACGGCGGCAGAATAAGTGATTAATGATAAAATAATTTAAATTAGAAAAATAAAATGAAAATACCACTCATTACTTTGTTTAGTGTTCTACAAAAACGGCGGCTCAATAACTGACTAATGAAAAAAATAAATTATAAAAAAATTATGTAACAAATTATCTTTTTAGTGTTCGGCATAAACGGCGGCGTAGATGAGCTGCCGCCACTGCGCGCCAAGCACTGGTGCTCGTCGCATCGAGTAGAGGCCATCATGGGCAGAGAGACTGACAAGCATGAAATCAAGGGCAAGGTCGTGCACAGGGAGGAGTTCGGTCGGTGGCTTTGGGTTTCTTTCTTTTCTTTTCTTTTTTTTCTACTTCCTTTTGTTTGAAGTAAGAGAGAGAGAGAGAGAGAGAGAGAGAGAGAGAAAGATCCTTTCTCTGTCTCTCTCTCTCGCTTCACTTCTCTCTAAATGTTTTCTGAAACATGTGCAATCGTGAATCCTCTGTAATTCTTTCGACTTACACTGTAACAGCGCTTCTCGAAGCTTGTGGGGGAAAAACGAGAGCTTGCTGTATAATTGAGGACAAAAAGTTCCTTATGCTTGTGTAATGAGTCTTCATTCACTTGTTTGTATATAGTAGATTAATTACTTTTAATTAACAAAATTTTGTTACTTAATTTAAAATTGAATTAATTAATACATATTTATGATTCTTTCAACTCTGACGATGAAAATAAGAAATTTCCTCTCACAATCAGCTCACGTCACTCGACACAAGCTGCAGAAGCAACTCGACAGAATGAAGCATGACTACAGACGAGTGGCATTCGAGATGGCCGAAGTGGACATGCAGGTGAGAGAGAGAGAGAGAGAGAGAGAGAGAGAGAGAGAGAGCGAGAGAGAGAGAGAGAGGAGAAAGAGAGAGAGAGGGCGAGAGAGAGAGAGAGGAGAAAGAGAGCGAGAAAGAGAGGGAGAGAGAGAGAATTGAAAGAGAGGGAGAGAGAGAGAGACAGACAGAGAAAAAGTTGGGACGCGAAAGTGGTTAAGGTGAGAATGTAGTGAAAATTGACAATGGTCAGGTGGATTGAATGAAGTTTTTGATCACTGAAGGAACAGTTCATCTCAAACCGATTCTATTCTATCTTCCGTTTCACGTACAGAGTTCGAAGGCGTACTCGCTGGCCGTCCGCGGCATTCCACGGCCCCAGCTACCGAACGCGCAACTCATCGCCGACCTTCAACTGGCCTCCTTCAGGCCGCCCTACTTTGCTCTCCAGATTAGGAGTGTCGGAGAGACGGACGCGTATCTGAGGTGAGAGAGAGAGAGAGAGAGAGAGATTAGAGAGGTTGGGAGAGAGATGGGGGGGGAGTAGATAGAGAGGAGAAAGCGAGAGAGAAACAGAGAAAACAGGATGGGAGAGATATGGGGGGAGAGGTGCATGAGAGGAGAGAGAGATGGGAGTGAGAGAAGTAAATAAATGGTTGTCTTCCAGTTTTTTTGGCGCATGCATTATACATATTGAAGTAGCAAATAATTTATACTTAATGTCAAAATTGACACAATCGAGTTTGAAATAAGAATGATTAGCTCGCTTTTTTATTGCGTACTGTCACGTTATAATAAGAGGAAGTATGACAAGTTAAGTAGTGTTAGAGGCCGATTGCCCTTGATATCACCAATAATGCTCTTAGCCTTGCACATATGCATGTCTTGTCTATTAAAACCGCGTGCGCATAATCGATTATGATTTAGAAGTTAAATGAAATATACCTTTCAATACAGGATATAATTAGTTTGGATTTTTTCTTGCTATAAAAGACTCTAGGAAGGTACCGGCCAGGGATGTCCATAGCGGGCCGAGCCCGGGCCGCCCGGCCCGTTGCTAATTTGGCAGGCACGGGCCGAGATTTTGAAGGTGGGGCCCGGCCCGGCCCGCGTACCCCACGGGCCGGGCCGGGCCCGTTTTAACATAGGCCCGGGCCGGGCCCGGGCCGAAATTTTGAAAATAGGGCCCGTCCCGGCCCGCTTGCCCCCCAGGCCCGGCCCGGCCCGGAACGGCCCGCAGGGCACCGGGCCGGGCCCGGGCCTGGTTTTGGACATCCCTGGTACCGGCAGCTGATTACAGTGATATTTCTGAAGTGAACTTAGTAATAATGAAGATAAATCATTTAATAACCAATTGCAAGATTTGAGTGTAATCATCAATTTAGTTTTTTCCCTTTCTTTCTTGTCTGTGCAATCTTTTTTTAATATCAAATTGTTTTATATATTATATAGTGATAATAATGCTAATAGTAATAATTATTGTTATTGTTATTAATATATATATATAAACAATAAATAATATAAATTCCACAGATGCCTCATCGCCGAGATTGGCCGTGAACTGGGGAGCGCCGCGTCGCCAGCCAGGGTGATCCGGAGAATGACGGGGCCATTCCGAGTGGAGCACGCGCTGTTGGAGCGGCAGCTCAGTGTCCAGAACATTGTCGACAATGTAAAGATGATGAAGGAAGCGGTCAGAGGTGAGAGGAGGGGTTTTTTTTTAAATATTTTTTTAGGTACATTATTATCTTGTTTATTTCTTTGCGTATTCTTCTTTACTTGTTGCCTTAAAGGAGCCATATAACGAATCATTTTATCACCACTTGTGAAAGCTTTCTGGGAGTATGTTTTAGGCAAATGCGAGTTGATCCATTTTAATAAAACCACATAGCTTTGCAGTGAAAGGCTCCTTTAATGTATTTGTTAACTGTTTTGAAAGGATAGAAAAGCAAAAACAGCAAACTTGGAAGATGGTAATGAGGAGCGCAGGAGTGGTGAAATTCTGGAGTGAAAATGGTGTATGGACGGATAGGTTGAGAAAGAAGATTTTTTACTTAGAGGATATGAAAGACTATTTCGCTATTTGTGGTATTTTTTATGTATTTTGTTTCCGAAGATTATTGTAGGGTATAGATGCATAACGGAGATGGGACAAAATTTTTATTTGCAGAGTATACAATTTTGGATTGCGAAAGGTGGTATTTGAAAAGGAAAAGGAATCAAGTCAGATATGAAGGCGGATGCAATTTTTAGGGTCAAATAGGTTTGCGGAATAGCATACATACATATTATAGAATTTGAATTTCGTCTTGATTGGCTTTTTTTCAGATTTTAATTACGATCCCGAAGTCATCAACGAGCCCACGAGAGATGGTTCCGAGGCTGCAGTGCAGCATCGCAAGGAGGTCAGTAGATAGTGAACCCCTTATTAATTTTTTTTTAATTAATTAAAGGTTCTGTTCAGCGACCCTCAAAAGTACCGTAGTAATCCTCAAATATAGAATGTGCAAGACGAGAGAGACTCAGAGATAAAAGTACGGTAGATTTTAAGCTCCTTATGGTTAGACAGCCTGTGTAAGTTGTAATTGTCATGTCAATAGAAAAGAAGTGAGAACTACTCATCGCCGAAGGATGAAAAACCATAGTAATAATAGTGTTTTGTTTTCGAAAACCACCTGACAAGACAAGGTGCGATCAAAATCCGCCAACTTATGCCTAGGTGTTTCCCTTGTGAGATATGTCCGAATCTAAGAGAAGGTATAAAATTGCTCGATTTACAACGCTGCAGGAATCGTTTTCGAATAGTAGCCTTATCCTTGGTCTTCCTTTAGCATTAGTCTTAACCTTATTCTTATCCTTGCATTAACCTTAATTTTATCCTTACTCTTATCCTTTGCCATAACCTTAGCCTTTAGCTTAGCCTTATCGTTAATCTTAATCTAACTCTTTTCCTTGCCAGGTGTTCGATCGGATGGTCGCGAACGAGCTTCAGCAACCGGACGAGTTTGATGCGATGCGTCCAGCGTGGCCGCGGGAATACGCTTGATTTCCTGATTTCCGAGATTGGGGTGCTAAGATGCCCCCTTCTGAATGGGGGTGTTCAACCCCCAATCTGATGATAGCCTATTCCAAGGCACCCCCCCCCCATTTTGGGCTACAGTACTACTAGGTATTCTAAAAGAACTCCGCTAACCGAGCCCCAATCATATTCTGATAGTACAGCACATTTATTTCACTCTTTTTTGTGAACAAGATTAATGTACTTCCATTGTACTCCCCCTCACTGCTGTTACGGGTAACAGCACGGTTTTGTTATTAACTTGTGCATGTTTAGATGTGTTGTTTTATTCACTGTTGTTTTCTGACACAGATTTATCAATGATACTGTCAAGCAATAAAAATAACTTCCTACTATGGAAACGCATGTGAAAAGGATGCAATAAAATACGTCTTCTAGAATTAACATCTCTTAGAGAATAGATAATGTTCGGGAAGCGTAGACAAATAGTTTTAAAAAACGAAGGTAATATCACAATCGATTCGGGCCAGGAGCAAGCAAGAGGTCTCAAAAGAAGCGAATAAGAAACTGGAATTGTATGGAAGGACAAAAAAAAGTAAGAAGTGAACGTTGGGCCTGCAAAACATGCTACATACCATAGCTGAATTCTCACTTAAAACGGGCCTAGCATACTCCGGATCTTTATTTGAGATTGAAAAAGAAACATTTGTGAAAAGAAAAAGCAAACAAAATGAGTTCGCAACTCCCCCATAACATGATAATAATAGCTCCTTTTCACATTGAATTTTTTTTGACATAAAACAAATAGTAAGTAATATTTTATTTAAAAAAAAAACATTGTCCTAATTAGGCCAATAAAACTATGAACGCGCATACAACCTTCAAGGTAAGTCATTCAGAGTGCGAACTAGGAAGGTCCTTCAAGATTTGCAAGAATCTGGCAAATTCAAGGTACTAATTTTTGGCGAATAAAAGTGTCACTACCGATTCATTGTCAGAAAAGTCATTACCAAGGCTAGGAGAATAGCAGATTTAGGTCACTCTCTTTAACCAAGAACAAGTTGGATGTGAAAAGGTCTACTGTAGAACGTCAAACGGGAGTAAATGATAGCCACTTACCAATAGAGTTCCTCTTTTTTTAATATTAAAAAAAAACTATATTTTACTGCCTTTTCATATACCAAAGAATTGAAAAAAATGATGATGATATGCATTGGCTCTTGTGGATAAGCCTTGGCAAAAAAAAGAATCCAGCCAATTTTTATTGCAAGAAAATTAAATTTTGATTCCCTTTTTTTAAAGAAAAACACTACAAAATGCAGCACATTTTCATTGTGAGTACCAAATGTGTAGTCTTGACATCCATTGTATCCCCCCCTTCTCTTCTCTTCCTCTCTCTCTCCCGTTACTGTTGTTCAAAGCTGCCGAATCCGGATGCGCCGCCCGCAACCGACATCTTGGGAATCTTGCCAGTGAGCTCGAGTTGCGTGTCGATCATCTAGAAATGAAGAAAAATTCCTTCGAAAACTATTAATTATTCCTTGAATCTTTGGCAAAAGGTAGAAAAAAACATATTCCAAAGTTAAAACTCTCCTTGAAATTATAACCACCACAAAATGAATCCCATTACATACAGGAAGCATTTCCGGATATACAATTCTATCCACACTTCACCCTCTCTTCACTTCACTGATCATCTAGAAATGAAGAAAGAAAAAGAAGATTAATTCTACACAGGGAATAGATTCTACGCTATCGACTGCATTAGAAACAAAGAGAATTTGTCAAAATCTGTGGGGTTTGGCTGCGAGTGGGGAGGACGCCCAAATCATGGTGGGTCTTCTCTACTGTAGACGGCGGCAGCCGTTTTCAAACTTGTTATTGTTATATACTAGAAACAATTTTAATTTTCTTTTTTTTTAAATTTTCTAAAATTAATCTTTGTTTTTTTTTTAAATTAAAAAGAGAGAGAGAGAGAAAAAGAAAATTAATTCCGAAAGGAGTAAAGTTATACTACCTGCATGAGCTCGGCAGGCGCCGGGACACGGCCGCTCTCCAGCTTGGACCACAGTAGGGTTTCGCCGAGGTAGATCTGGAAGAGGGGAGGGGGTGAGGATTAGAAGAGTGAGAGAGAGAGAGATAGAGAGAGAGAGCATGGCGTACAGGGAGGGAAGAGAAAGAGAGAAAGAGAGAGAGAGACATACGGAGAGGGAGAGAGAGAGACATACAGAGAGGGAGAGAGAGAGAGAGAGAGAGCAAAATAGTAATCTTCCGTACCTCAAAAGCCCCGGTGGACATCAGCGAGCCCTCGACCATGTTGGAGACAAGGAAAGTCATCATGCACGCCGAGATCTTGTTAGCCTGAATCGGGGAGAAAAACTCTCTAGAAATACCGTATTCCCAAGTTAAAACTCTCCTTAATACCGTAACCTTATTCTTTGCATCTGGGGCAAAACGTAGAAGAAAACATAAGTTAAAGCTCTCCTTGAAATTATAACCACTCCAAAATGAATCCCATTATATATAGGAAGCATATCCAGATCAAATCCACCTCTCTCTCTCTTCACCTCACTGTTTTCTTCAGCGTCTTGTATTCTTTAGACGATTCTTCAAAGTATTTAACGAATCCCATGGTGACATATTGCAAATTGTAACGTCTATGACAGAGATGTACACGGTTATGTACTGCTGAATCTTACATACTTTTTTTCTTATATATTTAAAGAAATGTGTGAATAAAATATATTTTTAATTATATAAATATTAAAAATAAATAAAATAATGATGAAACTACATACATGCGCCCACTGGAGAACGGTCGGGGTGGCCCAGCCGATCGATGCGAACGGGTCCATTCCGCCGATCACGGAAACGAACACGCCCATCTTGGCGAAGCTGACGAACTGCAATACGACATCGGATAACTACTTTGACACTGTGTTTATCGAAACAGTCTATAAAATTAATTTCTATTAAAAATATAAAAAAAATCGCTTGAACAAAATGAAGTATACGATAAGACAATCTCTTTACTGGCATTGGTATTATGACATGCTGTAATTCACACGAAGAGATGCCAGGAGAGAATGCAGGGGTAATTTTTTTTAAATATATTTATTAATGGCAGAAAGATGGTGAGAATTTTTAGTAATAATTAGCTAAGTTAATAAATAAAATAAATAATAATAATAATAAATAAGCCAACCAAAAATTACTGACATTCGACAAGTACGCCTTCCATGGCGCGGGCGGATAGTTGGCGCCTTCTGTCGGCATGAGTGGATACTTCTCGCGGACGACCTGCGTGAATTGATCGAACGCCTGGCGATAGCCGCATGAGACACTGCAGAAGAGTTTATTTTCATAACTTTTGTTTTATTTCTTTTAGTTTTATGCCACCGGACCATTAAAAAAATCCATATATATGCAACTATATTTTTTTCTTAAGTCACCATAAAGTGCTATTTATTAGTTATAGTAAAAAAAAAATGGGAAAAAATCGCAGATTGAAATGTGCAGAAATATAAAATGAATTCGAGAACTCGGTAAACCACCACAATGGCTCGCCGCGAGTGCTAATTACAAATTTCATAGTTCAGAGAATATCCTTCGATGTTACTGTTATATCTTTTTTTTCTTACAGTAAATTGAGGGCTCATCGACATAAGTTGATTGATTGATTGATTTATTTACGTGGTGTTGAGATGGTTGGGAAAATAAATTAAGAATAAAATTTCGGTTAGACAAAAAAGGATGTTATAAAATACCAATCGAAAATAGTAATAATAATAATAATAATAACAATAATAATAATAATAATAATAAAAGACTGGGTCGAACCAGTAGAGGAAACGAAGGGGAGGCAAGTCGGTGGCGGGCGATGGCTGCTGCCGTGCGAATGAAGCCGGCTCACGGACTTGGACGTTTTCCTAGAAGCGGAGAAAAAAACTCACTTTTGAATTCGCGCGCCTTTTTTGCCTGACACAAATTTTAGACAGCTTTTATTGAGTCTCGACTAGAGTCCCGAGGAAAATTCAAATATATCATTGTTGAGTTTTGTGCTCCTTTAAGAGGAGCCTTTCCAAAAATTCTTAGCTGATAAACAGAATAAGAAAAAAATATTAAATTAAAAGCAAAAAAGAAGTGGCCCGATTCCAAACCATATGTTTTCCCTTCATTAAACTCTGTTTCTTACATTCCTAGTATTATTCTAAAAAAACAACCTATAAGTAAAATTTTTTATATTATATTAATCTCTACTGTTCTTTTTATCTTCAATATTCATCAATTCTTCGTAGGTTACGTGATCACTTCCAACAGCACCTTTAAGTGGATATCAGTTGATTGAATCTCGATTATAAAAAAACAGGGTACTGTATCGTTACTCCAACCCAAACGATACGAAAACTTCTTGGAGTAAGGAGCACCGAAATGGTACCAAAAAACCCCCACTGACATCAAGGATGTCATCCTGGTTGTGGCTGCTGCTGAAGACGGACTCGGACGTGACGTCATCATCGCCAAACTCGCGTCGAAAGTCGGCGTCTTCGGATTGCTAGAAAAAAAGGTTGCTCAAGCCCAAAAAAAAGAAAAAAAATATATCTATATATATTTCTCAAGCTTATATGTCTTTGATTGCTGGAATAGAAGGAGATTCAATGCTTTAAAAAACAAAAGAATATTTCTCTAGCTTAAATATCTATGGTTGCTGGAAAAGAAGGAAAATAATAAAACGCATAGCAAGATAAATTAGAGAATATTTATCAAGACTAAATAACTTTTATCGTTAGAAAAAGAAGGGAAATTAAAGAGTTTATCAAGCCAAAAAAGGAAAGATATTTCTACAGATCATAGATAACCTTCATTATAATAAAAGAAAGAAAAATTTAAAGTTTATCAATATAATACAAGGAAGAATATTGCTCTAGCTTAAATAGGGAACATAGGAAACCTCATATGGCATGTCTTTTCTGCGAATTTCCCATAATTTATCCACCATATCAGAAAGACGCGTTCAACTTTCATGCAAGAGCAGCAAAGTGCGTTAAGGATTCCTCTTTCGATTGACAATGACCCACAATCCCCTCCCCCAATAAAAATGACGAAAAACCTCCTCTTGACGCGAAGAGAACACGTCATTAAGTGATATCACAAAGGCCGCTGTCAGTAGAAGCCAACCGGAGCGATTCATCATGCTCTATCTCTAATCGATCGATACCAGAATCTTAAGAAGTCGAAAAACTTACCGCTTAATGTTAGTT
This sequence comes from Allodiplogaster sudhausi, assembly GCA_945643635.1. NCBI lineage: Eukaryota > Metazoa > Nematoda > Chromadorea > Rhabditida > Diplogasteridae > Allodiplogaster > Allodiplogaster sudhausi. Next base: position 2,418,606 of record CALZFC010000251.1, read on the forward strand.
GTGTTTCCATTACACACTTATTGCATGACTAATAGCACAAACGAGAAAAAGAACAAAACTATAAAAACAGCGAGTTGCTTATGAACACTAAAGAAGAAAATACACTTTTAATCAAGAAAAGATCTGGAGAAAGTTTGCGATAAGAGTCGACGACGAAAGAGCAGATAAAGAAAAGGCGAAATGGAAAAAGAACACCGAGTAGTCCATGCACACCCTTCTCGCAATTGCTATATGACCCGGGTTGTGCTTGATAGTGGCTAGGCTCGGGCTCCAAAGTGTGTTTTGACGGGACGTAAAAGTGTCATTACGACCTTAAAATAGTTTTCTGAAGTTCACCAATTTTTCTTAGAATGTACTTCGCACTTTGCTTACTATAGCACAATATAATCTTGCACTTATGCACCTAGATCTTTATCCTTCATTCTTCAAGAAATTAAGAATAAGCAGCAATATCGGAAAAAAGATTATTATACAGCAGCAATATGTGATTATAATTTCCCATCTCAACAAAACTTTATACTATATGTAATTGCTGATTGACAGTTTGAAAGACTTTTGAAAGCATTGCTGAATTCACATCAATTTTCAAATAACCTATTTTTGCTTGAGTTCTGATGTGTCATTCTACTACCGTCTTTTCGAGTATTCGACTTCCCCTTCTCACTTCAATCGACTGCGTTCCTTTCGAATGATCGACAATGGTGCCTAGCCATCGCAAGAAGAGTCAGCATTGCTTTCCCCTTTCCCCTCTACTTCCCTGTCCCTCACTCTAACCCAGTATCCCTCACTATCTCTCACCACCCCAACCATCTCTCTTACTCCTCTTCCGCTTCCACTATCTCTGAATCCCAAAACTATCTTTCTCTGGCCAGTTATTAGTGTATTTATTCTATTCGTTTATTGTACATTTCAGACTCGAAGAAGGCGAAAAACTCAATGAAGGTGAAGATGCGCAAGAAGGATTCCACTCAGACGGCGCGGATCGGTGAATTGAAGTGAGAGGAGTTTCAAGGACCAACCTCTCTCATCAATTGAATCACGGAAATTGATTCTTTTTTTGTGGACTGAAATGATACTGATTTTACTTGCAATGGAATTTGGAGGATTTCTATTTCACCATTCCAGATTGATTGGCACGGTTGAAGAAGAAAAAAAATGATGATGGCATTATTATTTATATTCCTAAACACCGTTATGCGCTTTTGAACATGATGAAAAGATGGAGCGATCGCGAAACTTTCTACACGCCACGCTGGTCATACGTCTGCATGATGCTCCAGCCGTCAATTCATTCATTCAATGTGTACAATGATCAAAACGATGATCTTCCGCCTACACGCATATATTCGCAAATTATGCTAATTAAAAAAAGAGCAATCGGGTATTTAGAGGGTATTTGGATGAAATAAATTTAAAAATGGGTATAAATTTTAGAAAAAAAAGTAGGTATTCAGGAAAAATTAAATAATTTTTTCACCATTTCTCAACAGTACCCATCGATTTGGTCTGGTGAGATTATAATCCTCCAAGTTAAATGTCTAGATGGTTCTCTTGTGAGTGTATAATATGGAATATGGACAGGATCGATCGAGAATTCATTCAAAAAGATTAATTTTTCTCCTTTTCGGCATCAAGTATATCGAGATTGCTCGATATGCTAAATCGAGGGAGATCATTTTCGAAATTTCATTCTAATTTTTTCTATGATCTCGAAAACTGAAGACAATGGATTTATCCGAATGATTTCGTAATCAAATTAGCGTGCTATAATAACTTACAAAAACAAGAAAAATTTTTGTAACAAAGATTGTTTACATATTTTTCCTTTGAATGTTTATTGTAATTCATATCTTCTATTTTTTTCAGTGAACATGAGCATGTGCCGAAGCCTCCTGAGCATGTGCCGAAGCCTCCTGTGAAGGAGAAGAGGGAGAAGAAGGAGCGAAAGGAGAGCGCCGAGACAGAGTGCAGTCATCGAATTTATCTTGTTCTCTCTCCCATTCTTCTCATTCTCTCTATCTCTCTCTCTCTCTCTCTCTCTCTTCTCATTCTCTCTCTCTCGCTCTCTCTCTTCTCATTCTCTCTCTCTACTCATTCTCTCTCTCTCTCTCTTTCTCCTCTCTCTTCTCATTCCCTCTCTCTCTTCTCATTCTCTCTCTCACTCACTCTCTCTCTTCTCATTCTCTCTCTCTCTCGCTCTCTCTCGCTCTCTCGCTCTCACTCTTCTCATTCTCTCTCTCTACTCATTCTCTCTCTCTCTCTCTTTCTCTCTTTCTCTCTCTTTTTATCTCTCGTGCTCTCTTCCTCTTTCTCTCTCTCTCTTCTCATTCTCTGTCTCTCTTCTCATTCTCTTTCTCGCTCTCTTCTCATTCTCTCGCTCTCTCTTCTCATTCTCTCTCTCTCTTCTCATTCTCTTTCTCTCTCTCTCTCTCTCTCTCTCTCTCTTCTCATTCTCTTTCTCGCTCTCTTCGCATTCTCTCTCTCTCTCTCTCTTCTCATTCTCTCTCTCTCTCTCTTCTCTCTCTCTCTCTTCTCATTCTCTTTCTCGCTCTCTTCTCATTCTCTCTCTCTCTCTCTTCTCATTCTCTCTCTCTTCTCATTCTCTCTCTCTCGCTCCCTCTCTTTTCTCTCTTTCTCATTTTCTCTCTCTCAATCTCTCATTCATTCTTTCTCTCTCTCTGCAGCGACACGCCGACCGCGCCGCGAAATCCGCACAAGATGAATGCTGAGCAACTGGATCGTCTTAGGGCCTTCGCAAAGGTGAGAAGAAAATTGCGAAATAGCCTCCGCCCACACGTCCAGGCGCAAAAATGAATCAAAATGGTATTAAAAAAATGAATCAAGATGTTAAAAAAGGATCACGATGTATTTTTTTTAAAGACTATTTTATCCGGATATTTAAGGCATTAATGAATTTATATCAGACACATTAAATATTATTAAAAAAATTATGTTTTAATTAATGAATAAATTAAACCTAAGAATCTCTTGCCCAATTTCCAGAGTCTCCAGACAAAGGGCGTCCCGGGGCTGCTCGCCGAGTTCGAGAGCGTCAAGGCCTTCAACGTCTTGCCGCCGCCCATCGTCGCTCACTCTGCCAACCTCGACAAGAATCGCTACAAAGGTGTCGAAAGGAATGAATTCACACGTTTGAACTCGCGCCAATTCACGTTTGAATTCCCGCCAATTCACGTTTGCATTTCCGCCCCTCGCTCAAAGGAAGGAGCTTTTTCCGAAAAGAAAAGAGGGGCTCTAGGTGAAGCCGACGAACATGCACATTTGCGGCAAAATGGTTTTAAAAAAATGTATCCACATATTATTTTAGTTTTTGTGCGCAGTCTTCTAGCTTGACGCGAAATACAGAGAAACGGGGCGAAATGAAATGATTTTTTTTAATCGGGAGCGCTTGTACTTGCTTTTTCTTGAAAGCTGGTGAGATCTCGGAGTCATCATTGGGTTTCGAGAAATGGCGCTGGAATGGAATGCTGTGGTCATAGCACAGTGCAATAATCGCCTTGCTACTTTTTTGGGTGCTTTTTGGCGGTGGCTTGAAAAATAGCGGGCGTTAATTTGTATAGCATGAAAATGATAAGATTTCTGTAATTTCTAAATTGTAATTTGTAATTAATTACGGGAATTGTTATTTTGTAGGTAATTAATAAAATGCCTCAAAATAAAAAATTTAAAAATTTGCACATGCACAGACATTGTTTGCCTCGACACATCTCGCGTCGTGCTGACGGTCGAAGAGGGTCTGGCTACTCGGATTACGTCCATGCTAACCACGTGCGAGGAGAGCCATTCGTCAACCACTTCATCGCCGCTCAGGTATACTGTAATTTTATTTTTGTTCTTATTTTTACTTTTAATTATTATTTATTATTTTTTTCCTGTCTAATCATTCTAACAGATATGTAAGAAGAAATATGATTTGTATTTGGTGAATTTTCTTTTTTTTATTAAAATTTTTTTACTTTTTTATTATTTTTAAACGTTATAATACAAATAATAAGCTTCTTCTTGAAGGGCCCCCTCGATCACACGATCGTCGACTTCTGGAGAGCGGTCATCCAGAATCGCGTCGGCTACATCGTCATGCTCTGCGAGGTCGTCGAACTGAGCAAGATCAAGTGTGGGCGGTTAGTGGAGAGAGAGAGAGAGAAAGAAAGGGAAAGAGAGAGAGAGAGAGAGAGAGAGCGAGAGAGAAAGAGCGAGAGAGAAAGAGAGAAAGAGAGAATGAGATTGAAGAGCGAGGAGATTGAAAAGAAAGAGAGAGAGAGTGAAAGAATGAAAAGGAGCGGAAGAGGAAGAGTGAGATTTCCAGGGGACGTAGACATAGTCGAGGGCAATTTTTGTGGATAAGGTTGGAGGAGCGGGATGGACTAAGGAAGGAAGAGAGAGAGAGAGAGAGAGAGAGAGAGAAGCAGAGAAACTTATGATGGAGAGAGAATAAAAGATATCGACAGGATGCATGCCATGTGTTTCAGATATTTCCCCGACGAAGTCGACAAGCCCGCGTTCTTCGGCAACGAACGCTACCAGATCCAGGTCGAATCTTTGTGATCGAATCTCTCTCTCTAGTCGTGTCTTTTTAAGTGGAAAGAGCTGTTCTTTCAAGAGATTTTATTGCTATCATACTTTTGGATTGGGCAAAAAAAATAATAATAATAAATGCAAAAAAAAGTTCAGGTAACCGTAAACAAGTACACGCCGCGCACCGAAGGTCAGAGCCTCGACTACCGCGCCATTCAAGTGGAGGCTCCCGGCAAGGCTGTCCGTCTGATTCATCACTTCCATTGGCGCGAGTGGTGCGATTTTCGCTAATTTTTATTGATCAAAACAGAATTATGAATTGGGTGACCAGTAAAAACATCGAGTCTTTATTGTTGGTTTTCCTATTGCTTATTGATTAATTGAATTTCAAACAAGTATACCGCATGATTAAACATATATCTGTTTGAATGTGAGAAAAAAGGAGATCATAAATATGTATATAGTTTTTTATTATATTATAACTTTGCGGAATAACTGCAACTTTTATAACAACAAGATTCAAACTGACCTCCAATCTCTCTGCTTCTCTACTCCCTCTGCACTCTCTCTCTCTATCTGTATCTGTCTGTTTATCTCTCCCTATCTTTCTCGCTGTCTCTTTTCTCTCTCTCTCTCCCTTTTCTTTCAGGCTGGACCGCGGCGTGCCCGAGATGACCCTTCCCCTTCATCGTCTGCTCAACCAGAGTCGCTCCAAGAAGTTCGCCACTCTCGTCCACTGTAGCGCTGGCGTCGGTGAGTGTTTAATCCATTCGTACATATGTTTTCCCGCCAAAAGTTATTTGAAATTGTTTTACGGTGGCAATTGGCGCGTGGAAACGTGCAAGAAGTATATAAATATGACATACAAACAATACTTGTATTTCTATTGGTTCACTTTCTATCTCTCACTCCGATATCTCTCTTTCTCCTCTCTTTCTATCCCTCTATCTTTCTCACTCTCCCTCACTCCTCTCCCCCATTCAGCCTTTCTCTCCCCCTCTCTCTTTCTGTCTCTCTCTCCCTCTCTCTCTCTCTCATTCTCCCCCTCTCTATCTCTTTCTCTCTCTCCCTATACCTCCCTCTGTCTCCCTCCCTCTCTCTCTCTCTCTCTCTCCAAGCCGAACCTGCACTCTGATCGCCGTTGAATGGGTGCTGTAGCGCCTGATGCTCGGGCAAGAGCCCGACATGAAAGAGATGCTCATCTCCCTGCGGAGTCAGTGGAGAGAAGTGTTTTGCACAAAGAATTTTAAAAGAAGAAATGTGAAAGCAATATTCTTTGTTTAAAACTAAAATTTAATTTTAAATTAAACTGAACTAAAGTTTTTTTCTATAATGTTTTTTTAAAGATATAATTTTCAAACTTTATCTATTGGCATCAAGACTTTAAATAAATAAATAAATATATTAATTAATTAATTAATTAACTGATTAATAAATTAAATAATTACATACCTCCAGAGCAGCGCGCGTGCGCCATCCAGACGTCGATGCAATACGTCTACGTCGCCCAGGCCGTCTTCCGCTTGCTCTGCCACGTCGACCAGAGCACCAAGGAGCACATCAATGTTGGTACCGTTTCTCTCCCTCTCTCTCGTCTCTCGTCTCTCTCTCTCTCTCGTCTCTCGTCTCTCTCTCGTCTCTCTCTCTCTCGTCTCTCTCTCTCTCTCGTCTCTTTCTCTCGTCTCTCTCGTCTCTCTCTCTCTCCCTCTTTTCTCTCTACTCTCTCTCTCTCTCTCTCTCTTTTCTCTCTACTGTCTCTCTCTCTCTTTCTCTCTCCCCCTCTCTACCTTTCTCTCTCTCTCCCTCTTTCTCTCTCTCTCTCTCTCTCCAGGAGTACCGCAAGTTCTCCGATGAGATGCGGCAGACGCACGCTGAGTTGGCGCGCAATGCGACTCCGGCCGAGCTGCCACCGCCGCCCAAGAACATGGAGATGCCGATGGCAGCAGAGGCTCTAGGCTCCGCCCACCCGTCCAAACCTCCAGGCCCCGCCCACTCTTCCCTCTTGGCCCCGCGCACCTCGTCAACTTCCCAGTAGCCAAACTAGCGATAAATCTGGCCTCAAATAACATTGTTTCTCGCATTATTAGATCGTTCAATTAATATCCATTTACTGATGAACGAAAATATTTATTCCACGTTAAAAGAAAAGATCGGATATTTACAATGTCGTGATTCGTAATGTATGCTTGAAATTCCGTATTACGTAATATACATCAGTGATTGCATATCTTCAAAAAGATGGTGCATATATGCAAGTCGTAAAATCACAAAGAACGAAGACAGGGTCCGTGAGAAATGTAAAACAAATTGTGTATATCTTTCTCTCTTCTCTCTTTTCTCTCTTTTTCTCTCTCTCTTACTTTGTCTCTCTCTCTTTTTCTCTCGCTAAAACCGACATCCTCCATCCGGAATGCCATCTGAGCAGCCGGCCGTACACTGCGTGGTTGAGCAGAATGATGGCCAGACAAAGGAAGCTAATCCGATCTTTTCATTCATCCAGCTGCGAATCTGGGACAACGAGAAGCTCACAATCAGGGGTGTCAAAGTATGTTTGTTAAGTATTTACTTGCTTACCCTAATTGTTATGTTTTTTTAGAAGCGTTTACACTAATTGTTATGTTATGAGTAAGTAAATGTCTAAGAAAATCCCTTTCCTTTGTGAATTATTATAAAATAATGAAAAGGAAAAATCCTCAGCAAAAAAAAGAAAGCTTGAACAAAACGATTAAAGCCCGTTTTCGACTAAAGAGAGGCCGCTAGCTTGCACGGCGCATCTTTTCCTATTAGTTTAAGATGAACAGGCGCTTCTGCGTTGAGATTCGTGAATTAAAGAACTCTTGTGCAAGTCCATTTTGATAAGCTATCGAATTCTGTGATATGTTTATTTATTTATCAAGATAGAGGTTGAAACATCCGCAATATTTGAAAGCTGATTGTGAATTTCAGAATGTCAAGTAAAATATTTAAAAAATTTAAAAAAAGGGGAGAAAAATCAAGGTTCTTGTAAACGCTCTGCAATCATTGCAAATCTCCCCGGCGAGAAAGCTGCGAAGAAGGTCACGAGGCTTCTCCAGAAAGGAAGAAGAGGGTGTATTTCCTTTTTTTCTTTCCTCTCTATTTTACTTGCTCTTACTCTCTCTCTCTCTTTCTCTCTCCTACGATTTCTCTCGATTTCTCACTCTCTACCTCCCTATCTTAATCGCTTCTCTCACTAGCCTTCTCTTTCCAAAAAGGCGCGAAATTTGAATTTGAATATGTTCGTGGTGGGCGTGGCTCGCAGCTCTGACGTCATCGTGAACGCGACTTCTTCTCCGACCCTCGGCGGCCGCTCGCACGAGCAACTCCAGCCTGTCAATCCATCGCTCGTCATTGCACACTTTACAGATTTTGGTGGGAGATTTGAATTTGAATTTGTTCTATAGATTCTGACAGCTTCTCTTTTCTACGGAAAAATGAATTAAAATAATAAAAAAAGTGGATGTCAAGTAGCTTCTTTTGAAACACTCATTCTGTCCCTTTCTCTGACCGTCATTCCTTGTCTCTAGAATCCCTTCAGAACCATGACGTCTTTTAGTCGTTTGTTCTTTTAGTGGACAAGCTGCTGCTCTTGCCGAGCTTAAAGGAGAGGGAAAGAAAGAAGAGGTATGAGAGGGGTGTATAACCATATAAAAACATCTAATGGGAGGAGCAAATAACGAATAAAACATCTAATTGGCTGTGGAACTCTGATCGCGCCAATATTCACATTAATCCCTTAATTAGCAATGACCTATTTATAGTCGGGCTAAGAAATTATTTCGTTCATAGAGTCAACATGCGTCTGCTCTCTCAGAGGCCAAAATCATTAGCCAGTTCTTTGTTTTGGATCTTCTTTTTTCCTGAATTTTTCCTGAAAAAAATTTTAATCCGAAATTAATGATGTTTACTAATGTATGTGTATACATACATACATGTGCATTATTCTGTCACGATTAGATATTGGGGCGCCATTTTTGCTTAACCTATTGTATCATAATAATTAGTTTCTGAATTGTTAGATAAATACTATTTGGAGAAACTGCTTGAACACGTCTACTTTTGACGAATGACTTTGTCGGTGAAGAAACTTTCTATTCAGATGGCTGAAGGAGAGTACGGCGACTTGACTGAGCGCCTGGCGGATAGCATCCAAGGGATCCTCGGCATTCGTCCGACCTCCCTCTCGGATGCTAATCTCAGCGAGGTTGACCGAGTGCTTATCACACAATCACAACGCAATGTTGCTGATCCCATCTACGAAAAGCTCAGGTTGGGGGTCGAAAAGGAATCATCTTTTCACACCTAGTACACTTGACTCTATTCTAGTTTAGGCGGTCCATGGTAAATAAAGGCGTTCGAATAATTGCAGGCGTCCGATGTATTTATAATACACTTTCCTCATTGATATGATCATTTTGAATGATTTCGATGGTCTCGACGCGAAGAGCAGGAGTTCATGCGAATTCTTCGGTCGTGGGGCCTGAAAGACCGGCCCGCATCCTCCGGGCAGCCAGACTCCCTCGACTGGGACTCCTTCAGATCACACGCACCACTCATCGAGAAGAAGAGCGACGCTGAACTACAGGCCACTTTTTCTCCCTCCCTCCCCTTTGCCATTCTCTTTCTCTCGAGTTCTCTATCTTTCTGTCCACTTCTATCTTCTCTCACTATCTCTCTCTCTTTGTTTCTCTCTCACCACACCCACCTTCGATATTTATTCTTTTTTCCTAGAATCTTGTTTCCATGTAATTTTCAATCTTTTACATTGCATTCCGATAATGTTGGAGATTGCTCTTGGATTGAGCTGGATTGTCTTCTTCCAGGAGCAGTTGTACTGCACTCTCGCGATGTGCGCTCGACTGATGGGGAATGAGTTGTCTCCCTTGGACACGAAGAGGGCGCTCGCCATTGAAGCTCTGCCCAGACACCAGGCCGAGAGGCTCATGAGTCGGCTGCATCTCATGCGAAAGGTTTCTTCTCATTCCTTAGACTTCAACCTGCCATTTCGTTGCATTGAATGGTCTTTGTCTCTGTTCATTTCTTGTCTTGCGCATTGATAAATGCCTGTGCCCAGGTGCATGCCATCGCGGACAGTGGAATGGACGGAATGATGGAGAAGCTGAAGGTGTGCTCGGTTGACCAGATGCCCTCGGGGTGGACGAGTGAACACGACCGGCAACTCGTTGAGGTTGGCCTCCTCGTGTAGATGTCTGTTTAAGTGTAATACTATAAACAAGAGTGTGCTTTGCCAGGTTTGCTCCGAGCGAGGCATCGAGAACATCTCTGCCAACATTCTCAACCGACCGCTGTTCCAGAAAGTCAGTTTATATTCATTCTGCATTATCCATCGGGCTAGTCATAAATTCCAGAAAGATATACTAGCTACTTAATTTGTTAAACTGTTGATACTTATGTAGTTCTGTGAATAGCTTTTTTTCCTATTCGTAATGGAATTATTTACTTTTCTAAACACTTTATATTTTTGTATCTTTATTGTAGATCGTTAGACCTGGCGAGAAGGATCTCCTTCGTCGAGTCATGGAGATTTGCATGACAGTGGAGGCCGGCCAGTGGCTGGGCGCAGCGAATGTCGACTCTCTGCTAGACTCGGACGACTAACTTCCTCCACCCCCTCCTCCTCCTCCTCCTCCCGCCCCTCCTCCGGCGCCCGTTGCTCCTCCTCCACCGCCTCCCTCATATATGAAATGACTTTTTTGCTGATTTTCTTTTTCAACAAGCTATCTTTGCATAAAATATCTATCGTGATTTTCTGAAGGAGTAGGAAAGAAAGAAGAGGTATGAGAGGGCGTATAACGATATAAACACATCTTATGGGAGGAGCAAATAACGAAGAAAACATCTAATTTGCTGTGGAACTCTGCTCGCGCCAATATTCAGATTATCCCTTAATCACTCGTCCACCCCGAGGGCATCTGGTCAACCGAGCACACCTTCAGCTTCTCCATCATTCCGTCCATTCCACTGTCCGCGATGGCATGCACCTGGGCACAGGCATTTATCAATGCGCAAGACAAGAAATGAACAGAGACAAAGACCATTCAATGCAGCGAAATGGCAGGTTGAAGTCTAAGGAATGAGAAGAAACCTTTCGCGGGACACTTGCAATCGAAGTTTCTAGCACAACCCGGCCAAATAAGGGGAAAAAAACAAGACCCTATTTATGCGCCTCGGACCTCCTTTAATGATATTTGCCCACCTAAAACAAGCAATTCATCTCCAGTGATTGACAGATGAAAAGTCGTAATAAAATTATCACTTATATTCAACTACTTTATGATGTTCAATAGCTACATATTAATTGCCAATTTTAGTTTCCTTCTATAAAAAAAACCACGACCTTCAGAAAGACGGTGCTGCTCGGTAACGAGAGGGATACGTCAGCCGGATCATCTCACAATTAGAGAACGGAATTTTCCCGAAAAAATTATTATTAAAATTATTATTTTTATTAGCTCTCAGAGACACCACCACCACTAAAATCTCTCTCTCTCTCTCTTTCCCCTAGGAGTCGAAAGCTGCTTACATTAGGTCCAACGGAGCGGTGGAAAAACCCTGGAGAAAATTGTATAGTAAATGAGGGAATTCAATGCAAAGTATCCATGCCGAAACCCAAGTACTCGTAAGTACTAATTTACATTTATGCATATTAAAACGAGTGCCCTTAACTATACTTGCATGCTTGATAAAATAAATTTAATAATTAGCTAAAATATTTACGAAGAATTCCACCAAACAGTCTCGTCGTGAGTGCGCCTTTCTCCACGTACGCGATCTCGCCTCTCATCGTGCTCGACTAGTTCTTTGTGATCTTGATTTTGCAGCCAGCCTATAAAAATAATAATTTGAATAATAATCTTGGCGGGAAAATTCCGTTCTCTAATTGTGAGATGATCCGGCCGGCGTGCTTCTCTCGCCACCGAGCTTCTCTCGCCACCGCCTTCCTGAAGGTCGTGGTTTTTTTTATAAAAGGAAAAGAAAATTGGCACTTGATATGTAGTTATTGAACATCATAACGTAGTTGAATATAAGTGATAATTTTATTATGGCTTTTCATCAGTCAATCACAGGAGATGAATTGCTGGTTTTAAGTGGGCAAATTTCATTAAAGAAGAGTGAGGGTGCGGCCTTTTGATCTTGCCAAACATCCTAAGCTTGTCCTTGTAGATATGCGAAAGATTAATATGATTTCTAAAGTAAAGGAGCAGAATAGGAAAATAGAAGTCAAGTTAGTTACGAGCGAGCTGTAGAATCTGCCACGGATCCCAGAAACCAACCGAAGAGTAGAATGTTCGCTTTGTAGTGTCCTTCCTTTCCCCTCCTTTACCTTTACATATTCCAATATGTACCTTTACCCTTCCTGAGCCGAGTCCAATCCTTTCCAGTTCCGATACTTTAGCCTGTTCCGATAAGAGTTTATTTCGGGTGAATATTATATTCATTCTCTCTCCTTCTCTCTCTCACTCTCTATATTAATAATAATGATAATAATTATCATTATTATTGTTATTATTATTATTATTCCCTTATGAATTTTATTTCTCGCTTACGCACGACTGCGGTTTTGGACCCCTCTCTCTCTCCCTCACTCTCGCTCTCTTCCAGGAAGCATCTCTCGCCTCTCTCACGCCTTCTACCTCCCAGCCCGCGTAATCATACCCTCGATGTCCAAGTCGTCTTCGAGCCTCTCATCACGTTTTTTTTTTATTCAACCAGAAAATTGTAGAGCGAAGCTGATACACACAGGATTACATTGTGCTGATTATTTTCAATTTTCCTTGGTTGACTGATTTAGTCACCCTGTCCTCGGACGTCTGCACCTGCAGCCGTTGAACACTTCTTATCTTGACTGGCCTAGTCGTAAATAAAATATGTCGCTCGTTTGTTTGTGTCCTTTCCTCATTCGAGTGCATGGATCACGAACTGGAGGCAAGCAGCATGTAAAAGCATGTCAATAAATAAAGATTAGACCAAACCGTTAGCACAAATATGTTTTAGAATACAGCTAAACCATTTATCCAATCACCGAATATCGAAGAAATAACATATTTTGTCCAGCACTCCTAAATTTGCAACTCGCGTGATTTGAGTTATTGTTTTTTTCTCGCTCTATTGTAGATCAATTAAACTAATATTCTGTTACTAAATATCTAATACCCTTCCCCTGCAAGGGTATTGAAAAATAGAACCCCAGGGGGTACTAATAGAGAAAATACGGTATATATAATCAGTACCGACAAAAGTCTATCAACTTTTGGTTTTTCATGCATATTTTCCTTCAAAGTGAATAATGTTAATAACATTTTCAGGGTTGCTTGGTTATGCTGTTAGATCTTTAGTAACAGAATTGGAGGGAGGGGTTCTACTGGAGGGAGGGGTACTATTTTTCAATGTGAGACACTAAAACTTTGATAACAAAATTTTATTCTCAAAAAGTAAGAATCATAGCTCGAATTCTGTGGAATCATCACTGTAATATCGAATTTGCCACATATCTTGAATGGATTAGTTTAGTCATTTAAATAAAGAAGTCCCGGTGGATTCTGCGAATGTCAATTCGTTAAATAAATCAGCTTATGACAAGTGTTGCTCTCGACCAGTTCGGTATAGCTGAAATATATAGCAGTTAAAATCAATTGCATAAGTGTAGTTTTCATCATTCGACACTCAATAACTCGAGCAAAAAAGCTACGATCGCGTCAGCAGGGTCCGGAAATATTATAAAAGGCTCATGCATGCATATTTTACCGAAACAAGCCCAGGCTCCATGAAATAAAAAAAATCTATGGAAATAATCCGTCAAAATTGAGAGAGAATGGAAAGTAGAGGAGATTGAGAGAGCGAGCGAGAAAGAAAAAGAGAAAAATAATAATTTTGTTCCCCATATGTCTTATATATAAGAGAGAGAGAGAGAGAGAGAGAGGAGACAGAGAGAGGGAGAGAGAAGGGAGAGATAGAAAAAGAGAAAGACAGGGATAGGGATTTAGAGAGAAATACAATGGAGAGAGAAAGAGTGAAAAGCGTGAATGAAATTTTAATAAGAGAGCTCACAAGAGTGCTCTCCTTGTATATCGACTGAACTAAATTGAAACATAATTCGTAAAAAAAAATTGCTAAACTAAGTGTATTTAGTCCCTTTAAAGGTATCCACTCTCTCGCTCTCTGTCTCTCTCGCTCCCTCTCTCTCTTTATCGCTTTCCCTTTCTCTTTCTTCCTCTCGCTCTGTCAATATCCATTCACTCTTCTCCTGCTCTCTTTCTAATCTACTAATTTAGCTGCGTGGTTCCGTCCGGATCGAAATATCAAAAGTACGATATTCGTCAGTTTGTCAAGGACGAGCCGTATCAATTCCTGAAGACCGTAGTTGATCATGATGACTCAAAGCACACCAATGAAGTCGAAGTGAAGCTGAAACAATTTAATAGCCAACCCTCTTCGTTAATGAAATGTGCTCAGTGAAAACCAGCGAGTCTCTCGTGATTGACTGGATTAAATCCATAATAAAATTATTACTTGTATTCATCTACGTGGTGATAGGTACAATGATTCAACGAATTCGTATTAATTCTCAATTTTGTCTTGCTTTTCAAATAAGCCCAAAACAACCTCTGAAAGGCGGTGATGTTCGGTACACGCTGACCGGCTGTGACTATTCGGGTGCATCTCACAATCAGAGAACGGAATTTTCCTGCCAAAATTATTATTCTAATAATCATTGAACAGCCTGGTTTCAAAATCACAATGACAAAAACCACGGTGAGCATTGATGAGATCGCCTGCATGAGTTCGCGTTCGTGTCGTTTTCGTCTCGTAAATCCGAGGTCGATCTTTATTTTCGATTTCTACAAAAATAGATAGAGACCGCAGTAACCAATGTATGACACAATGAACTCCGGGCCGGTTGCTACCTTACTACATACTAAAACAGGCCAGTGCAAATGAATCTTTAAAAAGGCAAACACGACATTTTCTCTTTTACTGATGTCCGCCGCGTCTACGTAGCTCCTGCGGCGCTTTTTTTTTTTCTTCACTGGCATCAAGGAAGCCTAAAAGGTACGTTCGACATTGTTTGAGTGTCCATTCTCGTGAACAATTCCAACATTTAATTTTGACTGAGTATTTTTCGTAACTAAATTTTAATGAAAATCCATTTTATACTTTCGTGGTCAACAGATTTCTTGGTTTTATTTAAAGCTATAGCCATTCTTTATAACTGCACAAAATTTGAGAGTGGTGCGGAGCAAGACTTTTTAGATATCATCAAAAATGTTTTGTTTGGCATATCAAGGGGACTTTACATTTTGAGCTGAAAACCTATTTTATACTTTCGTGGTCAAAAGATTTCTTGGTTTTATTTAAAGCTATGACCATTCTTTATAACTGCACAAAATTTGAGGGTGGTGCGGAGCAAGACTTTTTAGATATCATCAAAAATGCTTTGTTTGGCATATCAAGAGGACTTTACATTTTGAGCTGAAAACCTATTTTATACTTTCGTGGTTAAAAGATTTCTTGGTTTTATTTAAAGCTATGACCATTCTTTATAACTGCACAAAATTTGAGGGTGGTGCGGAGCAAGACTTTTCAGATATCATCAAAAATGTTTTGTTTGGCATATCAAGGGGACTTTACATTTTGAGCTGAAAACCTATTTTATACTTTCGTGGTCAAAAGATTTCTTGGTTTTATTTAAAGCTATGACCATTCTTTATAACTGCACAAAATTTGAGGGTGGTGCGAAGCAAGACTTCTTAGATATCATCGAAACATTGCCGGCCGCTGGTGTAAAACTCGCCGACCCAAGTAATTACTGTTTATTTGTAGAATCATGGGCGATCGGACAAGGAAGAGGGACGAGAGACGAGAGCAGCTTGGCCTTTATGAGGTATTGTATGCTTTTATCTTTGCTTTAGTTTAGTGTTTAGTTATTTTATTTGTTTATTTTTTTCTCCACGTTGAACGATGATTCTCTCTTGCTTTATTCGTGACGATCGGCAAGCCGGTTTTATACGATTTCAGTGCTCTGAGGATGGTTTGCTGCGTGTGGGTCATCTTCTGCACCACATAGAGACCTCAACTACCCGGAAGGCTGCTCGCTGTGCTCTTCTCCACATCATTGGTCAGTTATAAATTGTTAAACTTTTTTGACATCTTTCTTTTCGATTTAATCTAATCTCCCTTTTAATACCGCATCCCAACATTTGTTACTAATAACATAATTTGCTTATTTAAATTTAAATGGTGACTGGAATAGTTGCGTTTTGGAAAGATGACCAACTCACACTGAACGAATGTAAGTGCTGCTAATTGTTAGGAGCGGATGAGATTTAAGGCGACATGTCAGTGATGAGCGACGGGTGGCTGCGCCGCGAGTACGAGCGGAGGAGACAAGAGGAACAGCTCCACGTCCGACATGGAGGCGACAGAAGGTTGTTCATTTCCACTACTATTTTTCCCCTAAAACTCTCACTTCCGTTTGTTTCCTCCCAAATTTCCTCACCTTCTTTCACACCTCCCGCTTTCCTTCCCTTGCCTTCCCTGTCCTTGCAGTTCACCCCGCCTCTGCCGCCCACTCCTCCGCCGCCGTCATCTCCACCGCCACCAAGCCCTCCACCGCCGACACCTCCACCGCCGCAGATGCCTCCTACACCACCGCCGACTCCTCTGCCGCCCACTTCACCATCGCTGGCAGCAACACCTCATTCCCAGGCTGGTTCCACTCCTTTCCAGTCTAGTTGTTATGCTTTTTGGAGTGGTAGAGCTGCTTCGCTGAGGCGCGAGCGTGCCGAGGAGAAACGAAGAGGGCGCCGTCTGGAGGAGAAGCTTGCTCGGGCAAAGAGAGGCAAAACTATCTCGCTTGCCCAGCAAGCTTCGACTCACTCGGCGAAAGTGGCTGTACTCCAGTCCACCATCGAATCTCTTAAGTGTGTGACCTCGTCTCTGAAGAAAGAGCTTTCCGCGCTGAGAAACCAAGCATCTCAGCAGGAATATGCTCTTTCTGAAAGAGATGGGGGAGCACATGTCAAGTATTCGATGGTGGATTGTAGGGCTTTCACTTCCGCCGTCAAGTACTGTGCCCTCCTCCTCGGTGCTCTCGTTGTCGCTGATGGGAATGTGGGGAAGGTGATGGAGACAGGTGCGGACATGCTTGGTGTGCGCCTGTCGCACGTTCCAGCCGAGTCCACGGTCCGCAGCTGGAGTCCATCACTGCTCTCCCTTTCTCGGATGCACATCCGCTCGGTGCTCAGTGGTTGTTCGAGTGGTGTCACTCTCATGAGTGATGAAACCATCAAACTCGGGCATAAACTGCAGCAGCAGGCGCTTCAGCTGCCATCTGGGTAAGTTCTCTATCTCGGCGTCTCGGAAGTGGTTGACAAGTCGGCTCAGCTGGCTTTCGACTGCCTTCAAGCGAAGATAGAGTGTCTTGACTCGGGGGCAAGCAGCACCCCTCTCTTCTCCTCGTTTATGCTGAGTGTCAAAAACCTGCTGAGTGACCGTGCGGCCACTCAGCATCTTTTCAATAAAATATTTTTCAGCTATCGACTCAGCATTTTCAAGGTGGAAGAGAGGTGGGCCACTCTATCTCGCGAAGAGAAAGAGGAGGTTGCCTCTATCAACACGTTGTTCTGTCAGCTGCACTGCGTTTCGAATCTTTACAGTGTCGTGGTCGGGGCGTTGGCGGAATGCGAGGCGAACGAGAGGCAGAGGGAAGTGGATCGAACGGCGCCGTCGGTGCTCGTCCTCGTGAAGGAGGTCGCCCGCTACTTCTCGGAGCGGAGCAGCGGCCACTACCGTCATCACAAGCAGTGGAGGACCTTCTGCGAATCCAATGGCGTTTCTCTTCCTTCCTCTTCTTTCCCAGCTTTCCTGGGTCACCGCTTCAACATCCTTTTTGTGTTGGCGGCGCGGGTGTTCTGCATGCGCGTGTACTTGGAGGAATACATTAGTCTCTATGGTAGCGAATTGCACCATATCCAAAAGCTTCTGCGAGACAGACTAACTGTCTCGCACCTCCAAGTGCTCGGCTTGATGGACCAGCTGGTTACTGGGCCCATCTGGCGGCTTGCAGAGCACTCTCCGCATGTGCTTGATACCGGTCGGCACATGGCGGACATTCTTTCTTGGCTTGACGCCTGTGTGGCCCAACCTCCATCTTTTTTCTCAGGCGGGCACCCTATTCTCTCTCACCCCCACCCCTCCGACGTGTTCAAAACTGAGGGTGCCCTGCTCTCTTCCCTTCTCTCTCTCTCTCCCCAAAAATCGGCTGAGGCAGCAGCTCTTGCCTGTCTCTCTGCTGCTTCTCGCCACCTGCGCGCGCATTTCGCTGACTTCCTTCCCGGGGCGACTATCATGGGGCTGGGATTGCGATTCGGAGAGACTTGGCAAGCGCATCCGCGTCGAATACGGTAGTTGAATCCTGGTTTGCCTTTCTCGACCGCCTCTTCACCACTTCTCCCAACATGCGTCTTTTCCGGAGAGAGGCCAAGCTTCTGTTCGTGAAGAACAAGACGCGGGAATGGCTAGAAGGACTGAGTGAGACAGAGAGATCTTCTGTTCTCACTCGGGCCTTCAATGATGCCAAGGTGATTGAGGCGGGAGAGAAGGCTGCCGGTGAAGACTTGAATAGGGCTAGAATGCGCAAGATGGAGGAAGGGCGCCAGGCGGCTGCTCAGCGGACGGCGATGGCTAGCTCGAGGAGAACTCGCCTGGTTAAAGACATCGAAAGTGTCGGCCTCTGGACAAGCATGGTTCCAGTACGCGCCTTCCTGGCTTCGGCCGGAAAGACCGCTGCTGTGACCATGCTGACCAAGCAGATACGGGCCAGGCAGTTACTCCTTGAGCAGCCGGAGCCTGAGGCTGGGCTGTACAAGCTGAGTCAGGGTGGCGTCGGGCCAACCCCACAAAAACTGTGTGATGTGTTGAACAAGCTGATCACCGCTGATTGCAGGAACGAAGAGGACGAGATGGACGAGTTCGTCCGTCTCATCGGGAGGACCGCCGTGCTGAGGATCGACACGGGCCCGGGTCGTGTGGTGGAGACGGCCTTCACTGTTGACAGTGTGGGCGCTCTGCCGGACGATCCGACTGTGCCGTGCATCTTCCTCCGCGGTCTGGACGACACCCTCTTCCCGAAGTCCTTCGAGGCGTTCTCCAGCGAGCTCGCTACCGGCGAGTTCGTCATCAGGTAGATTCACGCTCTCCCTTCTTCTCTTTCTCACTCCCTTGTTGTGTTTTCCTTTTCTTGTTGGCTTCTCTTTAGAAGCACAGAGCCGATAGAAATGATATTCCATTTATTTTATCAGTTGCTAGTTTATTCCGTAGCATTGGCCTCTATTTTTTTTTATCGCAGTGGTCCTTACCACTTGCTCTATCTCTTCTATTCGTGCTTCCACTGTATTTTCTCTGTTATTTTTGTCAGATTGTTCTTCTTTCCTGTCAGTGTCTTGTTTGCTGTTTTTTGATTGTATTTTTCTCCGCTTTTAGAATACTTCTTGTTTGTTAGGAATAAATGTAGGGTTCCCCCCTGTGCTAGGGCCCATCTTTCCATGTGGCACACTTTCACCTCGCCTCCTCGTGGCGTGTGCTGGAGTCTGGTGGGTTAGAAATAACTCATCAGATACTAAGTAGGTGACTTTTAATAAAGAATAAATATTTGTTTGATCAGCTATTCGTACAACAATGATAAAAAGTTCGAAATTAGCAAGATGTTTGTGGAGCATTTTGGAAGTGTTAGTACAGAAAAGCGATGTCATAAGTATTTGTGCAATCTTAAATTAGATATAAAAATAAAGATAAAATTGTTGTGCTAAAAATAAAAAAAAATAAAGAAAGTGTAAGGAAATGAGTTGAGCAGGAGCATGCATCGTCTGTAGCCAGGGATGATCAAAGCGGGCCGGGCCCGGGCCGGGCCCTAGGCCCGGCCCGGCCCGTTGCTAATTTGGCGGGCCCGGGCCCGGCCCGGGCCGAGGTTTTCAAGGCAGGGCACGGCCCGGCCCGGCCCGCTTACCCCATGGGCCCGGCCCGGCCCGGTTTGTAGCGATCATCTGACCGGCCAAACTACATTTGACACAATGACATGCATCGGCAGGCATACTGTAGGCGTCCCATCCTTCACAGAACAAAGCATATTTAAAACGACTTTTAATTACTTAATTTCAATTTTGTTTGTGTTTCTGATTATAGATTTGTGTTTCTCGTCACCGAAACCCCCCAGAAACGTCATTAGTTTACATTGCATTGCTAATTGAAAAAATCATCTGCGGTCTCTAAAAATAGAGCTACATTTTGATAGATGTTGAAGTCATGTGCACCATTTTTGTGAGATTAAAGAATAAAATAGGCGACCAGCGAAATAGCACGCAAAAATTATATCCATAGCCAAACATTCATACTGTAGTTTCCTAATTAGTATCCCGGGGATATATTTTTAATACCCTTGCGAGGGAGGGGTACTATTAGAGTGAGGGTAGTATTTTTTATCGTTCACTAATTATCTCTCTTCCTCTCTAAAAATCTGCATCTCTCTTGGCTATCACTTTCTAACTTTTTCTCTGTTTTTCTCTCTCTCCACCAATTCTTGTTGTTTGAAAATGGCGGGAAGGTTTTCGAATATGAAAAAGGGCGGAAGATTCAAAATTTCTTTCCATAGAACTTTTGAATGCCGCATCACAGTTTCGATGTCCTGTGTGGTATTCAGGATGTCGTTCAATTCTCCTTTTTATCTCTTTTTTTATCTGAAAAGAGATAAAAAAAAGAGAAGTCTTGTTCAATAACCCATGGTGAGTTCGAGAATGGAATATCGATAATGTTAATGAGGAGTCTCCTAACCAAATAGCACCGCCTTGCATTTCTTGTTTATTTAACACTGGAATCCGCCAAAGAAAAGTGCCGATTCGCTTTATTTTAGCTTTGCTTTAATAAACTTTTGTCCAATAAACCGTATATTCAGTCGCGCTCATAAAACTGGAAATTCATATTTCATGGACATAACTTTTTTAAGGAAGTTACAATTTAAATGAAAATTTCAGGGTTGATTCATTAATTAGCAGTTTCTTGGTTTCATTGATCCACAAATGATCAAGAAAAATCAATAACTTTAAATCAACAGGTTTGCACATTTAGGCGCGCTGGACAAAATAATTTATTTCTTTGATCTCCGTGTAGTTTTTATTGGAATTTTATTTTATTCGCCTTTCATTACATCCCAGCAATAACATTTTAGTCTAATTGTGATTGAATCCTATGCTGTTACATGCTTCCTGCCTTCAGTTCAAGATTCACTCAATCTTTTTGTACGAATGTTAACCATGTAGCGAGCCAGTTGAAGGTTACTGTAACAGAAGGTTGCTTTCAGCATTTTATTTGTCTTCTCGGATCTTGTTCATGTGAACAACCACCGGCCAGTTTGACATTGTGTCCACGACAATTTTGAGTCAGGCCTAAAGACGCGAGTTCAAGATTGAATTCTCTTGTTCTTTATCCCTATTCTCTCTACATCGTTTATCTCTGCAACATGCCAACAACATTTCAAAGTTGCAAAGTAAGTATACACTGAGACATCGGGTGAAAGGTTGATCGATTGTATAGACGGCATCTTAACGGCGGTCCTCAACATACCACACTCCTGCGTTCCTGTAAAAAATGGAGATCATTTTATGTACAATTCTGAGGAATTACAAGCGTGTAGATATGCATGTATTTTACTCTTTTAATCTGCTCTTTCTTCTCTCTTCTTTAATTTGTTTTCATGCCCTCTTAGCCATTCGTGCACTCATAGATCATGTCACATTTCGTTGGGTGGACGAAACGGAATGGCCGACACCAGAGCAAGCAGAACGCACACGACAACCAGGAGTGAACGTAGAGAAGAGAACATCCTCGAAACTCTTAATATGTTCACTGAGTAGCACCGGGTCATATATTAATGGACATGCAACTGATTTTAAAAACATCGCGACCGCAACGCCCCAAAAATTATGTTCATTTCATTTTGGTCGAGATATACCTATTTGATCAGCCGTAAATTAATGTAAAACATCAGATTCTCCTCAAACAATTGGGGACAAGACGCTGGGATAATTTATAACTACAAAAATTAATACACCAAGGATAAAATATGTACATATGTATGTTCTTAACTGTATTTTCAAGTACTTTCACTGAAAAATGACAAAAGTGTATAGAGACGAAAGTGTATCCGAGAACTCTTGAGTGTCTTCTCAACATGTCCCTTTTTATAGCGATCGCTGCGCTATAAAAAGGAACATATTGTGAGAAGGATTACCGGCGAGACGTTTTCTTGTTTGCCAACAAACCAGTCACAAGGGTTTAGGAAGTGAAAGAGTGGAAAAAAGGCAAAACTGCCGGCAAGTCTTAGAAAACATGCCGCTCTCTTCTTCACTTCCACACGATCTTTCATCTTTTTGTACATACTCTTCTTGTTATGTTAAACTCAAATAAAATAGAATGGGAGTTTGTGTCATTTGTTTCCGCAAAGAGGGCAGGGCAAACACCTTGAGCATAATTAGACTTTTGACTTCCGCTACCAGTGAAAAGTCTGATTCTGTTCAAGGCGTTTGCTCTGCCCTCTTTTCCTTCCTTGAGTAAACAGGCGTTCCAAGTTTCATTAAACCAAAGTCAAACATCTGTCTCCGATGTTCGCGTCAACCACGGGTTCAGACGAATGTAGTACGCAATTTAGTGTGTATTCTCGCTGTTTTAACTCAGATTGTTAACATTACTATTGTACAGCCTTTTCCGAAAGGGGCGATTAAACGGGGAATCAGAAAACTAAAGTAAATTAAAATAAAGAATTATGTGTTGGCACACAAGACGCGGAAAGAGCTGTATTTGATAATTTGCTATGGCAGAGAGATACATCTTAAACGGAGGAAGCGAAAGAGAGAACGAGAGAAAGCGAAATAGTTTCATTTAGCTGGTGCTAAATACATAATAATAAAATAATAGATATTCAAACATATTCGCAACAACGCTCGTTTCTTTATTTTCATATTTTGTTTAATATTTTTTATTTAGGAAGTCATTTCGATAAAGCATTCCCCGTGGATTTAGCACAAATCAATTAGCAAAATGAATCCACCATTTATGGCGCGCTGATCCAATCGTGGCCGGAACATTAGGAAGATCAATTTACACTCATTGTCAACTAATTCTCTGCCAGTTTGATCACACTAGCCCTCCCCTCGGCCGTAATTTCACCATATCTTCTGATCGGTGATGATATGTACATACAAATGCCCATCGGTTTTTTTACCCCTGGAAAAGGCATCATTTGTAATGTATGTACATTTACCCATTAAAAAAAAGAATGTCATTGTCGATTCATGCATAGTTGATAAAAAATTTCTTTTATAATTAGCACAAAATTATTTATAAATAATACGGAAAGATTTCAATGAAAAAAGATTGACCGTCTTGGTAAAAAAAGAAACAAAGAAGCAGTGGTTTGATACTTCTCCTTACCATCTTTTAGTATCACATTGCAGTATACACCAAGCAATTCACTTGCAATGTGATAACGAAAACACTTAATGGGGAAATACTTGGTGCACATAATTCTAATACATAATTCTTTATTTTAATTTACTTTAGTTTTCTGATTCCCCGTTTAATCGCCCCTTTCGGAAAAGGCTGTACAATAGTAATGTTAACAATCTGAGTTAAAACAGCGAGAATACCCACTAAATTGCGTACTACATTCGTCTGAACCCGTGGTTGACGCGAACATCGGAGACAGATGTTTGACTTTGGTTTAATGAAACTTGGAACGCCTGTTTACTCAAGGAAGGAAAAGAGGGCAGAGCAAACGCCTTGAACAGAATCAGACATTTCACTGGTAGCGGAAGTCAAAAGTCTAATTCTGCTGAAGGTGTTTGCCCTGCCCTCTTTGCGGAAACAAATGACACAAACTCCCATTCTATTTTATTTGAGTTTAACATAACAAGAAGAGTATGTACAAAAAGATGAAAGATCGTGTGGAAGTGAAGAAGAGAGCGGCATGTTTTCTAAGACTTGCCGGCAGTTTTGCCTTTTTTCCACTCTTTCACTTCCTAAACCCTTGTGACTGGTTTGTTGGCAAACAAGAAAACGTCTCGCCGGTAATCCTTCTCACAATATGTTCCTTTTTATAGCGCAGCGATCGCTATAAAAAGGGACATGCTGAGAAGACACTCAAGAGTTCTCGGATACACTTTCGTCTCTATACACTTTTGTCATTTTTCAGCGAAAGTACTTGAAAATACAGTTAAGAACATACATATGTACATATTTTATCCTTGGTGTATTAATTTTTGTAGTTTTAGGCAGAATAGTGCAAGCCAAATGGGGTAAATTTAGAATACTTTATGTCATGGTATAAAGATAGAAATAAAAAGTGTGAGCAGAAGTAAAATATGTGCAAGGCAAAAATATCGGACCTTTTTTTTATAAATTCATTTTTGGCCATTTTCAATCAAAGACAGGCTATATATATATTGTTTATCTGGCTTGCATATTAAGAGTAATAGGGCAACGTATGAATGAGAGAGGTATAAATAACTCAATCAGATAAATAAGAGGCACACAACGGGGTGGCCAATTCGTGCTTAAGGCACATTAGAGAAAACAGAGACAGAAAACATAAATGAAAGCAACAAATGTAAAAATAAAGTAGAACTATTGATTTAGAGATAATACACATCTCCTAATGTGGGCAGGGCAAGGGAAAATAAATCATCGTTAAGCTGATTCCATTTGTCAACTATTCGGTTCGAGAAAAAGTTCATATAAGTTCTACTACGGAAGTTAAATTTACACAATTTAAACCGATGCCCACGTGTGATATTTGAGCGAGGAAAACAAAAGATTTGATCGGCCTTAATACCATAAATTCCCTTAAAAATCTTGAGGGCGACAAGAAGATCATTGATCTGCCGGCGAACTGATAATGGTTCTAGATGCACGTAATCGAGGCGTTCAGAATAAGAGAGAGATAGTCCGCATCTAGCAAATGCAAGTCTAGTAAAGCGCCTTTGAACATTCTCGATCTGCTTAATAAGATATAAATGGTGGGGGGACCATACTTCCATGCAAAACTCGAGCAGGGGTCGAACATAGATTACATACAGACGAGTTAGAAATTTGATATTACATGACCGAAAATTTCGCAAAATATGAAATGATACTCGTGTAGCCTTTTTACAAATGGAGTCAATATGACTATCAAATGAGAGGTCACTACATATATGAACTCCCAGATCACGATAATAATGAGTGGTTGGAACCGGGAAGGAGTGGAGAGAAGGCTGGAATGGGGGATGGGCAGGGCCGACAGGCATGAACATGGTCTTCTTCAGATTGATCCGAAGTCCCCAGCGCGTTGACCAGTCGGCCACGCAGTCGAGAGCGCGCTGAAGGAGAACCGTGTCTGCAATTGTAAATACTTTGGCATCGTCAGCATAGAGTGAACAGAAGGAACCTATTGGGAGACACTCAGGAAGGTCATTAACATATAGTAGAAACATTAGGGGTCCGCAAACACTTCCCTGTGGAACACCGGAGGAGACAAGGAATTCATTTGATAACTCTCCATCAACAATAACGCGCTGAGATCTGCCAATAAGAAATGAGGTCAGCCATCGAAGAAGAGAGCCAGAAATGCGATATGAAGAGAGCTTGACAATAAGATGGTTCAATGGAATGCTATCAAAGGCTTTGGAGTAATCAATAAAGACAGCAGATACATAAGAAGAAGAGTCTACAGCAGAGTGCCAAGTGGATAGGGAGGATAGGAGAGCGGAGGCGCAAGACTTTCTACTGCGAAAACCGTGCTGAGAAGGGGAAAGAAGACTATGTTCAGCGAGGTAGGAAAACAGTTGTTTACAAACAATGCGTTCGAAAGTTTTAGAAATTCCAGAAGTAAGAGATTCTTTGGGTCACTGGCATCACCTTGACGTTTGTATATAGGTTTGACAAACGCAGATTTCCAAAGGGAGGGGCATTTGTCATGAAGAAGGAATCGGTTGAACAGAATAGTAAGGGGAACAGAGATAGCAATAGAAGTGCCTTTGAGGAAGGCGTAGGGGATTCCATCAGGAGTGCAGGAATTACGTGAAGGCAATTTACGAAGCATATGATAGATATTCTGGGAGGAGAAATCGATATAATCTATTCGGGCTGAGGTTCTGGGAGGGAGAGTGGGCTGATGGGAAGGAGGAGGAGAGGGAGAGAAAGATGATTCGAAGACTCTTGAGAAGCATTCGGCCTTATCACGACTAGCGATGAGAGTACGATCTGAGGAGACGTCTTTAATTACACCGAGTGTTGGCTTACTTTTGAGTCGGCCGTTAACAAAGTTGAAAAAGGTGCGGTTAGATCCAGAAATTGCGCGCTTCTCTTGGTTACGTTGAAAAGATCGTATAGAACGCCTAAGCTTGGCGGAGGAGCGGAAAAAAGGCTGGAGTCCATGGGTATGGGATGTTTTAAAAAGCTTCCGGCACTTACGCAGAATTCTGAGGACTTTGGGAGGATATCTAATGTTTAAGGGCCTTATCTTAACCATGGGAACAGTGATATTGATAATTCCATGAATTATTGTAATAAAGTGGTTGTAAAGTAGGTCTGGTTCAGTTTGATTGTTGAAAACAACATTCCAATCATAAGAAGAGATCATATAAGACGCCAATTCAAAATTTGCCTTTCTATAATTTGGGATAACAAGATCAGAGAGAGGAGGATAAGGAAAACAAATATCGAATTTAACAAGGCAATGATCAAAAGAGGGGAGGGGTGGCATGGTTTTACAATTGGATACAGAACATGGATTACTAGAGAATACAAGATCAAGGATGTGATCATTACGAGTAGGAGTAACAACATGCTGCCTAAGGTTGGCGTTGACTGAAAAAGATAGGAGCTGAGAGGATGGATGATTCTGGGAAAGCGGGGTACTTAGGGAGGAAGAAGACCAATCAACATCATGGCAGTTGAAATCCCCACAGAGGACAAAATGCTTGTCAGAATCGGCAAAGATGGAATAAATATGCTCTAGACGGTCTGCGAAATTTTGATTTGAACAGGAAGGGCTGCGGTATACTGCTACTATGGTGGCAGAGTTCGAAGAGCGATCAGTGGTGGTAACGGAGATGGCAAGGAGTTGACAAAAGGGAGAAAAGGAGCGAGATGAGAGGACAAAAGCAGGCAGATGGGAGGACACCAAGATAGCAACGCCCCCACCAGGGCTTGGCGAGTCACGGTCAGAGCGAAAAACCTGATATTTGCCATTTAGAGATAGAGAAGAATCTTGCAAACGATCAGGGGAGGCCCAGGTTTCAGAAATAGCAAGCAGATCAATGGTATGAGTTGAGAGTAAAAAGTTCAAAATATCAAGTATAGATACCAGAGATCTAAAGTTTACGTGATAGCAGCAAATGAGAGACTTTTTATGAGAGATGCACGGATCACTACATAAAGCAGAATTAGAATTTGTGGCAGGATTTTTGGATGCAGGATCCCGGATGGTAGTATCTCACTGATTGTGAGATGTGGAGGGGGGCAACTGAGATTGATTCGGAGGTAGCGCAGCCGGTGGGGTGCTCTTGTTGTCGAGCCGTTTCGCATCAGACGCGATGCCGTCATCTTCATCAGCCATCGCTTCATCTCCCTCCGGGAGCGGCTCGAACGACCGCTTACCCGGCCGCCGCGCGGAAGTGGAGGACGCGTACTTCAAGAGCGCATCGACAAGATTGCGGCCAGGCAGCGGGACTCTCTTCCTCCGGCCACTCGGGGTAGGATGAGGCGCCCGGAGGGTACCGGCCGCCGAGTGGGGAGAGAGAGACAGAGCCACTGGCACAGAGGATGACTTCTTAGGTTGTCTGCGATTAGAGTTCAGAAATGTCCTGGAAGAAGTCTGGGCATTAGAATGAGGGAGGCCACTGCCAGAGGCAGTGGCATTTTGTGATGAGATAAGAGAAGCAGAGAGAGAGGAAGACGGGGCTGAGGAGGAAGAGGCTTTTGCCTTACAATTAGACAAGTTATTTTGTGAAGGTATACGGAATAAAAATCCTCTCTTTCTCGCTATGAAGGTATACGGAATAAAAATCCTCTCTTTCTCTGTCTTTCGCTCTCTATCTGACTCTTCTTCCCTCTCTCATCGCATAACTCGTATGTATATACTCGTATTACCGAAACGTTTTCATAATTTGAAGTATCTACTTACAAGTAACATCCAAGACGTTTTGGAACGGCTTTGGAGAGAGCAGTCATGTGCTTCCAAGCACTCTCGCTGAAGAGTACAACGATTATTACTCCGTAGGCAGCGGTCAATGTGATGATGACGTCTGACAAGTTTTGACAGCAGCACTAATTAAAATATGTTAATAATAAAAAAACTATTTGAAATTGATACAGTGTTGCATTAACAAGTTATTCTTCTCTATTTTCATAAAGTCAACAAAAATAAATATGAGGATCGAGCGCGAGTGTTCAGAATTCGCATGAGCTTTATGTCGGAATCGTGATGAGCGATTCTTTTACTTTCTTCTTTTTTTTATAGTCCCTGCTCGACGGTTACTGACAGGATCTTTTAAATAAAAGGTACTAATTGCAAGAAATACTTAGGTGGGAAATTAAATCCATACCAATCGTTATTTTAAATTCTTAACACGAAATTTGACAAGCCTGTGGACAGAGTGACTCGGTGTAAGACTAGTTTGGTAACGACTGAAAACTGTACCAAAATTGTGTTGTATTTATTCACCCGATGTGACTGTACCGGCGACAGGAACATGACGCCTTCATACGACAGATTTCTACATCTTCCATTTTCACTCGACCCCCAAAATCATTGAACCTATTGGCGATTGTTCATAAGTTAAATTAATTCAGTTATTCTACAGTCCCGCTCAACATTATTATGTCCGATATTAATAATATTAATAGCATTAATAATATTAATATAAATAATATGAACTGGAATATGCATTTTCGTGCCATTTTTCCCCTCATAACTATTCTCGTCAGGAACGTCGAAGAGCCAATTAAAGCTTTTAGGAAAATGTATGTACCTCTCCCCCTACCTGTCACATGAGCAAACATCGAAGGATATTAATTCAGGGAGATTCTATGTACTAAGCACCTAATTATGAATTCATTCTTCAATGAATTCCAATATTTAAGCATGAGTATACTCGATGAAATCGACCGGCCGAAGAGAACCGTCCTTCTTTTATTTTTAAATAATTTATTTTAGCAAACGACGTTGACAATGTGTTTTTGTTTTTCAGAAAGAAATTTAAGAATTTCCAAACAGAATTTCTCGACGATCTTTTATCAAATAGTTTTTTTTATTGCCTCCAAATATTTATCGTGCTTTGCATATTTTTTTTTTATTTGTAGGGTAACTCTCTGAAAACAGCATCAAGTGCCTCTCCGTTCTGTCCGAAGATTAATATTAAAAACTAGAAATTAGTTTCTTTTATTGTTCACGGCTATTCCGCTTTATTGATTGGCCAAATGAAAAAGAGTAAATTTTTTAACCATTTCGCAGCCGGCGGTTCGCATGAGCTACGATTGCATATTTGAAGGACACCATTCTATCACTTGATCCATCCTCGGCAATAGTCTCTTAAAAAAACACACAAAACTCCTTTTCTTTAAGAAAACAGAGAGCTTTTGAGAGACAAAATGGAGGGAAATTCAAAGAATAAGTAGGCGAGATCTGGTTCACAACCACTAAGCAAACGCGTACCGCTTCAGAATGCACGGGATGCACGGAGAACGCGAGGCCACCGGCAAATGACGTCAGTCGGCTTACGGTGCCACCAGAATCCGAGAATGACGCCATCGTGGAGGATACTGTAGCTCCTCCTTCTCGTCTTTCCTGCTTGCCCAAAGCTACAGTAATCCACGAGAAGAGCCGGTAGACGAGCAGCGTGTTTACGGCGTGCAGTGCAAGATTGACGATGTGGAAGGCATGCAGTCAGCCCGGAAGGAGAAAGCCTGAGAAAAGAAAACTGCTTCCTTGCTTTAAATATTTTCATGTCCTTTCCTTGTTCTCAATTTCTTGTTTGATGAAAGCTTCAATATAATTTATCTGCCTATTTAATTCTTTATCTACCACATTTAATTTCTCAATCTTCAAATGAATGCGATACACATATGAGCATACATATATGTATGGTTCGTTAATTTGAGCCCCGAAAAAATTCGCTCATATTACTCTCACTTCCAGCTATATGAACAATTTCAGCGTATAATAGTGTTGCATGAATTAATTCCATTCTCATAACGGTCACTTGCTTCGTGCTCTTTCTCGTTCAGAAATTCTCTCACTCTATCCTTATCAGGCCGACTTCCTGCTTCCTCATATTCCGGGAGTCACCGGTTTAGCGCTTTTGAATGGTCGTGGAATCCAAGATGGGAGGGTTCCTCGCCTACCGGAATCTGACGAAATGGCCCCCAGATATCGGGCTTCTTATCCTGGCGAGCCCACCGTTTCTCCAGGAGCAGCGTCGATGATGAACGAGAGAGAGAGAGAGAGAGAGAGAGAGAGAGAGAGAATCGAGCGGAGGGGGGGGGGCGAACTTGCGTCATTCCTAATGAGAGATGATTTAAGAGCGACGCCACCTTGCTACTTGGCCACCTTCCGACCATTATACTAAAATATGTAGAAAATTTTATTAATTAATTATTTATCATTTTCAATGGTGTTGAGGGTGCAGGGATATTAAATAAGGGCGAGCAGCGAGGATTAATCAGTGAAGGTTCGAATTGCTGCGCGTTCACCCCCCCCCCCTTCCCTAACGAAGAAGGGCGCAGGCATGTTAAATTTAAGGAGGGCGATCGTAGAAACATATTCAATGTAGGTTCAAATTACTGCGTTCACTCTCTTGCGCAGGAACTCTCTCATGCTCGCCTGCTATTTCTCACAAACCCTCTGCGTGAAAATAGTACTCGTCTAATGAGAGTGCGAAGGACAAATGGAAATCTCGCCTAATTTTTCGACGATCTCCTTATTTAAATTATAGAGAAAAATAGATTTCCGATTAATATTCTTATAAATAATTAATTTGTAAAGTAATTTCTTTAAACAAAGATGGCCGATTCGGAGTCCGATCGCCTGCGATGCTGCTGCGACGATATTCGATTTGTTACTCAAGGCAGAGTTTCAATTGTTACAACTTACAATAATGGTCAGTATACAATTAATTTTTTAATGTCCAGTATCAAAAACTGATTTTTTTTCTATATGCATTCTTTTTAAAGAGACACTCGAATGGCTAAGAAACACATAACAGAGTTAGCCAATTTACATTCCTTAAATCCACCGGGAGTTGTTTATCGAAATCATAAAATGAAATTATTTTTTTTTAGAAACATGCCACGAATCAGCGACAAACATCATTAGGTATAGCTATTTATATATCCTTTTTAAGGCAAATGAATATATTTTACTAATGATTATAATATGGAATTGCCTTTTTTCTCGCCCGATCTCTTATCCGCTCAAGGTCAGATGGAGCAATGGTCATGGTGCGTGATAGACAGGTTACATTTCTCTCTCTCTCTAAAAAGTCGTTAATTAATTTGCATGAGTACCAATTTTCAAAAACCTTGTCGATGTGAGTCGCCTCGGGACCACAACATCAAATCGAGACAGTTTTAACCTTTGCGCGAGTTAACGCTCCCAAATTTTTCCCTCTTTCTTTCTCTCTTTCCCTCTTTATCTCTTTCTACCACACTCCGTGCCCTCTCTTCCTTCCTCAGTCCCGTCGATTATAAATATCTTGTCTTTCCGCAGTCTGCTGATGAAATGGACGCTGAAAATCGTCGCCATATTGAGCGGCTTTATCAAATTCTTCTGCGACTTTATCTGGGCATGCCCGGGTATGCCATTAATACGGCGACTTTGAACAGGTAAAGCGATTGCATGTTCGATTATTTACGTACATTGTGTTGTTGGTCTAGCAGCTAAGATTATCTTTATTATTACTAGTCAACAAATTTTCAATAATTGTTTCAAAATGAGCATTTGGAAACTTTTCACAGAACTTATGTCAATGTACTAATCCAGTCCATCAAAACTACCCGCAAAAGTTACAGAACATACTTACTTTACATGTGAACGTTTCATTGAATTCGTATATAATCATTAAAGGTTTTCATGATATAAAAGCTGCAAATGCAGCCCTCACATTAGTAAATCGACAATTTTCCATTCCTACTAACGTTTTACTAACATTTTTCATAATCTTTTACTTGTGAACACTGTAAGCTTCCCGTGCTTTCTTCTATAAACAAAAACAAATAAGTACATATACACATTAATTGACATTCCCTAAATCCACCGGGAGTTGTTTATCGAAATCACAAAATCAAAAAAAAAAAAATCACAGCATTTGTGCGTCCGGGCGCTTCGATCGAGCGCGAGTGTTCAGCACCAGTGAAGCGATTACTTTTTCAATGATTTATGAATGTACATGCATTATGTTGGGCACCTGACGTACATAGCTCGAATGAATCCTGGAGGAATGAAATGCTATTCCCAATGAACTTATTGCTAATTCATCAAAATCTCCAGTAAAATGGATATTCCAGTGATGATTCCATTAAAAAAGAGAGTGATAGGAAGAGAGAGAGAGAGAGAGAGAGAGAGAGAGAGAGAGAAAGCGATTCAATTCCTCATTTTCATGAATAGAGAAAAAGAGGGAGTAAAACCAATATTCAATATTATTGATGAATTAGCAGTAAAGTCTAAAATTGTTGGACCTGTTCCTCTCGATAAAGTCGCAGAAGAATTTGATTAAGCCACTCAATATGCGACGATTTCCAGCGTCCAGTTTCAACAGTAAGAAATATGGCTGTGGTAAGAAAAAGAAAAGAAATTTATGATTTGAAGGCAGTTTTCCTTGTGCGACCTGGTCTGTGTTTTATTGTGGATGTCTTGCTCATTGCTTGCCTCATCTAATAGCTAGTCGAACCGAAAATACGATACCAGAATAAGCGCGAATGGATTTATTTTTTAGCCGATTTATTTCATCAATTGACATTCCTTAAATCCACCGGGAGTTGTTAATCGAAATCATAAACTGTCAAAAAATTAAGAAATATGCCACAAACCCATGACAGCCGTCGTTCGAAATGTTTTATTTTTATTTTACTAAATATACTAGTGAATGACTTTGTTGAACGTAATAATTTGCAATTGCAGGTTTTCTCGCAAGATTTCTCGTCCACTCATGGTCAGATGGGGTAATCGTTATGGTGCGAGAAAGACAGGTAAGATTTTTTCTCTACTCTCAAGAAAGCTTATTATCACATAGTAAATATAATTCTCTGTCTCTGTCTTTCGCTCTTTCGTCCTCTTCCCCATCGAAGATCACTTCAGCCTAGTCGGATAAAAGTACAACATTAACCCGTTGCAATCTTCATCCGCTCTTAATCATCAAAACCCGATTCACTAAAGCCTTTTTCATGACTGGCGGGAATTTGAAATATCAAGTTACAGTAACATCCTAGGTGGTTTGGAACGGGGCGTGGCTTTTGCGAGAGTAGTCATGTGCTTCCACGCAATCTCGCCGAAGAGCACAAGGATTGTCGCTCCGTAGGCTGCGGACATAGTAATGATGACGTCAGACAAGTTTTGATAGCTGCAAAAAAATGTATCTTGAAGAATAAAATAAAAATAACACCTTTTTTAGATGGAAATTGTTGGATTACATTAAGCTATTATTTTTTCCATTTTCTCAAAGTCAATAAAAGCCGACGTCATTGGAATAAACTTGAGAACGGCATGGGTGCGGCCGGGCGCTTCGATCGAACGCGAGTGTTTCTTGAGAAGACGGGGCAGCCAGAGATACTGTATTTGGGAAAGGGGTACTGTAGTTGTAAGCAGTAACGTATCACAGAGAGAGAGAGAGAGAAAGTGAGAGAGAGAAAAAAACAGAGAGAGAGATAGAGAAAGAGAAGAGGAGAGAGAGGAAGAAAGAGAGAGAAAGCG
Source organism: Allodiplogaster sudhausi (assembly GCA_945643635.1). Taxonomy (NCBI): domain Eukaryota; kingdom Metazoa; phylum Nematoda; class Chromadorea; order Rhabditida; family Diplogasteridae; genus Allodiplogaster; species Allodiplogaster sudhausi. The sequence goes on from CALZFC010000251.1 coordinate 2,452,171, forward strand.
ATACAATTCCTCATTTTCAGGAATAAAGAAAAAGATAGAAGAAAATCAATATTCATTATTGATGAATTAACAGTAAAGTGTAAAATTGTTGGACCTGTTCCTCTCGATAAAGTCGCAGAAGAATTTGATTAAGCCGCTCAATATGGCGGCGATTTCCAGCGTCCCGCTTTATCAGCAGACAATATGGCTGTGGAAAAAGGATATTTATGATTTGTAAGAGAGAGAGAGAGAGAACAAGAGATAGGGTACAGAGTGGAGTAGTAAGAGAGGAAGAGAGCGAGGTACGTAGAGAAGGAGAGAGAGAAAGAGAAAGAGAGTAGATCGAATGAGACAGAGAGAGCAAAACAGAGAAAGAAAGGGAGACAACGAGAGAGAGAGAGAGAGGGATAAAGATTAAGAAGGTGTACCCGCGCGAGGTTAAAACTGTCTCGATTCGGTGTTGTGCGCCCAAGGCGACTGTCATCGACGAGAATTCTCAAATAATTCAAAAAATTTTGAAAATGGGAATTCTCGCTAAATAATAAATAATTTTTTTATGATAAATAAATAATTATTTTTTTCTCAAAATATCCAATAAATAATACATAAAATATGGATAACGATTTTAGAGTTCTGAGAGAGAGAGAGAAAAAAAGAAATGTAACCTGTCTATCTCGCATCATGACGATTGCTCCATCTGAGCGGATAAGAGATCGAGCGAGAAAACCTGCAATTGCATATTATAATTATTTGTAAAATATATTCATATACTTAAAAAATGATATATAAATAGCTATACCTAATGATGCTGGTCAAGGATTTGTGACATATTTCTTTTTTTTTAATAAAATGCATTTGCGATTTCGATAAACATCTCCCGGTGGATTTAACTAATCCTTGGCTAAATATATCGGCTTACTCGGCTATGCATTTGGTAGACGTCAAAGCATTTAGAAAAAAAAATCTGTTTTTGATACTGTCAGTTTTTGATAAATTATATACTAGACATGATTTTAATTTGCAACAATTAAAAGTCTGACTCGAGTGACAAATCGATGTTCGTCACAGCAGCGACGCAGGCGATCGGACGCCGAGTCGGCCACCTTTTTTTATAGAAATTACTTTACCAATTACCTAATTATTTAAAAGAATATTAATCATCAATCTCACTTGTTATTTCTTGCAACAATTTAAAGGAGGGAGCTCGTCGAAAAATTATGTGATATTTCAATCTGCCCTTCGCACTCTCATTAGACGAGTATAGTACTTTCACGTAGAGGGTTTATGAGAAATAGCATGGGAGAATGAGAGAGTTCCTACGCAAGAGGGTGAACGTATTAATTTGAACCTTCATTGAATATGTTTCTGTGATCGGCCTCCTTTAATATCCCTGCGCCTTTTTATTCGACACTAATGAAATCCTATATTAATTAATTAATTATTTTTTAAAATTTAAATCTGCTACTTTAAAGCGGCCGTCCGGTCGTCGCCCGCGCGCTGAGCCGTTTAAGCCCGGAACATGCGGAAGCAGGAAGTCGGCCTGAAAAGGGTAGAAGGGAGAGAGTGGGAGAATATGGGAACGAGAGAAGGAGAGAAAAATATATGGGAACGAGAAAGAGCACGAAGCGAGTGTGAGGAAGTTTTTTCTTCAAATCATTAGAATTAGGACTCTATCAGCTATAAAGAAGTGGCGCATGGTGCTGTGTAGTACATCGTCTCTTATATTATATAAGCATTTTCCTAACTTCCGTTCTGGTGAAGTAGCCGCTCTCTTGAATAATCATCGTCCGGGCGCGAGAGCGAAGTCCGTTCACCAGCTGCGTGTAGCTTCTGCAGGAAAGCAAGCGGAATTGTTCAGTTTCTGCGGGAACTCGAGCGGTATCGAAGCATCAAACGATTAATTTCAATTGAATTTAAATTTATCGTTGTGTCGAGCCAATTATGAGATATGGCCAGACGTCAACTTCGTTGTGCGATATGAGTGGGAGAGAGAAACTGATCAGCGAAGATTAATAGTAAGCAAAAATAGAATTCTCAAGCAAGAAAATTGCGTATGTTTACTACTCACTCAATAAAGAAATTAATGCGTGTAAAAATAAGTAAAATTGTACTGCGTTCTCCACAACTATCAAGACTTACTTTGTTAAAATAATAAATGTTGTAAAAAAAATAAACTAACGTGACGAGAGGCTTGAAGACGACTTGATTGCCTTTGAACTGTGCCGAGTAAATCGAGAGGATGATTATGCAGGCGGGGAGGTAGAAGATATAAGAGAGACGAGGGGTGCATCCTGGGAGCAGAGATAGTGAGAAGGAGAGAGAGAGAGAAAAAAGTGCGTCTAGAGAAATAGAGAGAGAGAGAGAGAAAGAAAGAAACTGCGTCTAGAAAAAGAGAGTAATAAAGGTTTTATTTGTAGAAAACACAAATAATATCCGTCAATATTTCTCTCTTTTTTCCCATATCTCTCTCTCTCTGTATCTGTAACCTCGCCGTCTCTTTCTCTGCATCTCGTGCTGCCCTCCTCTTCTTTTCTTCACTCTCGCCCGGACTCTCTCGATGACCACGGCGACGAGGAGTGAAAAGGCGAAGAGGAGAAGAGTGGAATCATTGAAGACCACGAAGAGACGCAGGTCCATGTACTCATCGAAGCCACGACGGGACTCGTAGAATCCAAACTATAAGAGAAAGAGAGAGAAAAAAGAGAGAGAGAGAGAGAGAGAGAGAGAGGGGGGGGAGGGAGAGAGAGAGAGGAGAGAGAGGGAGAGAGAGGGAGAGAGAGAACGCTTATCGTCGCTCTTCTCTCTCTATGTGTCTTTCTCTCTCACTATTTCTCTCTCTTCATTTGCATCGCTTCCTACCTCTCAATTTCTCTACATCTCACTTTCTTCCTCTGGCACATGTTTACCCTAACGCCCTCACCGATGCATAATAGAAGGGCAGCGTGTATCTGAAGTGCCTGGGCATCTGTTCGTGTAGCATTGGATAGCCCTCGATTATGCTCACCATGTCATCTGTGAATATCCAATATATGTACGTATGCAATGCTGTGTAGAATTTTTACAAATTAAAAAAAGGAGTGAACAATGATAATAATAATGATAATAATAATAATAATAATAATAATAATAATAATAATAATAATAATAATAATAATAATAATAATAATAATAATAATAATGATAATAATGATAATAATAATAATAATAATAATAATAATAATAATAATAATAATAATAATAATAATAATAATAATAATAATAATAATAATAATAATAATAATAATAATAATAATAATAATAATAATAATAATAATAATAATAATAATAATAATAATAATAATAATAATAATAATAATAATAATAATAATAATAATTTGTAAATAACAATATGTGTAGGACGTATGTAAATACATACAGTCTCCAGCAGCAAGAGACGCGACCATTCCCGTGTAAGTCTCGTTGCCATAGTCGAATCGTGCCGCTTAAATTGATCATTGATTCACAACGCAATACAAAATAAGTAAATAAGTATTTTTCCACAAACATTTTTTTGTTGTTGTTGTTGTTGTTGATAACTATTATCATGCTGCGGCTAGTTCAGTTGATAGTGTATGCTTATATACAAAATAATGTTTTCTGAATAACAAAAGGATTAGGAAATATCGAAAAAGAGAGAGTGAGCTTTGATGATTATTGTAATCAAATAAACATATACAAAGTTGCAATAGTTATTGTGTTCGTTTTTAGAAAAAAAAAACTTGCCTACCCCATGTTTCGTGGACGAGAACGAGCTCTTGCTTGGTGAGGCGAACAAAGTTTTGCCATACCTGTATGAAGAATAATTGATTTTTATTTCAACATTTAAATTGCCAATTGCATACAGTAATATTCAGAAGTTCAAGTTAACCTCGTAATAAGTGCCCCGGACAGCTCCGGTGTGCTTGGCTCGGTAGAGGTATGGATAGTAGAAGGATTGATGGCCTAGAACCAAGCGCTTTCCGTCCATCAGCACGACCAAATTGTGGCCTGAAAAGATAGAAACCGAGTGAGAGATACGGAGAGAGAGACGGAGAGAGAGAGAGAGACGGAAAGAGAGTGAGAGAGAGAAGGACAGAGAGAGAGTAAGGAAGAGAGAAGGGAGAGAGGATAAGGAGAGGGGTAGAGTATACATAAATGGGAAGCTATGTATGAAGAATTTCTTATTTAGAGTACATCGTACCTTCCACTTTCTCAGAAATTTATCCCTTAGAACATAACGAACCAGGAGAGCAGACCGTGCGGAATTCCCTGTTCCGTGGCGCCATTCCGCGCCGCCCCCGACGTGGTATCCGATTTCTGAGAGAGAGAGAGAGAGAGACTGAGAGAGAGGCTGTGAGAGACAAAAGACAACGAGAGAGAAAGAGTGACAGAGCGACAGAGAGATAGAGTGCGCGAGAGCGAGGGGAGAGAGAGAGACAGAGAGAGAGAGAGACAGAGAGAGAGAGAGAGAGAGAGTGACAGAGACAAAGTGTCAGAGCGTCGGGAAAGGGCCGGGAAGCTGAATATCGCCAGTTTCTTATTCTCTTCGTCTGCAACTCCTTTCGTGCCACCAAAGAACACAACAAATGTAGAGTGTGGATTTGGCAAATACAATTTGTTCAGTGTTTGCCATTAAATAATTTAGTTTCTTTCCAGAAGGACACAGAGTCCGAAGATTAAAATCTGACCACTACATTGCAGTGAAGACTCGCATTAATTATATGTTCATCTCGTTCTGGAGCAATCAGCCGCATATTTCGGCTTCTGCCAAAATTAGCGGCCGATTTTTACCTGGCACTTCGCGCCTACGTCTTTTTTTAAAGCGTGGTTCAGTTCGTATAGTCATAAAATGAAGATTTTGAGATTTTGAATGGTTTTGCCCTTCCGTTTTAGAGTACCATTCTAAAAGAATTAGCTGCCTTAGATATGAACGCCCTCCTAGTCTACACGTTACAGTAAAGTTGGACAAAATCATCGTTCCTCGGAACACTCCTTTAAAAAAAAAACTAAATGATTGATTGCCCATGTTGTAATCTTCGTAAAAAAATATTTATTGACCATGGTTGGCGCCTGCCTCTTTCCTTTACACTCATCACATTTATTTTCCATTTGATATCACTGTTCCACGAGATCTGATCAGTAGGGATATGACGATAGGTGTAATTAACGCCCATTATTAACATGATTTGACATTATTTTTAAGGCTCATTTTTTAAGTAACGACTGTACACACAGCGCAGAAAGTATAATACTTCGCCCGGCTGGCGGGAAAGTTCGTTTCTAAGTTCGCATAAAACGTACTTAAAAAACGACAGAAACGAACTTTCCGCCGGAAACCGAACTTGCAGGACATAAGTTCGTTCTATCCGCACTTTAGATTATTCGAATATTCGAACATTCGATCATTCGAATATTCGAATTCATGTACGTCAAGTGTGAGTGACTTGCATGCGAGTCACTCTCACTTTCTCTCTCTCACTCTCTTTCTGCGTGTCGCTCGCGCAAACATTCTCTCTACATATGTGTGTTGCTCTCACTCTCTCACTCTCTCTCTCTCTCTCTTTCAATGTGCCGTTCTCTCTCTCTCTCTTTCTTTCTGCGTGTCGCTCGCGCTCTCATTATCTCTGTTTATGTGTGCTGCTGCTGCTCTCTCTCTCTGTCTTTCTCTGCTTCTCTCTCTCTCTCTCCTTCTATGTTTCTCTTTCCTCCTCTTATCCCCCTCCCCTCCCGCTCACTGCTTCCTATGCTTCTTTTCTGTTCAATGAGAAGACACCACTAAAGGTGTTGAATGGTGCATCATGTCACGAAAGCATTTAGATGTTACAGGAATTTATTATTTAAAAACTTCACAAGCTTGGATAAAATTTTTCAAGAAAAGAGACATGGACACGAAAAGCGACGGCATCTGGGATGCAAGTACTTGGGGTACAAGGAAATAATCTCGAAATTACACGTATACACCGACGTTAGTCTCAGAAAAGATATATTCTCATAAGAGATAATAAAAACCTATGTTACAGAATTGTACAGCATCGATTCATGTGAATATTAAACACGAATTGTCAAACAAAATTGTTGCCCCTACAAGATTTTCTGGAAAAAAGAAAGGAATTGGAGTAATCCTAAATATAATCTAACATACACGTATGCACAGACGAGAGTCACCGAAACAATATTTCGTCATAAGGGATAAATGATGTCTATGGTACGCATTCTACGGCATCGAACTATATGCTAATTCTGTGCCAATTTAAGCAACAAAAAACAGAAGGAAAAGAGGAAGAAGGAATCACAATGTTCAATAAAGAAATCAAACTTGGGCTGCTTCATCCAGAGCACTCAGCACTCGCCTTGCTGATTCCGTGAGCTTCACATGCTTCACGCCGAGTAGATGGGAGAGAAGATCCATCTCCGGCTTCACCGGCTCCGGAAACATCAAGTTGAAGACGTAGTAGACTGCGATGAGGACGAGAAGCGCAGCACTCCAGTCTCCAGGTACCTGAGTAGGAATTTACCGTTCGAAAAAATAAAAAAAATAATGTTAAGCGTGTAATGTTGAATTTCCTTACCGTACAAAGTAGAAAGAAACTTGTATCTTAAACGACTTTGGAAATGGTTAGTTACCACAATATATGTGTAAAGTAAACACTGTGTTTGTAAAAGCTTCCATACCTTGACTGCTCGCCCATTGACTGCTACGATGAACGAAGTTGCTGAGTCGCCGTAGCTGCAGATCACTGGCTGCGTGATGCCAGACTCGGCCAGCTGCTGGATCGCCGTCTCGGCGGTGTGAATCAGCTCAAAGAGATAGAACCATACTAATGCTACAAGTCAATGAAGAAATGAAAGAAGTACCGTAATGTTCCCGGTTAAGAAATTTGTAAAGTATCCATTACAGTGTAATAGTTAAAACGAACCGGAAACGAAACGAAGATGTTCTTCGATCGGCTGAGGTCCCTGTGCTTTCCTTTGGCGAATGACGCAAGCAGCTTGAGGAGACCGCCGTAACTCTTGCTGTCTAAAATTAAAAAAAAAATGAATATGCAAATGATTGCGTAAATAAAAAAAAGTAACAATGGAAATAAATATTAAAATAACATTATAATATTAGTACGAAATAATAATAAAACGCATGGCAATATTTTGCAGCAAAGACAAATGAATAAAAGATCATTCTTACCATGATGGTCCGAGTGAAGAAAGTTGGACTCTTGTACTGGTTGCATCTTCTCGGCTGTCAAACCACGTTCAGCCATCAGGTCAATCATCGGCAGCAGCTCGCGTATCCATCGCCGTGCCAGGACCTCGCGCTGTAGTCCTTGGTGATAACAGAAGTCTTCCAGGACCTTAACGAGAACCGAAAAATACTTCGAAATAAATATTAAAAATAAATAAATAGTTCATATCATATTATCATTATTGTGATTCTTTTGATTTATGGTTAAGCAAATGTTTAGCAATTTGGTCAATTAAATAAAACAAAGTAAGTAATGAAAGAAATGTAAACAATCGTACTATTTCGCCCTTCTCGAGTATGGGGTATCTTCTGAAAGAGGGCTCCAGGCCTTGAAAGCGGCAAAATGCTGCTCTTGAGTTCCTTAAAATTAGTCCAATGTTGTTTCTGATGTCTATGCACTATCAAATTGAACAAAAATAAATAAATTGAAATATGGAAAACACCGAAGTACCTCGTCTTCTCAAAAAGATGAAGATGTTCTGCAGAGAAGGCGGGCAGTGTGTTCAGCCTCTATAAGGAAACTAAGATGACAGAGATTCTCCGTATATCGAATGATTCAAAAACCGGGATATTTTTGTATCGATGAGAGATAAGAATAAAAAAGAAATTAAACAAAGTAAATAATCGTACGTATTGGTCACTAGCAGATTCGATCGCACATGAAATGTCTCGCAGATCTTGGGAAGCGTGTATTGTTCGCCCGTGAGCTTGAAGAGCAAATGGAGTACATATGCACTCTTTTGTCAATATTAAGACAAGTAATGAATATGGTCAGGATCATCGTAGTTGCAATTGTTCAACACTTTCTTTTGTTTTTTCTATATTGTCACAAATAACAAAACATATCTCAACCCCATCACTTTTATGCAGAAGGGAAAGAGAATTCGAGAGGCAAGAAAAGGGGAGTTGGCAGGACTTGGAGGACTTCACACTTCTTTCTTTTCCTCCTTGGCTCTCTTCTTCTCATTCTTCTATTCCTTCATCGTCTCATTGTCCTTTTTAGAGGTCTGCAAGTTGGGAAATGTTTAAATTTTTTTCAAAAGAAAAAGAAAAAATTTTCAAACCTTGATTCCATCGAGGATTGCGGCAAGCGGGTGAATTTGGTACGGGGCTCCTCAGGAATCCTTAAATACGCTAGATTAGAAATGATCATTCAATGAGTTATCTTACAGTGTCCTTCTCGATCTTCTCCGCCAATTCGTCCTTGGGCGATTCCTTCTGGGAACTCTTTAAACGTCTCGTTGCCGCATCTACATATGTACATATTAGCAACTAATTATATTCACCGTAGCAGTCATTTCGTCAGGGCGCCTCATCAGTTCAATTAGCACTTAGGGAGACCAAAAAGCGTTTCGCTCAGGATGAGGTCAATGCCAGTATACCAATCTTGCAATTCAGTGCACAGTTCCTCGCCTCTGCCTACTTTTCATTTCTCGATCTCTTGCAATAGAATTTCACTGTGTTCTTCTCCAGTGCTTTGCGGTGGAAATGAAGTCATGCAGTATTGCAGAGAAACATGCCATACATCTTTGTATCTTCTTACTGCTTCGAGGCCGACGATCATTCGGACAATAAGGTGTATGCTCAAGACATTGACAGCGATCTACTTTCCAAGCTTCGGGTACTTTCTTCAGCAAATAGCCTTACCTATATATTTGTTAATGCACGGATATTATACATTCAAACTACTACACTTTTAATTGGTAGAATATTTTAGGGCCATTCAGGCAACAAACGCTATACTCTTTTGCTTGCTCTTTTCTATTATTTTGTTTCCAGCCGAAATACGGAATAGATTATGATCCTTACTTGGGAATCACGGTAGAAGTCTCGCTGTGATCTTCTCGACAAGCGAGGCTATCAGGTACCGATTTTTTTCGTTTTAAGTCATTAATCCTTCTTAGCTTCTACCGAAGAAATATTTAATGTAGCTTAGTTTTCTTAGTTCGCTTGGCAGAAACACGCACGAATTAGAAAAACAATACGAGAAATACATCCGTATTTAATGTTGTTTTAATTTTAGGTTGTTGGGCAGACTTTGAAATCGGTGAAGGAGTATGGAGAGGAGATTCGCACACTCTGGACGCTTTGGAAGCCATGCCTCTCGAGACATCAAACTTAAAGGATATTGAAGAGTACATTTATTAGTATTATTATTATTATTACATAGCCCTATTGATTTAGAAGGAGGAAACGACAATCGAAAACAAAGAAGATAAGGTGAAAGCGGATGAGCCGAGGATCGATGAAAAGAAGAAAGATGACAAGAAGAATGATCCGGAAAGTGCGACTGTCGATTCGCCCGGTCAGACCGCTGAAATGGAGAACGCGGCGGCGATGAATACAGAAAGCAGCGAATCGCATAAGGAAATTACTGAGAACACTGTCGAAGATGTCAATGTGGCCGGCTCGCTCCAGCCGAGTCTATCTCTTCCGCAGACGCAGCCTCTCATGACCACTTCCACAGCTGCTAATCTCTCGCTCTCCGCTGATGTCAGGCCTATCGAGCAGGAGATTCCTCGTCCTCACGATGCAGACCTCCAACTCCTCTATGAACTATACGCCGAGAAGCGTAACGTATTCTTGTACTATCAAGCGCGTCTTGTGAAGGAGATGCAAGCACGTCAACTGGGAGGGGCAAGGCGAATGCGGGGGGTCTTGGAGAGGCCCCGATGGGGACCGATACTATGATCGTTGCCCCCTCTGCTCCATCCTTAGCTGCTCCACTCAACGGAAGCGCGACACAACCAACTGCCCCTGCCGTGTTCCCTCTCCAACCACAACAGCCAACGACGATAAATGGAATCGCAGTGTCTGCCGTCGACCAGAGAGCACCTCCGGTCTCTTCAGTTGCAGCGGCAACATCTTCTCATCCATACTCTTCCGCGTCCAAGGATCCATTCGCAAGATGTCTAATGGCAAAAAAGAATGCAATCGCAAGACTACGTGCACGGCATGTGCAACAACAGATGTCTCTGCAGCAACAGCCTCCCGTGACTGGACAACAAACGGCTACGATGCAATTTCAGAAGGGAACAGCCAGACAGTCCGGTGCCTTCCAATCAGCCCTGAACTGATACTTTCCCAACTGCCAGAGCTAATCTACCTTCTACTCGCGATACAACTACTCTAACCATCACTCTTCTCTGACCGGCCACCACACTCATTGTCAGCCGGCTTACTCCACTGGCCAGGTCGTCTCTTCTCTCGTTGCTCCAATGCAAGATGTCGCTTCTATTTCTACAGACTCCTCTCGACCTTTTCCTATGTCTTGAATCAACATCAATTCTTTCAATTGTTCTTTTTTGCCCGTTTTGTTGTTCACCTTTTTCTGTTGTGTACACTCTACATGCGCATCATCAGGTGAACAAAATTGTTTAACATAAGCGAACTCTTCTTCTGCCTGAATTGTTTTCATCAGTTTCTTGAATATGTTGAAAATATTAAAGCGTAATGAAGAAATTTTCGGCGATGACGAACTCAAATCTATCGCTCCAGAATTAAAGATAGTTCCGTTATTATTTCATAATTTAGTTATTATAAAGATCGATGGAGATCACTCGGTTAGTCTACCCTCACTCACCTAAAAAATTATTCTGAAAATATAATAATGCTCGCGCGACGCTTCGATCATTGACGATACAGAGTAGTAGTTACCTCCCTCTTTCATTTCCCTCTTAATTTACCCGAAGAATAAACAATCCCAAACTGTTTAAAGCTTCACAGCCGAAAATTATTCCAATTAATTATATTGAAACAATATCTTAATTAAAAAGGAGCTTGAAATCAAGAATAAATTGACGAACAGTTTTTCTGCAAGACTGTAAATTGCAACGCTGTGAGTGAAAGTGAGATCTTGTGAATGATCTCAAAATTATCTGCGATTTTGCTTTAAAAGACAAGTACCTCCAAAAAATTTCTAAATGATGAAATTATCACCCCTTATAATCTCTCGTTCTAATGCTCTTCTCATCGGGTTTCTGCAGATGGGTTCCCTCTCTATGCCCCTCTATTAAAATCAAGAATAAATTAACGAACAGTTTTTTCGCAAGACTGTAAATTACAACGCTGTTAGTGATAGTGAGATCTTGTGCCAGACAATTACCACTGTTAATTAACATCTGCTCCCTCTTCCACTCTACTCAACGGCAGCTCGACCCAACTCACTGCCCCTACGGTGAAAATAGATACTTTGAAGCTTAAAGGAATAGGAAAATATTTTTCATTTAGAATAAAATACCTAAATATAAAGATCCTGGCGGGGATGAACGGCTGACAGCCCCGCTGCGATACAGAAGAGATGGGCTGAGAAAGGGGCCGCTCACTGTCTTCCACTAACTCTTTAATCTCCCTCGTCCCTTATCCGAAATGATAAAAACAATCCCCAACCGATTCAGATATCTCAGCAGACAATTACCACTGTTAATTAAATTGCAAAGGCATATCTAATCTAAATTGATGTGCCCGATTCTAATCTCTCGGTTTCTCATACCCTTGTTAAGAGAGCCCCTCTGTAAGGGTCAAGGAGCGTCTGCCCCGGGGAATTTTTGTTTTATTTGCTTTGGAAACATTATGAGGGATACATCTACTATTCATAAAGAAGAAAATGTGGACAAAAAGTTAGAAAAAAAATTTTTCTCTTAGTTATAAGTAAAAATTTTCAAAAAATTTGAAAGGCCATATCTAACGTTATACTTAATATTTCTCGAAAATCTTTTCAGTGTTCGATTCCTTGTTCGAAACTACACAAAAAAAGTCCGTGTAGACTCTTTACGAAAATGAAAATTTTTATGACGTTTGAGCAATTTAATTTTTTGAAAAATGGTTTTTAGGTAATAACTTTTTTTATTATCACTTTCCAAAAACTGAATCTTCCATTAGCAAGAACAAGAAAAACTACATATACATCTCTACGAGGAAAAATCTCGGATACATTTTTGGGTATCTGCATTTGAATACGGGTTTCTGAGCAAATTTTGGCTTTGGCTGCAAACCATAATTTGTTTCAAACATCATCAATTTTAAAACTTAAGAGTCCATTCGATGTAATTTGTTATCCTCTTTAAAATAGTATATCCTTTGTTCGCAAAAGAAATTAGTCTAAAGGCCTAAAATTGATTTTTGTGTTTTTGGCCAATTTCTGGCGTTAAAATACTCGTTCTTTGGACCATTAATGGGTCATATAGACCGACGTTCCACATAATATTTACTCTACCAGAAAGAGCAGTTAAAACTGAGTCGAATATCGCTTTTTAATCAAAATCTGAGGATAAATTTTTTGGGAATACGTTCTTTCATGATATACCACTCAAAAGTACTCTAAAAGTCAAGAAATTTCGTTTTTATGAGCCTAGAAGGCGAAATAAATGTATAAAAACTCCTTCGAAGCCAACTATCAGGTCATTTGTGAGCATGATTAATAAAAAGGTCATAAGCATTCGAAAGAGCAGAGACTTTTACACAATATATCCACCGATGAAAATCAAAACACCGATGAAAATGCAAAACGTAAATTTTTCAGAAATCTTGAAATTTCGAAAAATAATCCACGAGATGTTTCGACTATTTTGAGCTGTTCTGCGAAAGCTGGTACCAATGGGACTTATGTTCTGAAAACTGTGTAATTAGGTTGTTTAAGACGAGAAACATAAATTTGACATTCATTTTCTACGTTTGACTAATATCCATGGCCAGAAGAATGAAATATAATATCAGAAAAATTTCATTTCGATCAAGTGAACCATGGATGGTATTCAAAAGTAGAAAATGAACGTCAAATTTATGTTTATGTTTTTTCGAACAAGGAATCGAACACTGAAAATTTTTTCGAGAAATATTAAGTATAACGTTAGATATGGAATTCCAAAGTTTTTGAACATTTTTACTTATAACTAAGAGAAAAATTTTTTTTCAAACTTTTTGTCCTTCTTTTCTTCTTTATCAATAGTAGATGTATCCCTCATAATGTTTCCAAAGTAAAAGAAAACAAAAATTCCCCGGGGCAGGCGCCTATTGAAGCCTCCTTGAGTCTTATAGAGATGGTTTCTTGGACCACGTGGTTGAAAATTAGCGATCCCGCCTCCTTTTATTTCCATTCCTGGCTTCAATAAATGTCTCATAGCCTCTTCTCATTATTAGCGACTAATTATATTCAATGTAACAGTTACATCGTCAGGGCGCCTCATCACTTAAATTAGCACATAAGGGATACCAAAAAGAATATCACGCAGGATGAGGTCAAAGCCATTTTACTAATCTTGCTCTTCATTGCACACTTTCTTTCTTCTACCTGCTTCTGATTTCTCGAGCTCTTGAAATTTCATTTCACTGTGTTCTTCTCCAGTGCTTTGCGGTGGTAATGAAGGTTAGAAGTGTTGCAGGAAAACATGTCATACATTTTTGTGACTGCTCAACGCTTCTCAGGCAGCCTTATGAGGCTTCCTACTGTGTACGGCAAAAAATTAGACTTCGGCCTGCATACCGAGCTTTCTTCATCAGAAAATAACCATTCTTAATATTTGTATATGCTTATATGTAACCATCTTTCCGGGACCCTTCTAGAGATGCATATTTCCTTATTTAATGTATGTTTCTTTTCTAAGGTTGTTGGGCAGACAACGGAGCCGGTAGGCGAGTATGGAGATGAGATTTGCATTTTATGGACGCTTTGGAAGCAATACCAGGTTTCCGTCCGACGAAAATAAAGATGATAATGTTTTTTTTTATTAAATTAATGAACTCTATTGATTTAGAAGGAGGAAACGCCAAGCGAAATGGATACTAACGAACTTGAACTTCCGAGTTCTCATGCCATGCAAGCTTGCCGCCGATTAGCGGCTGCGGGGTATGATCTGACGAACTATGCAAGTGTTGTGATATGGAAACCCACTCCTATAGGGCCATTGAGATGGCATCCATGCCATACCCCTAAGCCTAGTGGGGGACCTCTTGAGGTGCCCCCTTCGCCGGTTGCTCTTGGCCCTGGCGATTTCCGGGATCAGTTCCCAACGTAGTGGGGCCTTGTCTCCTCTGCGGGTCCGTAGCCGTGGCTCTGTATAATGCACTTGTATGCCGAGTTGCCCTTCATCCCACCAATTGGGACGGAACTCCCAGACAAGAGCGGAAAGTGTCGTGGTGGAAAGGAGTGGAAGAATAAAAGGGGAAGCACTGTTTGGCTGCGTTAGCAAAGGCAATTATCACAGTCTGTGCAACAATTCCCCAACATTTAGTAGTTATGCCACAATGTTAGCCCAATCAGTGCAGCTTATTAAACTGTAAAGTATCGTGCAAGTTGAGATCGAAGTCCCCCGAGTGGCACGGCCTGGATTTTCGTGAGAAAAAGCCTTCCGAGCCCATTTCCGAAGCTGTTGTCATCCGCATCCCCAAGCGAGGAACTCGACCTCTTCGAATCTGCGGCCGTCCGATCACCAAGTCATTTGAGGACGACGAGGAAGTTCATTGGTATGTCTTCTTTGCAATGTATTACTCAGGTTTATCACGAAAGCTTTGGGCCACGTGCTCCAGGGAAGAAATTCGCTTCTCCTTCTCGTGGATGAGAGAGGTCAGTCAAGCGATGTGGTTGTCCTTGTCGTTGAAGGCGGCAATGAGAACGTCGAACTTGTGGGCCATACGAGAGAAGAAGTCATCATCGAGTGCCTCTTCGGTGTCAGGATCGGTATCGGGACGGAGCCGCTTCGGCCGTCTCTGTAAGAGCTCAGCAAACGAGGGAAGAGGCGAGAGAGGCTTTGACAGGAGAGAGGAAGAAGAAGCATTTTCCGATCTCATAACTTTATAGGGGCCAGTAGATCAATCGAAATGCAATAGGGACCTCATCCTGAGCGAATGATGTCGGCAATTGCAATTTACTGAGTTCACGATTGGCTTGGTTGTGGAAAAATGCTTCTTCTCTATCCACAAGCATGGCAAACGTTCTGACAGAGCCTCTTTAAAATTAAGATTAAGAGATAACTAGAAGCAACAGAGAACTATGTATGTACCATTTTCTTTCGACTGTTATGTTACATATGTGTACCATAAAGGCTTTCGAACGAACTATAAAATTCACTGCATTACTCTTTAGTGAGTTAATAAGATGAGGACGACACGATTCCTTGGACAGCGGCGGACGAAAACATTCGAAGACTGGTGGCAAGAAAGGGGAAAGGACAAATGTTGTATATGCATATGTGCACATGATTACATTGAATTAAAGGAGCGGCAAGCTCTTCTGTCAATATTAAGATGATGCAAGTAATGACAGTGTTCTGAATCGGTCGTTTCAGTGTCATCGTGGTAAGAATTGTTCAATACTTTCTTTTGTTTCTTCTGTATTTTTACGGTTAACAAACATATTCCAATCCCACCATTTATATGCAGAAGGGAAAGTGAATTCGAAAGGGAAGAAAAAGGGAGTTGGCAGGACTTGGACATTTCTTTCTCTTCATCGTTGGCTCCCTTCTTTTCATTCTTCTACTCTTTCGTCCGCTCCTCCGAGTCCTTCATTGTCTCATTGTCCTTCTTCGAGTTCTTTTCGTCTTTGCCCTGCAATTTGGTAAATTTTTAAGTTTCTTATTCAAGCGAAAATAAAGATAAAAATTCAAACCTTGATTCCATCGAGGATTGCGGCAAGCGTCTGAATTTGGTACGGGGCTCCTCCGGTATCCTTAAATACGCTAGATTAGAATGCAAGAAAAACTTCATAATCATTTTACTCACTTCGAACTCATACCACATATTTTATTGAAAAGTAAATAGTTATTTACTTTTCAAAAAAAGAATCAATATAGCCAATCATCTCTCTATCTCTGGAATCGAGGAGAAATTCAATGTGCGCTGATTGGAACATATCGGCCGTTTTGATGAACATCTACTGATTTTTCACCATAGATGATCGTTCAAATGAGTTTTCTTACAGCGTCCTTCTCACACAGCTCTGCCTTTTCGTCCTTGGGCGATTTCTTCTCCGCCTGAAGTGCATACTTATTATTTTATTGTACTTTATTCCATTAATATAAGCTCAACGAAAGGAAAAGATCTAAATTCAAACCATGCTTCCATCGAAGACTGTGGCAAGCGAGTGAATTTGGTAGGGTGATCCACCGGGATCCTTAAATAAGCGAAATTAGAGCGAAATACTATACAAGATTTAATATCGTGCCCAATTTTAATATAACAGCACCTCCTTCTTCTCCGACGACTTGTCCATGGATGGAGTTGTAAAGGTGGCGCGAGGAGGAAAAAACAGATCGGAATGAGTGAGCAAGGAACTGCGAAGCCTTTTTATATTTTTTTTGAGTAGAAAAAATTTGCGTAATACAATATTCATCGACGTTTAAGTACCAAGAATATTGCATTTACGTATTATGATCATTTTGTAAAAAGTAAAGGGCATACGAACAGGTATAAAAGCGACTTTTTCGCCATCTCAAATCATTATCACTTCTTTTACTCGCAACTCCTCCTCCTTCTTCTCTTCTCTCCACGATGGGCGCTTTCTTTTACTCGCAACTCTTCCTCCTTCTCATCCTCGTCGGTGGCGGAGTCGCCTACAAGATTTTTTTAATCCCGGTCCACCCTTTGATTCTCTAAAATCTCTATCATATTTGCTAAAAATATAATTTAAATATAACAGTTGGGCCTCGTGGACGAGTACCTGCCAAAGATCCAGGCGGCGCTGAACGGACAGCCCCAAGCAGCCCAGTAGAGGAGAGAAGGGGGCACTCTTCCCCTTCTTCCCTCTCCCCGACTCGTAGCAACCCTGATAAACTTTTCCAGCCGATTGTTCTGTTTGATAATATCAGATTGAATGGAATTAGTGAAAGGATTTAAACAATTGATTTAAGGACAGCTTGTTACTTGTCTTCTTTACCAAAAGCAGTGCCCCTTTAGCGGAAGAATCCAATTGCAAAGCATCGAAATATTTCCATAACGTTTTATAAAAGAATAATTCAATAAATTGAATAGTCATTTCTGTGACGACGATAAGGAAATTGACAAAATTTTAGTGCCATTTGCCCAATCTTTGAATTGATGACTTGTAATCTTCAGTTTATTTTCATTTGACAATATTCAAATAGTTAATTATGTTGAATATGGTAATAGGAAGGAAAAGTGTTTACATGTAATATTACAATTTGTGAACCAAAAGTGCAAATAAATTGCCTAAAGAAGCTTTTCGATTTCTGAAATCATTATTTGCTCGCCAATCCTCCTCCCTCCTCCATCTACGATGGGCGCCTTCGTTATCTTCCTACTTCTCGTCACAGAGAAAATAAGTATAAAAGACTAAAAAAGATGACTCTCTAGAAAATAGATATTTTGAAGCTTAGAAGAATAGGAAAATTCAGGGCTGAGGCAGGGCTGAACGGCGGATAGCCCTGCTGCGAAACAGAAGAGATTTGCAGAGGAATGGGCCGATCACTGTCTTCTACTCCCTCTTTAATCTTCCTCTTCCCCTATCCGAAATCATAAAAAGAATACCCAACCGATTCAGACATCTCAGCAGACAAATCTAATCTAAATTGATGTGCCCCATTCTAATCTCTCGGTTTCCTATGCCCCTTTTAATAGCGGATTGAAAATATCGATATTTCTGTTTTGGTTGGCGCCCTCCTTTAAGTGCTTTTCTTAGCGTGCTTGTTTCCTGGGTACTATTGTACTATTCTCACTCCAGGTTTGAAAAAAAAATGTCGAAAATTTTTTTCGCTGAAATTCACCACAGGGGGTTTTCTGCATGGGGAATACGAATATCATATTCATTTCATAACCAGGCTTTACTTAATCATCGTTGCAAAGTACGTAGGAGTGCTTTGGGAGGTACAAAACATCCTTTCTATGTCCTTAAACTTACCAAACTTACCGTGAAAATGACATAATGATAAGAAATAGGTATGATATTCGTATTCCCCGTACCGAAAACCCCTTGGGATGAATTTCAGCAAAAAAAAATTTGTTGAAAAAAATTTCAACATCTGGGTGGGAATAGTACAATAGTACCGTTATCTGTTTTAATTTGTTGACAATTGCCTGGAAAAATATGGCTATGGTTTCTTGGACCACGTGTTTGAAAATTAGCGATCCCGCCTCATTTTTCTAATCCAGTTTCAATAAAACTCTCATAGCCTCTTCTAATTATTATCGGCTAATTATGTTCAATGTAGCAGATACTTCGTCAGGTCGCCTCATCACTTCATTTAGCAGTTAAGAGAACCAAAAAGCGTATCACGCAGGATGAGGTCAACGCCATTTTACTAATCTTGCTCTTCATTGCACACTTTCTTTCTTCTACCTGCTTCTGATTTCTCGAGCTCTTGCAATTTCATTTCGCTGAGTTCTTCTCCAGTGCTTTGCAGTGGTAATAAAGCTTGAAGTATTTCAGAAAAAAACATGCCATACATCTTTGTGACTGCTCAACGCTTCTCAGGCAGCTTTATGAGGCTCCCAACGGTGTACGGCAAAAACTTAGACTTCGGCCTGTATACCGAGCTCGAGGTTTCTTCATCAGAAAATAACCTTTCCTTAATATTTGTATATGGTTAAAAATTGAACTTAAAACCAGTAGACAAAGTAACATTTTGCGTTTCTCTTTTAAATCGTAATTATCGTTGTTTCAAGCTGCATAACCCGAATTCTGATCCCCGTGACGGACTCACAACGGACCTCGATGTGTGCGACATTTTCGATATTCTCGACAAGCGAGGCTATCAGGTAGACATCTTTTCGGGATAAGCCATTAATCGTTCTTAAACTCTTTTAGAGATGCATATTTCCTTATTAAATGTATGTTTTCTTTTCTTAGGTTGTTGGGCAGACAACGGAGCCGGTAGGCGAGTATGGGGATGAGATTCGCATCTTCTGGACGCTTTGGAAGCAATATCAGGTTTCCGTTTGACGAAAATAAAGATGATAATGTTTGTTTATTAAATTAATCAACACTATTGATTTAGAAGGAGGAAACGCCGTGCGAAATGGATAGCGAGATAATCGAGGTAAAGTTATAATAATAAAAGTAATCAAGCATTTTGATACAGGAGAATGAATTCATGTTTGCTTAAAATTACAATAATGTTCTTTACAACATGGTGTGGGCATTGCCACGGTGCGTGGAAATACTGAATCGGCTATAATTTTGGAAGGCGATCAATGAAGGGGAGAATTTCGATGTTGATAAGAATGTCGAAGAGTACGCGGCACGAATGATGTTGAAGAAGAGCGAGACGAAGAGAGGCGCACGGGTCCGTTTTCCTTCCCATCGAGCAAATACCTTTTGTTTTGTTTTCAACGTCGTCATATGGAATAGAAAAGTGATGGAAAAGAGCTCGTGGAATTATACCAGACCAACTATTTCACGGGGTTTTACCATCTAAAAGAATACTGTTGTGTGGAAATTCGTAATCGTTCAAATTTTTAGAACACAATCTACGAAGCGGAGAATCTCGAAACTGAGAAGGATGTCGAAGAGTGCGTGGCCCAGCTGACGCTGAAGGAGAGCGAGAGGAAGATCTTCGAGGAGAAGGAGAGGGAGGCTGCGCGATTCGAGCAAGAAGTTCGCAGGCTGCTCAAGAAGGCGTCCGCTGAACAGCGTGGAGAGGACAAGGAGAAGAGGGCTAGTATATCTTTTTTATTCTTCAAACAATTTTTTTGTTTCTTGTGAATTACAAAAATGTTGTATGTGAAGGATTATTTCGTCCAAAAAAAACACGACAAATAATCTCTATATTTTTTTTCTCCAAAATATAGAACAGTTGTGTAGATTAAAAAGTTTTATATCTGTGTAATTAATCCATTTTTTGTAAATAACAGCATATAAAAAAAGCATTAAAACTATTATGATTGCTCATCTACTAGGAGAAAACAAATTCAGATAAACTCTGAGATCGAAAAATCAAAGAGTGACTACAGCGTCTCCCCGGTCATGCTCGTTTGGCAACCAGGACAAGGGGCTACGCAAACTCTCAGGGTATTGTTTTTATTATTTTGTTTTCTTGTGTACTCAGGAATTCGTCATTCCTTGTATTACTTATTTAAAATATTTTATAAACTAATATTTCATTTTTGTGAAGAAAGATTTCTTCGAAACCATAATTTAACGCATTGAAACTTACGCAGGTTTCTAACAGTTCGTCGAGACGCATTGCGGTCAAGGTGAAGTGCTCGAATAACGAACTTTACGGATTCTACCCCGTCTACTCTTTCGTCAAAGCATCCGACGTTGGCCAGATCAAGGTATTTATCCGTTCCTTTATCATACATTAAATTTATGTGGGCAAATAAATCTTTAGATAAAATTGGTAATGTAAAAAAATTGATAGTTCCAATTCAAGGACATCGAACCTTCTCTCACTCTGCCCCTTCTCTCACTCTGCCCCCTTCTCTCACTCTGCCCTTCTCTCACTCTGCCCCTTCTCTCACTCTGCCCCTTCTCTCACTCTGCCCCTTCTCTCACTCTGCCCCTTCTCTCACTCTGCTCCTTCTCTCACTCTGCCCCTTCTCTCACTCTGCTCCTTCTCTCACTCTGCCCTTCTCTCACTCTGCCCTTCTCTCACTCTGCCCGCCGAGTGAGGTGACCCCATTTGCGCT
Organism: Allodiplogaster sudhausi; assembly: GCA_945643635.1. Lineage (NCBI taxonomy): Eukaryota > Metazoa > Nematoda > Chromadorea > Rhabditida > Diplogasteridae > Allodiplogaster > Allodiplogaster sudhausi. The sequence goes on from CALZFC010000251.1 coordinate 2,472,983, forward strand.
CTCTTCTTTTCTTTTTTGTATATTTTAATTTCCCTATCTGATCTGATTATGACCCGCAACGTTGCGAAGCGTGGACGGACTGATCCTCTGACCTTCTCTCCGTCGTCTGATCTTAACAGACTTGTCATTGACTCCATGAGTCTGGCAACCGGAGAGAGGCCCGAGGGGGTTCCTGAAACCACGTGGAACGTTTTGTCTAAGATGCTGACGCTGCTTGCAAGCACTCTGGAGCACGTCTCCAAACTCGCTGCTTTGCCGTCTTCCTCTCCCTCTTGGCCGCATATTTCCAATGCTTCTGGTGCCGAGTCTCGTGCTTTCCCTGCCCTGTCCTCTGCTCGTCCCTCTGAACCAGGTGATGACCCTCTCGCACGCGCCCGATCGATTGTTGTCGCTGGCTTGCCAGAGTCTACATCGGTCACGCACCAGGCCAAGGCGGCCGATGATGAGGTGCGAATGGGGGCACTGCTTGACATACTGGGAGTCGAGTGCCGACCCACTTCCGTTTTTCGGATGGAGAAGCGCGATGACAATACTCCCCGGTTGATCAAGTGTGTGCTGCCCACACGGGGCCACCAGCTGCGCAGCCTCAAAGCAGCCCGTGCGCTGCGAGAGTGTGAGCAATGGAAGGGAGTGTACATCAGAAAGAGCATGACATTGGAGGAGCGCGTACGGTTCGGTGAGATGCGCAAGCAACTGGCCGTCCTTCGCCGCACTGAGCCACAGCGGCAGTGGTGCATTTACAGGGATGAGCTTTAGGTGAAGAGTGAAATTCCAGGGAGAGACAGAGGAATACCATTCCTTCTGCACTCAATCCCTCTGCTGTACCCTCTGCCCCTGTCGCTGCCTTGGCCGCTCCCTCCACGGGAAACGAGCATGCCTAGGAGCCGGAAATGTCTCTGTTGTTCTTTTCAACGCACGCTCTCTTGTTAAGAAGCTTCATCATTTGCATGCCTTTCTCTCTCTCCGCAAGCCTGATTTAGTTGCTATCTGTGAAACTTGGCTAAATCCCAATATTCTCAGAAATAGTAGCTAATTTCCCATATAATGTTTTCCGCTCCGATCGCATGGCCAAGCGAGGTGGTGGAGTACTAGTTCTTTGCTCTCATTTCATTGATGCCAGACCTGTCCAATTCACCATTAAATCTAATTGTGATTTACTTGCTATTGATCTTAGCTCGCCTCTGAATGTCTCATGCACTCGATTAGTTGTTGCATACCGGCCACCAGGGACCACCTCCTCTCAGAATACCACTTTGTTTAATTGCCTTGAAACCATTTTGTCAGTTCCCCATGCATCTGTTCTTGTTGGTGATATCAACCTTCACTTAGATTGGTCATCATCTGTTGCCCCCAATACCCAATCTAAAGTCCTACTTGATTTTGCAACTGATCTTAATTTATCTCAACATGTTAGTTCCCCAACAAGAGGTGATAAGAATCTAGATATCGTGTTAGCCTCCATAGGGTCTGTCTCTTCTTGCACCGTGTCTGCTCCCTTTTCCACTTCTGACCATGCAATTGTAAACTTTTTCCTCTCTCTAGATTATCATCCTGTCGTAGCCGAACCTATGTATGATTTTCGCAATACGGATTTTTCGCGTCTTTCTAGTTGCCTTTCCACCGTCGAATGGATCACTGTGCTCAAATGATTTCACTTCCATAGACGATCTTCACGAACGTTTTTTAGCTATACTTTCTTCCCATCTTTATAACTGTACGCCTCTGCGCTCTCGACGTATACCTTTTGATTCATACCCGCCACATATTAAATCTCTATTATCACATAAATCTGCTCTTTATTCTAAGCTGAATTGTCTCCCTGTTCGTAGCGAATACTATCGTGTTTGTAGAAAGATCAATTCCGAAGTAGATAAATTCAATCGAAACCGCGATTCGCGCCTTCTACAATCTCCTAAGTCTCTCTTTGCATATGTCGGCTCACGCCTAAAGCGCCTTCCCACAATCGGTACACTTTTAGACTCCTCTGGTATTCAATGTATTGGCGACCGCAATAAAGCTGATGCTCTAGCTGACTATTTTTCCTCGGTATTTGTTACGGATAATGCTATAGATAAAGGCATGTTTTCTGATATTCTTTATGTAGATTTTGCTAAAGCATTTGACGTTATTTCGCATAACAAACTGCTGTATAAGCTTGAATGCCTTGGTATTGGTGGTAATTTGCTTAAATGGTTTGCCTCATTTCTTGCTGACAGGTCTTTCAAGGTGCGAGTGAATTATTCACTCTCACACTCCAAATCCTCCTTCAGTGGAGTGCCTCAAGGTTGTGTTTTATCTCCTTTACTTTTTATATGGTTCATTTCCGATCTCCCTCAACTTTTGGCACCTCTCCCCTTAGTCAAGTGCTCTCTTTTTGCTGACGATCTCAAAATCTATACATATTTTGATCCAAAAACTCCTGACCCAGCACACTATCAACTTTCGCAAGCCTCTCGACTATTATCTGAATACTGCGAAAACATGCAGTTAACCATCGCGCACCAAAAGTGCAGCGTACTTCATATAGGCAAAAGAAATCCCAAGCTTTCCTACCCTCTCTCTCATCAGTCTAATTTTCCAGTCTCTCCTCTCCCAGTAAGGGACCTAGGTATTCTTGTCGATTCTGATCTCTCTTTCTCTGCTCACATTGAGTCTATCTGCCGACGTGCTCTTGGTCTCGTTTATGCACTATTTAGATCTCTGAAGTCAAAAAGTTCCACTATTTATATCAGATGTTATACTGCATATATTCTTCCGATTCTTGAGTTCTCTTCTGTCGTTTGGTCTCCTTATAGAAGAATGCTCATGCATAAGCTAGAAAATATTCAGCATGTTTTTACACGTTTACTATATATTAGATGTTCTTCTGCTTCATCACCAATCTCTTTTTCTGACCTTCCTAGCCATAATATACGTCTAACTCATTTCTCTCTAGCTACTCTCTTGCTTAGACGCATCCGTATAGATCTGGTATTTTTCTATAAAATGTTGCACCAGCTAGTTGATGTAAAAATTAGTAATTTTATCACTTTCAAAGCTTCCAATGGCCGTTTATCGGTCCACAATTTTCATATTCCTCGCTGGAAACTTCTCGTAAGACGTCATAGTTTTGCTCTTCGTGTGCCTAGCTGGTATATGTCTCTTCCAGCGTCAGCTGTTCAGTCACAGAATCTAGCTTCTTTTAAGAATTGCATAGAGAACTTACCGCTTCTTGACCTTCTACGCATTGATCAGTCAAATTTTAATTATTATTATACAGCAGGGCAGAGTTTATATCTTTTCTTTTAATGCATACCCCACTATACCATGCATACATTTTATTATATAGTATTATATTTTGTAATTCTTTATATGCTAAATGCACATATTCTATCCCTTCCTAAGTGTCCCTGGCTGCCCTCCGCCCTTTCGGCGTGTGGCGGCAGCACTCTGCTCTCGTGCTGAAGGGTCTGGCCCACCCTCGGGAAGTCGCTCACCCCGCATATCATCCGTCGCACGCCGAGAGGTGTGGAGGCTTCAGCTTTCATTTCCCCTTCCCCTTCGTACTATTTCCCTAGTCTGCACCTGCATAATACATACGTGGTATTATTAATCTCAATGTTGTCACATCTATATACTGATGTACGAATAAATAAATAAATAAAATAAAACATTATAATAAAACAATCTGCTTTTCTTCCTAAGGTGACGCGTGCTGCCGGCAGGAGCAATACCGACGTCAAAGTCGAGCTCCATGTCTACGAAACGTTCGATGCTGATATTGTTAGTTTTGTATTTGCTAAATTTTGTTGTTTCATGACACATAATGAAATTACTATATCACGTTTCTGCGATTTTCGCAATAATTTTGTTTTGAAAATTTGGGCTAGTAAGACTTAAAATAGACTGAAAATAATTGATATATTCTCAGGAAGCGAGAAAGGCCTGCACTGATGGTCGGAGGTGCAAGACTTTCTTTACTACAGTATTCCTCGACGCCTGCGAGTGAGGGGGGGGGGAGACGCGGAAAAGGCGAACAAGAGTGTCTTTCTCTGATGCTCAACTCTCTGCTGCCATCGTTTGCATACTTTTAGTCGTCCCTTTCCATTTTTTGCACTTTATTTACGTTAATACTTACAATTAAAAATTACAAGTTATACATATGAAGGTATATACATTTATATATTGCTCGTTTCTCATAAACATCTAATGTTTTTTTATTTGTGGTTCTGCAATAAACAATCCGTAATAAGTTGCCGAACTCATGACTCGAAGCAATGAAGGGACTCTTGTCAGGACAAATATGTAGATTCAATCAGATCGAGACTTGTCCTGGAGTAAACTTGTCTTATTGTTAGGAACCTTCGATCGTGTTATAGGTCGTATGATTATTTCAAGTCCCCGCTCGCACTCACCTAAATTTAGAATGTCAGATTTTTTTAATTGAAAAAATGTTGGGAATTACTATAGCCGCGCTCGTGCTGCTTGTGTATTATTGACAATTCAGTGTACAATTGCCGATTTACGAAGTTGTTTCGTCTCTTGCATAATGCTGCTAATCTTGGAGTATGAATGAGTGAATGAAGGAGCTATTGCGTCATTCTTGGCTCGCGTGACCGTGAGCAGTCGGCTGATGCTCTAGCAGCTGTGGATTAGCTCCAAGTTACATATATTCAAAGTAGCAGTCACGTCGTCAGGGCCCCTCATCACTCGAATTAGCACTTACAGACATCAATCGCACTGGATGAGGTCAAAGCCAATATACATAGAATGCATACCGCCCAGTGCACCGTTTCTCTCCTCCGCCTACTTTTTCTCAACATCATTGCTCTTCGTTCTTCTCTCGTGCTGTGCAGTTTAATAAAGTTTAAAAGTGTTGCAGAGAATCATGCCGTACATCTTCGTGTCCGCAGCTAGCCTCGCTGACGGCCAGACATCCCCTTCTGTGTACGCCAAAGACATAGACAATGATCTCATTTCCGAGCTTCAGGTTTCTTCATTTGAATAAAAGCTTTCTTCTCAATCTGCATTCCTTTATAACTAAAATCTGAACTTGTTTTTTCAGCACAAAAAAGGTTTTCTCCGATTGGTTAAAATATATATATATATATATATATATATATATATATATATATATATATATATATATATATATATATATATAGTAAATTTAGAACAGAACATGCTACTTACTGGGTACTTTTTAGGGGAATTCAGCAAAGGGTTATTATTTTCCATTTCAATTTGCTTTCGTAACTTTCTCTGTTTTCAAGCCGACTAACCCCCAAGATGATCCCCTCCGCGGATTCAGGGTGAACCTCACCGTGTGCGAAATCTTCGATATTCTCGACAAGAGTGGCTATCAGGTAGAAATTTATTCGGGACCAGTACTTATTCTTACCATTAGCCAATTCTTGAGATATATCCACAGTTAATGTAGTTTTTCTTTTCTTAGGTTGTTGGGCAGTCTACGAGGCAGAATGAAGAGGGGTATGGAGAGAAGACGCACTGGACGCTTTGGAAGCCATCCCAGGTTCTGATCGATGTACCTAAATGAAACTTAGAAAAGCCAGGATATTGAAGGTTTAAAAGAGTGTTCTGTATATTTATTACATTTGCTAACGCTGTGAATTCAGAAGAAGGAAATGCCAATCGAAAATAAAGTAGAAGAAGTGACAGTGGACGCGCTGACGGGCGAGAAAAAGAAGAAAGATGACGAGAAGAAAGAGCCGGAAATGGATGCAGCGATGGAGAGCGCCAACTTGAACGAATTCGATGTCATTGACGAAGAAACTGAGCAGGTTTCCTGAAAATTAAGAGATGAAAAATTAAAAAAAATTACTCTTGTTCAATACATTTAACATTTCATTTTTAATGAAAATATTCTGGCATATATAAGCTTTCGCAGCCGACTCCTCGCACCGTCTACAACCCGTATGCAGATGAAGTGTTCAGTGCGTTTTCCGCTCAGCAACAGACTCCTCAAACTCAAGTGCAGCCTCTCCTGGCTACTCCGATCCAACACACCGCTGATGCCATGGTTGTCGAGCACGAGAATACTCGCCCCCGTGATGCACACCACCAAACCCTCTTAGGTCAACTCAAGGCCCAGATTGAGCAGCGCCACTACCACCATCATCATGAACAACAACAACAACAACAACAAGCAGCGGCATCGAATCAGGCCGCGCCACCTCAGCCTCAGACCTGCGAAGCACTTATGGATCAGCAGCTGCAGGCCCAACTCAACCAAGACAGTGAAATGCGGGGCAGCAGCACTCCCTTCAGCGTCCCCGGCTCAGCTCTTTCTATCTTCCCTTTTAACATCTGATGTACTTGCTTCAAATCATGTTTACTTTGTTTACATTCATACTTATAATTTCAACTTACAATTTATACTTACTTTTATTTATCATTCTTTTCTTGCGGTTCTGCAATAAAAATCCATAATTATTTGACGAACGTCTTTCTGGAAACAATGAATGGTTTCGATGCAGAGAGAGCACAAGGAAATGAGAGGTTAGAAGAAGGGGAATTTAGAAGTTCATACATTTTTTTTGCTGATCGTCCTCCTTTTCTTGTTCGTCCATGAGTCCTTGTTCGCATATTTGATTTGGCTATAATTGCCTGCGAAAGAATGAGGCGATGGTTCGGTCAATAGTTGGTTGAAGAGTCGACCTCATTCGAGGATAGGCTATTGCCTACATAACAGTGTCTTTTCTTCTCTTCTTCTTTTCACTATCGCAAATGGACTTTATTTCTATTCATTTAAATTAAATGTTTAAGCTAATAGATCATAGCTATCTGGTTTAGTTGTTATAACTGTCAAATGATTTTCTTTCCTTCTCTCTTTTTTCAATTGCTTTGCCTACTCTTTTCTATGTTGTTTGCCGTGATTAAGTTTCAATAATTAAGTTTTCAGATGGAGAAAAAAATAAATAATTCGAAGATATTAAATAAATGTACTACATAGAAGAATAACAGTGGTAAACAGGGTCTCTTCTTCTAGATAAATAGTTATGATGACCATGAGAAAATTTACAAAAGAAAATTTTCGGCGACGACGAACTCATATCTATCGCTCCAGATTTGAAGCTACTTTAGTTATTATAAAGTTCATAATGGTTATGTTGTTTGATTATTACATTCGGAAAGTCTACTCCTACTTCCGTATCAGTCACGTAACTGAGCAGTACTTAGCAAATCAGAAATGTACACGAATTTCGAATGAAAGCATAGAAGGCTGATAATTTGGGGAAATTTTTTTGAATGTCTTCACATCCAATTACGACAGTGAGTGAGTGGGAAGGAGGTATTGCGTCATTCTTGGCTCGCGTGCCCGTGAGCAGTCGGCTGATGCTCGAGCAACTGAGGATTTGCTCCTCATTATATTCAAGTTAGCAGTCATTTCACAATGTCCCCTCATCACTTGAATTAGCCCTCAAAAGACAGCAAACAAATGCATCGCTCAGAATGAAGTCAGTGCCAGTATACAATGCTAGCTATTCAGAGCACAGTTGCTCTCTGTTACTAACTTTTTTCACCATCATTTCAGTGTGTTCTTCTCTCGTGCTTTGCAGTAATCGTAAAAACTAGAAGCTGTTGCAGAGAAACATGCCGTATAAGATGAACTCATTTCCGAGCTTCAGGTTTCTTTATTTGAAAATAAGCTTTCCTTTACTTTTGTTCATGCATTCATCCTTTACTTTCAAACAAGGTAAATTTTAATTAGTTTTATCATATAAATAACAAAAATTTACTGGTCTTTTATGCCAATTATTAATTCAAATATATGGTTCAACATTTTGCGTTGCTCTTTTCTGTTGTAACTGTTTCTGTTTTCAAGCCGACTAACCCGCAAGATGATCCCCTCCGCGGATTCAGAGTGAACCTCACCGTGTGCGAAATCTTCTATATTCTTGACAGGAAAGGCTATCAGGTAGACATTTGTTCTTTATAAGTACTCCTTCTTAGCCTCTTTTAAAGATAGATCTGTTGTTTATTTAGTTTTCTTTTCTTTGGTTGTTGGGCAGACTACGAGGCAGGACGACGAGGGGAATGGAGAGGAAACGCTCTGGACGCTTTGGAAGCCATTCCAGGTTACATTCGAAGGATACGAAATGTAAAAAATATAGATTATTGAAGAATTCACTTAAAGATCGCTTTGTTTATTTATTATATAATAAACACTATTTATTTATGGCTAGAAGGAGGAAGCGCCAATCAATAAGAAAGAAGATGAGTCGAAGATCAATGAAAAGAAGAAAGATGACGAGAATGGAAAAGCTATCGACGCCACAAGTCAGACCGAGATGGACAACGCCAACTGGGACGAATTCGCTGTCATTGGAGACAAAACTGAACAGGTTTTCCTGAAAATTAAAAGATTAACAATAGTTTAAAAACAACTCTTGGTCAATACACTTAACGCTTCATTTTTTCATGACTAACAAAAGGATATATAGAAGCTTTATTAGAGATTATTGAAAATAAGTGAGATAATGATTGAATTAAGGATATCAGGCAATCACCGACCACTAATTCTGACGAATTCTACATTGTGGGCGGAAACGCTCCTGAGGTATCTTATAACATATATTCATAATTCAAATCATTTATGAAGAAATAACTGACCTTGATGTAGGCCCTCACTTACTTCTCCTTCTCTTTCTTTATTACAATGAATAAGAATATAAATAAATCCTTTATAAATAAATCCTGATGTATCTGCTGATTTATGTAGAAGTAAAACTAATAGAACTATCGTTGCAAAAGTTGGTCGTTGGCTGAAACATACTATTCTGTCTTCAGGCATATTTTCCCAACGGAGTAATCCCGTCAGAGATCATCAATATGTGCCTGGAGGAGTGACTGGGTACGATGTTGTAACCATTTGCTCCCACTGCGTCGCCTTAATTATTCCGGTTTTGAAGATCAGCAAATACCTTTTCGCAAGCAAATTGAATTGACTTTTCAATATCTCTTTATTTTGCCCGTTCACTTCTGTTTCTGAGTTGTTGTTTTCATCTTTTAACGCGCGTAAACGTGTAACATGCTCATCAGTTGAATAAAAACTCTTTAATGCGTCTAATCGCAAGTTTCTCGATTGCGAAAAAAAGAATTCGAAGTAGACTATTAATCGGAGTGTGGTGCACAAGATAAAGAAAGGTATCCATGAATAAATGAAAAACTCCATAGAGCAAAAGAGAGGACACCCGGCAGAAAGGCTATATATAACTAACCCTGGAAAATCAGTGGTGATCACCATCAGTTCGAATCTCACACAATCTCTTTTCTCGCAGCCATCGCACTAGATTCAATTAGTCTCCCTAATGTACACTCATAGACAAAGATTACGAGGTAGCATAAGTAACATTGTTATAATGATTAATTGCTAATAATTACCGCAGATAGTAGCATACGCACCCCGTATCATTGCTCATTGTGACTACGAGCAATGAATTATAATTATTTCAATGATTGTTAGCTAGTTCATATATCGAGCGATATTTTTTCGGTGCAAAACTGAAACTATCTTTGTTTACTATATCAAACAAGGTTTTGTTTGTGCTTCTCGTCAAATTTTCTTTGATATGGAGTCTGAGCATGAAGTCACATAAACACAACACATTTTATTCTGATTCAGGAAGTGAGAACTTTGGCGATTTTGTAGCAGAGAATCGCTGTCTTCGAAGTGAAATGAGCACAGTGACTGCAAAGAAGGCGACGCCGACCCAAAAGAACTGAACAGGAGATTTTTCTTTAGTAAGCTTGTAAACCAGTTTTTCTTATAGAGATGTAAAAATAAAATTTTTAATAATATTAAATTTTAATATAATTATCCTCAAAAACAATTTAAGCAGTTGCGCTTCCTGTAAAAATGAAGATCGGCTTCAGATACGGCTGCGCTTCTTCTTGTGGAAATGACGAACTAGAATAGAATTAGTGAATGTTCTTATGTTATGTCGAGAACCCATTAAACTCAGTAGTAAATGCGCATGTCGAAACCCAAATTGCGTCAGAAGAAACATCGTAGGCGACTCCGAAAATGAGAAGGAGGAAGAATGAGGAAGACACCCATCGGGGAGAGAAGAGGGAGAATTGCCCGAGTGGCGATGGCAGAACGAGGAATGACTTGAAAAACTCCGGTTTTTATATTAGTCTTGGGCAATGAAGTTTGAGAACAACAAATGTCCTTTAATTTTGGTAAACAAAATGTTTCACGTATTTCTGCACTTTTTCTATATGTAACGAAGGAATATTTTGTCAATCGTCCTTTCTTCTTTAATTTTATTCTCAAACGAAAAAATTTAATTCTAATTGATATATAATTTTTATTGCCAGCATAGATTGACTACGTGGCACCTTATGAAAAGCAAACTGTAAGTACATTTGAAAATTTCCTATAAAAGCCGGCGTCGCAGCATTAATTCCTCATTCTGTCCCATTTTGCTCGCCGCTCCTCCTTCTCTCTCTTCTCTCAACGATGGACGCCTTCGTCATCTTCCTCATTCTCGTCCTCGTCGGCGGTGGAGTCGCTTACAAGGTTTGTATTCTTCCTGTCACTTCTATTCTCAATACCAGTGATGTCTCATAGAAACGATATTCTTGAGTGAGACAGCATTAATCAACGCTTAAAATCCAAAAATTAATTAATTTTATAAAAAAATATAAATGTAAAATTTCAGCTTGGCCCAGGCGGCGCTGAACGGTCAGCCCCAGGCGGCCCCGGCAACGGCCCAGTAGAGGAGAGGAGGGGTCCTCTTCTTCCATCTTCCCTTTCCCTTTGTCTTTAGATTTACACAATCAATCATTTCACACAATTTGCCAATTTTTTAATTTAAATTGTTTTCAAGCACAACAAGAGAAAGGGAAGTATTTATCAAACTAACCTTGATAAATACTTCCCTTTCTCTTGTTGTGCTTGAAAACAATTTAAATAAAAAAATTGGCAAATTGTGTGAAATGATTGATTGTGTAAATCTAAAGACGTAATGAACCACATTTGCTAGATTTTATGGAACCATTGATCAATAAAAATGAATTGTTCGAAATTTCCGCGCTCGCTTTGACAGCGAAAATGAAATTGACAACGCGAAATCGTTGATTTGGTGACTTGCATTACATATATTGTTTAATATCTTATTTCCCATGGTGTATGCAACCAATAATATTTCCCAGTAGAGGAGTAATGAAGAACCAATTACTTCCAATTGTGTTGGAAATTTCTTTTACCTATTTAATTTCTTCTTGAATTTGCATTTGTATTTCCTTTGTTAATTAGACGGTTCAATAATTTAATCCACATTGGCACAAATTCTCTGCCATTCTCTCTCCACTTTCCTCTCCATTCATTGATAGCATCACGTGAGCCCCTGTGCAGGTGGTTTTTTCCTCTCACTTAACAACTATTTGTCCCAAATGTTTATAGCCTTCATGCTAAGGTTTTCTGTAATTTATTATTGAATTAACTCTCATTTGTTTCTTTCGTCTTCTTTCTGTCTGATTCTCATTCAATAGACTACTCTTTCTTCAATCTTCCGTTCCACCAAATTAGCATTGAATCTTCTCCAACTGTATTGGACTTGACATGACTTGACAATTTACTTCATAGAATTCGAAATTTCTTTGATATATCAAACAAGAATTTTTGTGTTTTGTCGTCACGTTTCGGTCGATTTCGAGCATTAAGCATGAAATTCTCTTCGATTTCTCTCTCAGCACGAAATAACTAAAAACAACAAGCTTTATTCTCAATTATGAAATGAGAAGTTTTCCGATTTTGTAGCAGAGAAGCGCAGCGTCTTCGAAGAAAAATGAGCACGGTGACTGCGAAGAATGCGACGCCGACCCAGAAGAACTGAACAGGAATATTTTTTAGTTAGGCTGAAAATCTATTTCTAGGAAATAAAAATGTATAGCAATAGAAGGATATAAAATAAATGTATTCAAATACATTTTCAGCAAATTACCGGAAATGTGTAGATCGGCTTCAGATTCGGCAGTGCTTCTTCTTGTGGAAAAGACGAACTGAAAATATATCGCATCGTTGAGAGATCTTTGGGGTTCAGAACAGAAGATAGAAAGGGGAAAAACCTTGCAGGCGACTCCACCGCCTACGAGGACGAGAAGGAAAGGAGGTGACTAACAATAAGGCGCCCATCGTGGAGTGAGAAGGGAGAAGGGCGGAGTGGCGAGTTATAGATGGCAGAATGAAGAATTGCTGCAAGGACGCTTGCTTTTATTGGAATCATTAGATGATGAACTTTGAGAACAACTCAGAATCTAACGAATGAACTTTAAGTTTGATTTTAAAAAGGTGACACATACCTCTGCAGTTTTTCAACTTTAAACAAAGATTGTTTTGGCAATCGACCTTTCATCTACATTTCTTTTTTCCAGGTAGAAAAATTGCATAAGTGTTACCTTTCGAAGACTAAACTTAAAGTACATTCGTCGGGTTCTGAGTTGTTCTTAAAGTTCATCTTCCAAAATTTCCTATAAAAGCTGGCATCCTTGCATTGCTCCCTCATTCTGCCCCTTTTACTCGCCACTCCTCCTTCTCTTTCCTCTCTCCACGATGGGCGCATTCGTCATCTTCCTCATTCTCGTTCTCGGTGGCGGAGTCGCCTACAAGGTTTGTTTTATCCCTGTCTCTTCCGTTCTCCATCATACTCATGTCTCATAGATACGAAATTCTAGGGTGAGATAGCATTATCCAACGCTTAAAAAACCAAAAATTAACTTCATATTAATTATTAAAAATGTTAATTTTAGCTGGGCCTTGTGGACGAGTACCTGCCGAAGATCCAGGCGACGCTGAACGGCCAGCCCCAGGCGGCCCCTGCAACGGCCCAGTAGAGGAGAGGAGGGGTTCTCTTCTTCCATCTTCCTTTTCCTCGCCCGCCAAACTCGGCCCAACCCTGATAAATACTTCCCCTTCTTTTGCTTTGTTTGAAAACTATTTATGTTTAAAGAAATTGGCATAGATTTTAATGGACCCATATATCAATAATAATTGATTGTAAGATCTTTGCCCTCACTTTGACAGCAAAAATGAAATTTACAAATATTTTATTGCCAAATGCGAAAGCACTGATTAGGTGACTTAATTTATTTATTTATTTTTATTTTGGGTGCATGAAACCAATGCTACTTCCCAGTAGATTAGTAATGAAATGCCACTTGTTTCCAACTGCGTCGGAAATTTCTTTTAACTATTCCATTTCTTCTTGAATTTGCATTTCCTTTGTCTATGAGATGCTTCAATAATTTAATCCACTTTGGCACGAATTCTCTGCCATTCACTCTCCGCTTTTCTCGCAATTCATTGCTAACTTCATGTGAACTTCTGTGATGGTGGTTTTTCTTTCTCACTTTTCCACTATTGTTTATTTCCTAGCTTATGCTTCTTCGTGTCTCATTTAGCCTTCATACTATCTTTCATTAATTTATTATTGAATAAATGTAATTATAATATGTTTCTTTCCTTCTTCTGTATCTCTTTCTCTCAGCCTCCCATTCATTGCAGAATGGGCGAAACCCGAAGCACCACCCTTTCTTCTCTCTCATCCTCCCATTCATTGCAGAATGGACGAAACCCGAAGCACCACCCTTTCTTCTCTCTCATCCTCCCATTCATTGCAGAATGGACGAAACCCGAAGCACCACCCTTTCTTCTCTCTCATCCTCCCATTCATTGCAGAATGGACGAAACCCGAAGCACCACCCTTTCTTCTTCTAATTCCGTCCAATAAGGATACAATCTTCATCAATATTTTTATCTTTTTCGTTGTGGCAAAATATGGATAAAAACTGTAACAATATTTGCCTCATGTATCAAGCAAGGATCTTCATGCGTTTGTTGTCAAATTTTGTTTAACATCGAGCATTATGTAATAAAGTGTCTTCGATCGCTTAGTGCATTTTGCTCTGGGTACAGAATCACATAAAAACAACATGTTTTATTCTTATTTATGAAGTGAGAACTTTTCCGATTTTATTCCAGAGAATCGCAGCGTCTTCGGATACAAATGAGCACAATGACTGCGAAGAATGCGACGCCGATCCAGAAGAACTGCAAGCTAATTTTAATTTAGTAAGGTTTTAGATTACTTTTTATCACAGATTTGAAAAATAAAAATATTGAGTAATATTAGCTGATAATATAAATGTCTTCAAATAGAATTTATATAATGCCGCTTACTGGAAACATGTAGATTGGCTTCATATACAGCAGTGCTTCTTCTTGTGTAAAAGTCGGACTAAAAAATAGAGTGAGTTTCTTGCTGCGTTCACACAACGAATATTTTTAAACAGTTGTGCGATTCATTCTTGAGTTTCGCATCTTTGAGAGATAAGTGGACCAGGCGAAAAACCTTGCAAGCGAGTCCACCGCCAACGAGGACGAGAAGAACGGACGCTAATCGTGGAGAGAAGAGGGAGAATGACGGAGTGGCGATTAAAAGATGGCAGAATGAAGAATTGCTGCAAGGACTCTTGCTTTTATAGGAATCATAGGATGATGAACTTTGAGAACAACTCAGAATCCAACGTATGAACTTTAAGTTTGATTTTCAAAAGATGACACATATTCAATTTTTCAACCTTAAACAAAGATTGTTTTGGCAATCGACCTTTCATCTACATATTTTTTCCACGTAGAAAAAACAGCATAAGTGTCACCTTTCGAAGACTAAACTAAAAGTACATTCGTCGGATTCTTAATTGTTCTTAAAGTTCATCGTCAAAATTTCCTATAAAAGCCGGCTTCCTTGCATTGCTCCCTCATTCTGTCCCATTTTACTCGCCACTCCTATTCTCTCTTTTCTCCGCGATGGGCGCCTTCGTCGTCTTCCTCATTCTCGTCCTCGTCGGAGGCGGAGTCGCCTACAAGGTTTGTTTTCTCCCTGTCTCTACCGTTCTCCATCATACTCATGTCTCATAGATACGAAATTCTAGGGTGTTACAGCATTATCCAACGCTTAAAAACCAAAAATTAACTTTATATTAAAAATTTAAAATGTTAAATTTCAGCTAGGCCTGGTGGACGAGTACCTGCCGAAGATCCAGGCGGCGCTGAACGGTCAGCCATAGGCGGCCCCTGCAACAGCCCAGTAGACGAGAGGAGGGGTCCGCTTCTCCCATCTTCCCTTTCCTCTACGCCAAACTCGGCCCAACCTTGATAAATACATCCCCTTTCTCTTGTTCTGTTTGAAAAGAATTTAAGTTTAAAATAATTTTCATATAAAGACAGAATATTATTTTAATGACTTTTTGTTTCAAATGATTGATGGAGTAAATCTAAAGACGTAAGGATCTACATTTGCTGCCTTCACATTCTTAAAAGATTTGTAGAAAGAACTGTAATCTTGAATAAAAAAAATAAGTTGGGCTTGGTCCGTGTCTTGTCAAAAATTGTAGTAAACATTGCTTATGAATCTAATTGCAAGGTGAATTTATGGATAAAAAAGAATCGATCATTCGATATCTCCGCGCTCGCTTTGAGAGCGAAAATGAATTGACAAATACCGTATTTTCTCTATTAGTACCCCCGGGGTTCTATTTTTCAATACCCTTGCGAGAGGAATTCGGTATATGGACGGGCCCCGTCTGGGAAGATGGTATATGGTCGGGCCCGGTCTGGGAATTCGGTATATGGACGGGCCCCGTCTGGGAAGGTGGTATATTCTCTGCCATTCACCACTTTACAACTATTTGTCCCAAATGTTTATTGACATAGCTTCTGTTTCTTTGTGTCTCATTCAGCCTTCATGCTAAGGTTTTCTTTAATTTGTTATTGAATAGATTTAATTCTCATTTATTTCATTCGTTTTTCTTTCTGTCTGCCTCTCATTTATTAGACTTCTCTTTTTTCAATCTTCCATTCCACCAAATAAATATTGAATCTTCTCCAATTGTATTGGACATTACTAGGCAAACAATTTGCTTCACCGAACTCGAAATTTCTTTGATAAATCAAACAAGAATCTTTGTGTTTTGTCGTCAAGTTTCAGTCTATTTCTAGCATTAAGCAATAAATTCTCTTCGATTTCCCTCTCTCAACACGAAATAACAGAAAAGATTTCTCAGCAGGAAATAACAAAAACAACACGCTTTATTCTCATTTATGAAGTGAGAAGTTTTCCGATTTTGTAGCAGTGAAGCGCAGCGTCTTGGAAGAGAAATGAGCACGGTGACTGCGGAGAAGGCGACGCCGACCCAGAAGAACTGAACAGGAAATTTTTTAGTTAGGCTGAAAATCTATTTTCATCAGATGTGGAAAATACAAATTTATAACAATATTAGGATATAATATAACTATATTCAAAGACAATACTATTTCAGCAAATTACCGGAAAGCTGTAGATCGGCTTCAGATTCGGCGGTGCTTCGTCTTGCTTCGGAAAAGACGAACTGAAAATATATCGCATCTTTGAGAGATCTTTGGCATTTAGAACAGAAGGTAGAAAGGGGAATACCTTGCAGGCGACTCCACCGATTACGAGGACGAGAAGGAATGAAGATGACCAAGGCGCCCATCGTGGAGTGAGAAGGTAGAGGAGGCGGAGTGGCGAGTTATAGATGGCAGAATGATGAATTGCTGCAATGACTCTTGCTTTCACAGGAATCATAGGATGATGAACTTTGAGAACAACTCAGAATCCAACGAATGAACTTTAAGTTTGATTTTCAAAAGGTGACACATATGCAGTTTTTCATCGTTAAACAAAGATTGTTTTGGCAATCGACCTTTCATCTTCAATTTTATTGTCAAATAAAAAACCTCAAAGATTTAGTTTCCTATTGCCAGTCTAAATTACTTAGCAGAAAATAGGAAAGATCTCAAAGAAAAATTCGATGATTCACACCAAACTCCGTCACACCAAATTTCAAGGGGCGGCCCCTGCCCAGTAGAAGAGCTCCCTCCTTTTCCACACATTCGGCCCACTAGTAAAGAGTCCGCCGCTGTATCAAATTGTTTTACAAAGAAGCTACACAAGCGGAGAGCAGAATGAATCCAGCTTTAGATATTTAGACGAATTTTTGCCGGAAAAGTTGAATAACCGTTTGGAGTGCAAATTCAATGAATGTACTCTTATACATATGTATATGTATGTATTCTACAATATGTGAAAAATCTGTTTCGTTGACCGTGGCAAGGTACGAGCTTTGAATATTATGCAAAAGTGCATTTTCTCGGCAACTACTTTCCTTGACGTTGTACAATTCTTCCTATTCATTAATTGTCCAGTTCACATACTATTCCTCTTCTATTATAAATACATATGTACATAATATCATTGGTAAATAAGGCATTGTTCAGTGCAGTAAAAAATAAAGTGGAATAAACGCACATCAAGAGCTCCAATGCACTTACTATATATAAAGTACATACAATTTGTATAATCTCCAGATGAAATAATAAAATCAAGGAAATTTTATAACACAGAATTGCGAACAATGTGAATTTATATGTCATTATCTGTCTATTAACTTCTTTCTATAGTTTCTCTGAAACATTCTTTTCTTATGATTAACCTATGATCTATAATGTTTTATTTCTGAGCTATGCCTTTTTGCCTATAGGCGGTTTAAACATGTCAACCTATACTTAATTAGAACCAACAAAAAGGATTTTATAAGAATTTGTGTAATATCATCATCAAATGGCGCTTAAGTACCTATTGAATGAAAGAGATGTAAGCATCTAAGAGGCATTCTCTCAATTCTTTTGTTTGAGCTACGAAAATTATGATTTCAAACATGAAAAATTATGAAAGGAAGGGAAGCTATGATTACTGAGTTTTATCAGTTATATGTCATTATTTTATTTGTTATAATTAACATATTGAGTGCTTATTGATGCCAGTTATAAGGGAAGATTGAAAGAAAAAGTTCCTTTAATACAAACCCAATAGCTTTCGGCTCACAGTAAGCTACGAATTTATAGCAAAAATGCTAATCATGTTGATTTCAAAATACTTCTTTCACCTTCTGCAAAATTATTCTTTAATTCTCATTGTTAGAGTTCGACCTTATATATCGATAATATGTGAACAATATTGTCATGATATTCGCAATCGCAGAGCTTCGAAGAAAGAGGCGTCTTTGTTAGGAGAACAACACCGTGTCCCCTATTCAGTCAGCAATTCTTATGGCAGTGGATAGATGCCCTCCAATCTCCTCACCATGATTAATGTTTTTGAAAAGGGGTATAAAAGCATGATTATTATTTTTTTTATCAATTACTGTAGTATTAATATTCTTCATTTCCACTACCTCTCCAAGATTCAAGTACGTTGCTGCCCAGTTTTCTTTGTTGAAATAGAATAGGTACTATTTAGAACATTTCATTTATCATAATACTAAAAAATATTTCAGTCGAACATTTGGCTGTCGAGTCTAATATGATGGGACGGGTTGAGATTGCGTGTTTAGGTAGGAAATCTTCCTTTCATCTTTTTTTTTCTTTGGCGATAAGGAGGAAGATGACTAACATAAAGCGACAATCGCGGAGAGAAAAGAGAGAAAATAAGGAAATCAATATGACATTTAGATTATCTTTAATGTGAAAAGCAGAGAACAATGTAAACATTTACGTCATAGTCTGTCAACTAATGTTCGTTTATAGTTTCTCTGGAAAAATTTTTTTCGGATAACTAATCTAGGTATACTTTCTAATGTGATGACTTATATGCGAAAACATATGTGGTTAGTATGCTTCAGACACAAAAGATATTAAGCCATTACTTACGCACAAAGAAAATAAAAGAGTATTTTACGTCACTATTACGTGGGATTTCAAAGAGGCATTTTCGCTATTCTTTTTTTTTCGAGATATGAGGCTGATTCCTGCACTGTATGTTTACTCTATACAAATGCAATTAAAATATTGTTACGCAGTTTTGATCATAATATTAATATTCATCTTTGATTATTTTAATATTTAAAAACATCATACCGTATTTTCTCTACTCGTGCCCCAGGGGGTACTATTTTTCAATACCCTTGCGAGAGGGAGACACTATTAGAGCTGGGGGCTCTAGTAGAGTGAGGGGCACTATTAGAAAAAATACGGTACGATAAGTTAATTGATGCCATTTGAAAATCATATGTAGTTGAAAGAACAATTTCCCAGAATAAGCCTACAGCTCACAATGGATTCAAATTGACAGAAATATTGGTTTTTGTATGATTCCACGGAGCTCTAAATATGTGTGTACTTCGACCATTGTCTGCAAAATCATTAATCCGTTCTAAGATTTCGGGCTGAACAATAACATTCGCACAATATTGTCGCGATGTCCGCAACCGCATCACTACAAAAAAGGCGCCGTTCTTAGGAGTATAATACAGCGTCCCCAATTGAACTCTTATAGCAATTCCTAGGACAATAGAGTTATGCTGCTTCACCGTTTTCGAATACCCGTCTCTTTTATCCTTTTTAAAAGCCTTTATTCGAATACTTTTGCATTTATCTCTTTCATTCCCCCCATCCTGTCCATGGTACAGCTGTCCAGTTATCTGTCTTAAAATAGCTAAACAATTTGGAAGAGTTCACTAATCATAATTCTACAAATATTCCAGCAAAGGCTGCCGAACGCAAGATGGGACCGGTTGAGATTGTGTGCTTAAGTAGGATTTTTTTAAATCTAATTTTTTATTTAAATTTTTATTTATTTCAATGATTGCTCCACGACTCGGTCTATGTATGTATATCTTTAATAATAATTCTCTAGTTTAGTCTTCATTGTTCTCTCTTTATCTCTGGGTCTAATTCTTCAGCGCTCTCTCTACTCGTAAACACTCTCCTTGCGGCCGCCATCCTACGTGCCTCTCCCACTCATTTCGGCCCTTACAAGTACGTCCTCCTCGCATTCGCTGCGAACAACGCCTGGTTCGCCGTTGTGCACGCGGTCACTGAGCCGGTATCTTTATTTCATTATCTAAAACTTGATATGAACTTTCCTACAAGTTAATGTTAAGCTTATTAAATATGTACATTAAATTTTAGAACCAGTGAGAGAGAGAGAAAAACAATCTAACTAACGACAGCTAGTACATATACATATATGCTAACAATAGGGGAACATAAACTATTCCTAGTTGTTTTCCGTATTCTTTCCTCATACAAATATTGTAAAGGTTCAACTTTTATTTACCAGCTTTATAAATAAAAGTTCATCTTGACTATGCACTTTCTCAATTGTAAGATATGCGCGGTTGAGGTTTCTTTAATTTTAATTTATGGATAATTTTCAGATCGCGACCTCGGTCGGCGACGCTTTCGTAATGTTCACAACGGGTGTTTTCCACTCGTCCCCGTATGCAGCCGGCCTCTTTGCTGCCTCCCACTCCAGCGACTTCACTCTCCTCGCCATCCACTTTGTCTACCGATACCTCGCGCTTTTGAGGTAGAGACAACACAGTAGACCTTGACAAGCTGTACTATGTAGTCATTGTCAAGGCATTGAGCAAGGGTCTAAAATACAAACATATGACTTGAAAGGTGTGAATAATTATGAAAGGATGGCGGTACATATAGCATAATCGCTATTGTATTATTTCCCTATGAATATGCCCGAAAGCATTCAGTTGTCCGCGTTGAGTTCTCTGCTACAATATGGAAATCATGATTCCAGCAGCGAATTTACACATTTCTGGAATGCCTTCAAGGCATTATATAATTTATGCAATTTTTTTCCCACCTTTTCAGGCCTCAATACGTCAGTCTCTTCCGTCGCGCCTGGTTCATTCTCATTCTCGGCCTCATCTTCCTGTTCGAGCAGGCCATCTGGTTCCTGTCGTGCACCATCGCGTGGCAAGCAGACGCCAAGTCCGACACGTACATCCTTCCGCGTCTCTCTGACTTCCCCTATGGCGGCGCTGGCTACATCGGTGGCCATTACTGGGTAAGAGCAGTTGTAATACCACATTCTTTTAAGTATTGTGAATTGTTTTTACCATGTTGTTGTTATTGTTGACTTTCAGTCAATCAATGAATTATTCAATAAATCAATCAATCCATAACTCAACAAATGAATAAATTTATTAATTAATAAAAAAAACCTTCATTCAGTCAATCTATCAAAACTTCTGTGTATCATATCATATACATATGTGATGTTGTCGTCTCATAGGCTCCGGACGGCTCGCCTCGTCCTCGTCATCTTTTTGGCCTCGCGTGCTTCTTCACCGTAATGTCAACCACCTTCTCCGTGGTCGCATTCTGCGCCGTGCGAACTTGGCTGGCTCTCAGGAGCATGCGAGCGGAGCAGAGGAGAACTGTTCGCATGCAGCGAATGCTCTTCTATACGCTCGCTGTCCAGGTTGGTCATTATTATTTTATTTATTTATCTTTAATATTTTGTTTACTATTGACATTCATATAAGCTTAATTTGTTAGGGTATTTTCCGCAAACGTCTCGGCATGCTAATTTGTCCACCTTTTCTTTGCTTCTCATGTCATCTCCTATTACCGCATCCCCCTTACATTCTCCCATCTCAACAGATCACGATTCCTCTAGCCCTGATGTACACGCCCTGCCTGGTGATCATCATTCTTCCTCTCTTCGGCATCGCCGTCTCTCCTCTCGTCTCCTATTTCGTCATCTTCGCCATCTCCATCAATCCGATTCTCGACGGACTCGCTGTCCTGGTTCTTTTGCGTGATTACAGGTAAATTATCCAAATAAAAATGACGTCATGATGATTAAATTATATTTCTATACAAAAAGCAAACAAGTTAAAAGAAAAGTGCGAACATTAGACGAGTCTTGAGTTCACACCTTTTTCTGTCTGACCGAAGGCCGAGAGGGCAAATTTAGAGAGACACGGTAACAAAATCACTAAAATAAAACAAAAATTACGGTTGAGTTTCGTGCACCTTAACATAGCCACCCTTGTTGCTAGAAAAAAATCTTGATGACTTTTCCACGATATTCCAGACGTTACGCCTTCTCGTACATCTCCTTTCTGGTATGCGGCCCTGCCGTCTCTTCCTCTACCTCACAGCTGAGCAGCATCTCTGGCCTGCCGCAATCGCAGCAGAGACCGCAACGAGTCACCTCGACGACGACCACGACAGCATCGCAGCGAGAACAGTGACCATTTCCGGAGTTGACTGAAATGGTTTTTTACATAATGTAATTCATGAGGTTGAAAATCGAATATTGTCGTCAGTAAAAAACCAAAAATTTAGAGAGACCCTTCAAAAACAATTAAGGAAATTCGAATGAAGTATCATCAATTTTAGTTATTGTAGCATTTATTTAAAAATAGTACAGGCGGATGGAGGACATTAATTTTGAAGAACGATATGTTGTTATTTATTTATATTTCTTCATAAACCAAACTGAGAAAATGTTTCTTTATACGCGAGTAACACTTTCTAATTATATATTTCATTGCAATTTTCATTTTAAAAATGACTATATGTAGATGTACGTATAAAATTAATATTGCATTTGGCATCTGTATTCCAATTGTTTTCATCTTAACATTTGATATATTCGACTTTTGCTCCGGGACAAAGACGAAGATACATATATATTTTCAGACAATGCAGCTATAGTGTAAAAATAATCGTCATTTGTGCGAAATCCAAAACACCGTTTTCACAATGGCTCTATATGACGTTGCATGTTCTTTCGCTGATAGATGCATTATTGGAGTCTTTTTATATGCCATAATGAAAACATTAAAGGCTGAAAATATGACTACATTCTTTTCTGTGGTTGATAAACAGCGATTAATTTGAATTTGTTTAAAATAACCATGCACTGAATGATTCTACAGACGTTCAATACGACCATTTTGAATGCGCGCCCCGCCCTTGGTGCTTCTGCTGATTAAAGAGCGTGTGAAATAGGAAGGTGGCTAACAGCTACAGCATTTTTTTTCCGTATTTTCTCTATTAGTGCCCCCTCCCTCTATTAGAACCCCCCTCTAATAGTAAAAAGCAGAGAACAATATAAATTTTTATATCATAGTCAGTCTAGTAACATTCGTTTATAGTTTCTCTGGAATTTTTTTCCTATAACTAATCTATGCTTTCTAATGTTTTCTTTCCGAGCTTATCACATATGTGGTTAGTAGGCTTGAGACACAAAAGATATTCAACCATTACTTACGCAAAAAGAAAAAAAAAACTTTATGTGACTGTTGCGTACGATTTCAAAAAGGCATTTCGCAATTCTTTTTTTTTTCGAGATCTGCGGCTGATTCCTGCCCTGTTTATTTACTATATACATATGCAATTCTAAATTGGCTATGCAGCTTGATCATAATATTAATATTCAAATTTGATTATTTTAATATTTTAAATATCATATCATAGGTTTAGTGATGCTATTTTAAAATCATAACTGAAAGATACAGGTTCCTAAGCTTATGGCTCACAATGAGATTCAAATTGATAGAAAAAAAATCAATTTTGCATGGTTACACGGAGCTCAAAATATATACATATGTACTTCCACTGTATTCTGCAAAATCATTCACCCTTTCTGAGATTTTGACCACAGTGATAATACTCGCAAAATATTGTCATGATGTCCGTTATAACACTGCTACAAAGAAGGCCTCGTTGTTAGGAGTATAATACCGTGTCTCCTATTGAACTCTTATAGCAATTCCTAGGACAATGGAGTTATGATCCCTTGCCGTTTTCTAATACCCGGGCCTTTTATCCTTTTCAAAAGAATTTATTCGAATACTTTTGCATTTACATTTTTCGCTCCCCTGATCCAGCTGTCCAATTATTTATATTGAAATAGCAAAGCTATTGGGAAGAGTTCATTAATCATAATACTACGAATGTTTCAGCAAAGCACAAACAGCCGAGCTCTAGATGGGACCGGTGGAGATTGTGTGTTTAGGTAGGATTTTTTTAAATCAAATTTTTTATTTCAGTTTTTATTTATTTCAATCTTTGCTACTCGCCGCCATCTATTTCTTTAATAATAATTCTCTAGTTTTGTCTCCATAGTTCTCTCTCTCTCTAACTCTCGGTCTCCTCCTTCAGCGCTCTCCCTTCTCGTGAACGGCCTCCTCGCCGCCGCCATCCTACGTGCCTCTCCCTCTCACTTCGGCACTTACAAGTACGTCCTTCTCGCATTCGCTGTGAACAACGCCTGGTTCGCCGTTGTGCACGCGGTCACTGAGCCTGTAAGTTAAAAAAGTGTAAACACTTGTTGTTTTATATCGCTCAATATTCTAATTGACTGCTTTAAAAAAACATTCCGAGAAAATTTGTTTTTCTTTACCATGGATTTGCTATAACGCTGGTGGACAATTATTTTATAAATGATTACATTTCCAGATTTCGACCTCAGTCGGCGACGCGGTAGTGTTGTTTACGACTGGAATTCTCCATTCGTCTCCCTGGAGTGCCGCCCTCTTCGGTGCCTCCCACTCGAGTGATTTCATTCTGCTCGCCATCCACTTTGTCTATCGATACCTTGCGCTTTTGAGGTAGAGACCTTGACAAGCTGTACTATATAGTTATTGTCAAGGTATTGAGCAAGGGACCAAACTGCAAAGATATGAATTGAAAGGTGTGAATATTAATGAAAAGATGGCAGTACATATATCATAATCGCTATTGTATTATTTCCTTATGAATATGCCAGAAAGCATTCAGTAGTCTAGGTTGAGTTATCAGCTAAAATATCGAAATCATAATTCCAGCTGGGAATTTACACGTGTGTTACACATCTCTGGAATGCCTTCAAGGCTATAAATTATTTATGCTATTTTTCCACCTTTTCAGGCCTCAATACGTCAGTCTCTTCCGACGCGCTTGGTTTATTCTCATTCTCGTCCTCATCTTCTTGCTCGAACAAGCCATCTGGTTCCTGTCGTGCACCATTGCGTGGCACGCGGATACCAGGTCCGACGCGTACATTCTTCCGCGTCTCGCTGAATTCCCCTACGGTGGCGCTGGCTACTTCGGCGGCCATTACTGGGTAGGAGGAGATGTTATACCACATTCTTTTAAGTATTATGAAATGTGTTTACCAAGTTGTTGTTATTGTTAACTTTCAGTCAATCAATGAATTATTCAAAAAATCAATCAATCCATTACTGAACAAATGAATAAATAAATGAAAAAAATCCTTCATTCATTTAACATATCAAAACGTCGATGTCTCAAATCATATAAGTTATGTCGTCGTCTCATAGGCCCCGGACGGTTCGCCTCGTCCTCGTCATCTTTTCGGCCTCGCGTGCTTCTTCACCGTAATGTCAACGACCTTCTCCGTGGTCGCTTTCTGCGCCGTGCGAACTTGGCTGGCTCTCAGGAGCATGCGAGCGGAGCAGAGGAGAACTGTTCGCATGCAGCGAATGCTCTTCTATACGCTCGCTGTCCAGGTTGGTCATTATTATTTTATTTATTTATCTTTAATATTTTGTTTACTATTGACATTCATATAAGCTTAATTTGTTAGGGTATTTTCCGCAAACGTCTCGGCATGCTAATTTGTCTATGTTTTCTTTGATTCTCTCGTAATCTGCTCACATCGCATCCCCTTTACTTTGTCTCCTCTCAACAGATCGCGATCCCGCTCGCTCTAATGTACACACCCTGCCTGGTGATCATCATTCTTCCTCTCTTCGGCATCGCCGTCTCTCCTCTCGTCTCCTATTTCGTCATCTTCGCAATCTCCATCAATCCGATCCTCGATGGCCTCGCTGTCCTGCTTCTCTTGCGTGACTACAGGTTAGAGATACGGCTTCAAGAAGGGAAAAATTTTTTTTATTACGATTGAGTTTCGTATACCTTTAAGATATGCACCATAGGAGTTTTTGCTGGTAAAAATTGAAAACTGAATGATTTTGTTGATATTCACCGGACCTTTCTACGATATTCTAGACGTTACGCCTTCTCGTACATCTCCTTTCTTGTATGCGGCCCTGCTGGAACTGCTGTCTCAACCGCCCAGCTGAGCACCATCTCCGGCCTGCCGCAGCAGCAGCAGGGACAACGGCGGGGCACGTCGACGACCACGACAGCATCGCTGCGAGAACAGTGACCATTTCCGGAATTGACTGAAACATTTCATATATTCGTCTTTTGCTCCGTGACAAAGACAAAGATATATTTTTCTAGCAATGTTGGGATAGTTTAAAAAGAATAGTCATTTGGGCGTAATCCAATACACCGTTTTCACAATGGCTGCATGTTGGCTGTTGAAGAACTTCTTTCGTTGATGAAGGCAACATTGGAGTCTTTTTATATGCCACAATTTCAAAATGTCGTTTGGCTGAAAATATCGTTGACTTCTCTTTTGTCTTTGATCTTTTGTCTTGCATAGCTTTTCATTTGAATTCGTTCGATGACTGCACACTTCCATTGTTTTCTGACCATGAGATTATTATATTAACAAACTCATGTACTAAACAAGTATGCGACGCTATGCATGTAAAGGCATGACATCATGAAATTGCTATTCGAATGATATGGAGATTCTATATTGAAATTCAACCGTCTCGCCTCAGGACAATGGCACGTTGAAGTTTGTAGTGATGTGGTATGAATTCCAGGAAATTGGAAACGCTTACAATTAATGTACTTTAGTCTCAATTTTATGATAATTGTGATGCGAAATGGATATGGAATCATACCTTTCTCAGGAGAAAAAAATTTCCGTTATATTCTGAAATTCTTCCGATATCGGATTACGATGGAGGGCCTTCCCTGAGAAAATTTCATAACGATGAGATGTACATATATACTATTAATTTTCAGATGAGCCTGGTGGACGAGTTCTTTATGAAGATCCAGGCGGCCCTGAACGGTGATCACTCCAGGCAGCCCACGCTACCGCCCAGTAGAGGAG
Source organism: Allodiplogaster sudhausi (assembly GCA_945643635.1). Taxonomy (NCBI): domain Eukaryota; kingdom Metazoa; phylum Nematoda; class Chromadorea; order Rhabditida; family Diplogasteridae; genus Allodiplogaster; species Allodiplogaster sudhausi. Next base: position 2,499,808 of record CALZFC010000251.1, read on the forward strand.
CGAACAGACTGTCTCCTTTCGCACTCGCACTCGGCAGAAGACTGATAAAAGAGTCAGTGAATTAAATTGTTTTCCAATCAAGCGATGCTCGGAAAATGACAATGAGAAATGCAGAATGTAATGCGCTTTTCGATAAAGATAACCACATGAATTTGTATAGGATTCGGTTGAATTACCTGCATAGTGGATTACATGAATGGAATTCTTTATATTGTACATTATAAGAAAGTTTTAATTGCTTCGTTGATCGTGGCAACCTTCGAGCGTTAAGAATTTAAAGAGAAAGTATGTTTTTCTCGGCAACAACTTTCCTTGACATATGTACTGCAATTCTTCAAGTTTATTAATTTTTCAATTCAGCATTTCTGTTCTAAAAGCCCCAAATCGAAACAAAGAAATTCAACAGAGCACTGCACTTATAAATAGTACATATTTCCGGAATCTCCAGGTGAAATTGTAAAATCGTAGACATTGTATGACCTTCAGATTCTCTTTTGTTTGAAAAGCAGAGGACAGCTGTTTTTCACACTGGTGTGAATGTTTATGTCATATTCTGTCTACTAACCTTATAGTTTCTCTGAAACATTCTTTTCTGATAACTCATTTTTGATTTCTAATGTTTTATTTCGTAGTGATGACTTTTTCGTACAAATGTAATGCTAATACGTACATAGCGTTGCAACACGTAAAAGACATTTATCCATCCAATTCAACAACGAAAAAATTTGAATCTGTAAGTAGAATTTTCTCAACTCTTTTATTCATTCTCTTTTCTATATCTGCAATTTTTTTTGCAGTTTTGGTCTGACTACTATTATAGGTAATTATTTTAATACATGTAAATATATTATTTTAATTTCTTTTTTTTCCAGCATTCTTGATAGAACAATTTAAAAGAATGATAAGCTTATTGCAGCTCAGAGCTCACAACAAGCTACACATCAGTTGCACAACTACGTTTTCGACTATGTATATATGCAGTATGCTCACCTTGATTAATGCGTTTCAAAACATCATCATCACATTTCTTAATTTTGATTCTTGTTCAATCCCCTCCGCGATACGTACTGCTGTCTAGTAATCTATCGCAAAATCGCTACATTTCATTCATCATAATTTATTAAACATTTCAGCAAAACACAAATATTTACTGCCGAGCCTAAGATGGGCCCAGTTGAGGTTATGTGTTTAGGTAGGAATTGTTTTCCTTTAATCCTTTTTTTGGACTCAAATTTTGTTTGACTGATTTGACCGCAGATAACTTTTATTTATATTTTGCTCTCATTTCTAAATCTCTTTGTAACAATAAGACTCTATATGTAGTTCTCGATCTCTCTCTTTTCCTCCAGCCCTCTCCCTCCTGGTGAACGCACTTCTGGCCGCCGCAGTCCTGCGTGCCTCTCCCTCCCACTTCGGCCCGTACAAGTACATCCTCCTCGCATTCGCCGCCAACAACCCCTGGTTCGCCGTTGTGCACGCGGTCACTGAGCCGGTATGTTACTGCTTTCTTTAAAAAAAATTTAGAGAACCATTTCTGTGGATTCTTTACATCGTACTTTTTACCAATCTGTCCAATTCCGTCAGGGACTTCGTGGCAGGAGTTTTCTCTTATGATCTCCGTTACCTTTATTGAAGGGGACTAAAACGCTCATTAGAATGTACCGATGAAAGTACTTATCTTAAACATTAACATAATTTGAAGATCACGACCTCTGTCGGCGACGCTTTCGTGATGTTCACAACGGGTATTTTCCACTCGTCCCCGTATGCAGCCGGCCTCTTTGCCGCCTCCCACTCCAGCGACTTCACCCTACTCGCCATACACTTTGTCTATCGATACCTCGCGCTTTTGAGGTAGAGATTCAACTTAGCAGTTGTATGCTTCCACGATGGTGAGATAGTCATTTTAATTGTTGAAATTATAATACGGTTCAAACCAAAAAAAATGTTATTCGATGCTAACATTGGTGGAGTCCGCAGTTGCATTATTTAAGAGATTTTTCTCTACCTTTTCAGGCCTCAATACGTCAGTCTTTTCCGTCGTGCGTGGTTCATTCTCATTCTCGTCCTCATCTTCCTGCTCGAGCAGGCCATTTGGTTCCTGTCGTGCATCATGGCGTGGCACGCGGACGCCGTTTCCGACGCGTACATCCTTCCGCGTCTCACTGGCTTCCCCTACGGCGGCGCTGGCTACATCGGTGGCCATTACTGGGTAGGAGGAATTGGAATACTATTCTTTTTTTCATTAAGACTGATGTTTACCTGGTTCTTTCAGTAAGACTTATGTTTACCTGGTTCTTTGACAATCAAGCAATCAATCAACTAATTAATTAATCAATTAATTAATCAGTCAATCAACATGTCAACATACATATCAATCTCGCAGGCCCCGGACGGTTCGCCTCGTCCTCGCCAACTCTTCGGCCTCGCGTGCTTCTTCACCGTAATGTCAACCACCTTCTCCGTTGTCGTGTTCTGCGCCGTGAGAACGTGGTTGGCCCTCCGAAGAATGCGAGCGGAGCAGAGGAGAACTGTTCGCATGCAGCGAATGCTCTTCTACACGCTCGCTGTCCAGGTTGGTCAATATTTTTTTGTTGTTTATATATTAATTTATAATATTTTGTCTACTAATATTTAAATATGAATCGTTTGTGCCTATTTCAGTTCACACAGCTGTTATCATGAATATTTGCCTTCGTTTTTCTTCTTATCTTTTTATCACTTCTTATAGAATATGCCCTTCCTTCTGCCCTCACTGCAGATCGCGATCCCGCTCGTTCTAATGTTCACGCCCTGCCTGGTGATCATCATTCTTCCTCTCTTCGGCATCGCCGTCTCTCCTCTCGTCTCCTATTTCGTCGTCCTTTGCATTACGCTCAATCCACTCCTCGACGGCCTCGCCGTCCTGCTTCTCTTGCGTGACTACAGGTAATTCTATAAAAATGGCGTCACGATGAAATTCATGATGATTCTCAGTATGCGCGTATTTCCGAATTTGTTGACAAAACGCAAGCAAACTTATGTGCCTTGAAAAAGAAGAATGTGATCAATTTAAAGGATAGTGGAGATTATGTTTCGCCACTTTCTGGACGTATTAGTTTTTCTTTGCTGATTTTTTAAGTTTTTCTTTGAGACCCATATTTCAGACGTTTCGCCTTCTCATACATCTCCTTTCTCTTATGCGCTCCTGCCGCGATTGACGCTTCCTCTGCGGCCCAGCTGAGCGGCGTCTCCGGCCTGCCGCAACAGCGTCGCACGACTTCATCCATGACAACGTCGTCGCTGCGAGAACAACAGTGACCATCTCCAGAGTCGACTGAAATTGTCTTGTACAATACGTTTTATTTCAAGCTTTCGCTATTTATTTCATATATTTCTATTAATAATCATGTATCGATATACATATGTAAAACATGAATATATGTATATGAGTGTCATATCCCTAGTATAAATAAATTTATTTGTTCATTTGCAAGCTAATTACATTCTTGAGTGCATTTATCGACAAGTTTTAAACGAAATGTTAACACTATTATTTTTTAGAGCGTGTGGTTTTTATTCTGCCTTTTCATCGGTCATAGAAGACAGTACATCTCCTCGCAATCAGTTCTGTCCCGGTGAGAAGAAGCAGAAATCCTGCCGTTATTTTGGTCAAAATTTTGGGAAAATCTGGCTCCGAAGCCTTCTCTGCAACTGTCGGCGCAGATCCAAGAATCCTGTGTCAACATAACGTTTTATTGATATGTTGTAGAATAGTGCAAAACTATTTATCCTATAAAAACCAATAAGATAAGGAAGAAAGAACTCATTTTGTCAAGCAAGCCTAAATGTGCAACTCGGTTGTTTTAGATTGCTTATTTTCCACGTTCTATTGTTGATCAATGAAACCAATATTCTGAAACTAAAGATCTGACAGTATAAAGAAGCAACCCTGATGAATTCATTAAGTTTCATACACTTTGAAGGAAAATATGCATGAAAAACCAAATGTTGATATACTTTTTGGCGGTATTGAAGTATGGCTAATCATACATACTATCTACTATGTATGTATGTATTAGCTCGTCTTTTTGCGTTTGATAAATTGTTATTATTAGCTCAATGTATTAAATTTTCCCTTGTTTCTTTTAAATTTTAACAAACGTATGCGCTATGTGAGTAGCCTTGTACATTTTAAAGTCCAATTAAATGTAATATCATAAAATGGCTGTTCCAATGAGACATATGTACGTACGTACATTTAACGCTCCTCAGAAAGGGGTGAATTTGGAATAGACGTGGAATCCCAGGAATTCTTTTTCGAATATTACCTCTATGAATTGCAATTGGTCATAAATTCAGAGCTTGTCCATGGACAACTAGGAATATATGACCTTAGTTTAATTTTTTAATCATCGACGAGATGTGAAAAGAAAGGATAGCGTGGGAAAAATTTCAGACTGAAGAAATAAAGCGGATAGCGTGGGAAAAATTTCAGACTGAAGAAATAAAGCCTATCTTGTTTTTCTGTTGTAGTTTTACTGGAACATTCAAAGTAAATTAGTCAGTTTTTTTTACGCTGCCAGTTTGACTGCTTACGAGGAAGCCTGCCATATGAAGGCTTGGAATGAATTACCGGCATTTCCGTAATATTCACATTTTTTTGCGACTGTACCAACTTATTAGAAATTTACCCATTAAACGTAGACATTATTTATTTGTAGATTATTAAAGAGCTCTGTAATGCTAGCAAAAAGTCTCAGTATAACTACTCAAAAAGCGATACTTTAACACGGCGATTGTATGTATGTAGATCAACAACTATGTACATATGAAATCATTCATAAGAACATCCAAAAGATGAAGAGGATTTTGTCTGCAGAAAATCGCAAGAATACAATTTTCATGCTGTTCTCATAAGCATTCGACTTACTCGAGATCTTTGATACGTTTTCGGTGCAGAGTTTGAATCCACTATTCTACATTTCAAGCTATGTATGTATGTATATAGACAGGATTTATTCCTACGATCTTCATTGTTCTCTACTGTGTTACGCAGTTTTACCAGGAGCATGACTTTTTTGCTCTGCCTGACAGATGTTTTTGTAACTCTCCGATATCATGTGCTCTCTCAACCCCTTCATTATTTTTTTCTATTCCGCGGCTTAGCTCGATACGCTTGCTCTGTAGTTTTAGAGTGTTTTTCAGGATAAGCAGAACTCTACGGTGTAGGCAAGAAAGATGGGCCCGGTTGAAATTGTTTGCCTAGGTGTGTAAAACATTTTTCCATTAATTATTTAATAATGAGTAGATGGAAATAATAGTATTAATTTTGAAATAGTTCTCTCAATTTCTCGTTTCCTTCTCTCTCTGTGTCTCTCGTTCAGCTCTCTCCCTCCTCGTGAACGCTCTGCTTGCCACCGCAGTCCTGCGTGCCTCTCCCTCAAAATTCGGCCCCTACAAGTATATCCTCCTAGCATTCGCCGTAAATAACGCCTGGTTCGCCGTTGTTCATGCGGTCACCGAGCCTGTAAGTTTTAAAAAAGTGTTAACACTTGTTGTTTTATATCGCTCAATATTCTGATTGACTGCTTTAAAAAAACATACCGAGAAAAAAAAATCTTTTTTTTTCTTTATTATTATATATAATGATAAATTATTACATTTCCAGATTGCAACCTCCACACAGAAAACGATGTGACACGGGATGTCACAATTTGATGTCTCAATAATGTACCGATTTTACGCCAGTACAATAGTGTTCCACACCATGTCACAATTTATGTTCCAAAAAGTTGTGACCTCCAGTGAGACAGAAATGTGACGCGCCATGTCACAATTTTCGAGCGGTGGAGGGCAACGTATCCCAGCAAAAATGTGACATTGCATGTCACAATTAGGCGGCAGCACATAAATTGTGACATCCCCCACCGTTAGCTCCGCCCCTTTTTCTCTCCCTCCCCCTGCATCCATTCTTCGAATTATTGATTAATTTAGTGCAATATTATGCATGCCACTGGCATTTAATAACAAAAAGAATTATTCATTACATTGACGATACCTTCAAAAGATTACAGCAACAACTCAACACATTCACAAGAAAACATTAACATGTAAACACACTTACAAGATAACAGCGCCGAGTTAAGAAGAATTTGGTCTACTTAATCATGATAAATGACGTTACTGGTCATAAAACAACAAGAATTAATACATCCTGTAAAGACTGTTTTTCTTAGTAAGGATATGTCTATATTACCAGTTACTTTCGGAATGAATCTTGGAAATGAAAATTCGATGGGTCTAAAATTAAAGAAACTTCTAGCATGAAAGCTATTTATAAAATGAAAGAATCATTTACTAAGATGAAAGAAGGTTCTCAAGTGAAATAAACTCAAGCAAAAGAAAATTTTGAAATGTAAGAGTCAACAAAAAAACTGTGATACAATGAGTACAGATTGGCCTCTATTCGGCCATAATGACCTCCAACTTGCGGTAGATGAGCCCTGCATCTCTTGATAAGGGCTCCGGAGTGCGGATGCGCTCGACCCAGCTGTCGGTGCCAAGTCCGAGCTTGCGCTTGCGAGGCCGGAAAGGCGGCGTGAAGAAGGGCTCGCCCGACCCGCGCTCTATGATCGCGTCATCGGGGATGTCGGCTAGTGAACGGCGGCTACTGGAAAGAGAGAGAGCGAGAGAAAGAGAGAGAGAGAGAGAGAGAGAGAGAGAGAGAGAGAAAGAGAGAGAGAAGGTAGAGTGAGATACTAGAGAAAGGCAGCTAGAGAGAGTGGAGAGAGAGGAAAGAAGAGAGAAGGACAGAAAGAGAGAGAGAGAGAGAGAGAGAGAGAGAGAGAGATAGAGATCAAGCTGTGCGTCATCGCTTAAAGCAGAATGCGAAGCTACAGTATGCATACCGTACGCTGACACTACTTTCAACTATTATTCCTATTATACCTGATTGTTAGATTTTTCAAATGAAACAAAATATTGGATAATCAAGAATACATTACAGAAGTAGCCTGTTGTATACAATATACGTTACCACAAAAAAAGAAAGAAAAATACTCACAAACGCGCGGAGCCAGGCCCGCCGCCATCAGTTCCGAGAGTCATCGAAGGCGCCAACAAAGAAGCTGAGGGCCGGGGCCAATTCCATCCACTCCTGAATTAGATTCTACCTCCTTTAAATATCATTAGTTTTTGATTCCAAAAAAAACAAAAACCCTTGGTCAGCAAGAGTACTTTTGTAAAAGGTTTACCCCACTTAACAGTGAACTTCATTCCTATCACAAATCTATCTAATTTCGTGACAGAATAATACCGGCTGGCGAAGGAACGCACAAAAAAGCTTTATTATAGAAAATAGTATGATTCAAAAACGTCATAGGAACTTAGAAGGAATATGTCGTACCTTTTCTCAGGTGGGAAGGAAGACGGAGGGAGAAGAAGCCGAACGCCCTCACGAGCTCGCCGACCACCTGTCGCCAGGACTACTCCCGTTCTCTTCTTCGAGCTGGGCACGTTACTCGTGCTGAAATAAGCATAAATTTAAAAGAAATACCGCTTTCTAGTCAAAAAAAATGTGAGGGAAATAAAAATGAACCAGCTTCAGTCAGGAAAGTATGGACTACAGTAACCTCTATGTGTATGGTACATGGAAACATGTCTAGTTAATGCATTTAAATCGAATCTTATATTATTTTTTAGGTATCAGCATCTTGTTTTCAATAGACCAGTAGCCTTTATAAAAAGTAATTAAAAATAATTATCATTACTAAGACAAGCAAAAAAAATTTTCAAAATATTTATAAATTTTGTTACAGCCCATGCTCCAAAGGACTTACCAATAAATGGAACAAATTTCTGCTAGATTAGTATTTTCTGCTAGATTAGTTGTTGGGTGGATACGGCAAGAAAAATACTGAAAATATAAAATTGCTGAAATAAGTATGCGAATTTCAATATGAAATATAAACGATAGTTAATATACCAATAAAGAGAAAACATATTAAATATTTAAATTCGTTGGGAAGAATGATAACATCAGTTATGAAGATGGATCCACTTATGAAGAAAAGAATTAAAAGCAAACCAGGCTCGGATGTCGAAAGTAGTTGATCTTGCTGTGCGCGCCGCTGCGCTATCTCGCTCCAGCAATCGCAGAGAAGAACAGCGAGCCTGAAAATAAAAGAACAACGTTGCATATTCAGCATATTTAATAATGTTAATGTTATTACTCATTCGTGAAAAATAAATGACAAAAGTACTAAGGCATAAAAATTGCAACAGAAACTTGCATGAATCAGCATTAACAAATCAGCTTTTTACTCCCAGAAGCGGGATGAATAAGTTGAACGTTTCAATTACTTACTATTAGAAGAAGAGTCTCCAGTCATAACTCGCGAGCGCAAAGAGCAGCTTCGGCTGCCTACGCGGCCCGGGACGACTCCCGCTTTCTAACTGAAACAAAAGAGCATAATAGCAACGCTTACACGTCATAAATATCATATCACAAAGCAATTCAATATTACAAACATGAAACAAACAAAAGGATAAGTTTTAAGTGTTTGTTAACCCGAGATTTTCTTTTGAAAATTAAACGTTCCGTTCAAATGATGATTCCGAATATTTTTCTAAACATGATCGAAAGTGGTACAATGTCACATTTTCTGTTCTCGCACCGCCTCGTCCCCCCTTGCCACCAAAATGTGACATCCGTTGTCACAATTCTCTTCGGCGGCCGCTTGCGTGTCACATTTTTGGTCACAATTTTGGATGGAACATTAATTGTGCGTCACATTTTTTTCTGTGTGTCAGTCGGCGACGCGGTCGTGTTGTTTTCGACTGGAATTCTTCACTCTTCACCATGGAGTGCAGCAATCTTCGCTGCCTCCCACTCGAGTGATTTCATTCTGCTCGCCATCCACTTTGTCTATCGATACCTCGCGCTCTTGAAGTTGGCAATCAAATAGAGACATGCTTGTGCGAAATTTAATGTATGAGTTAATACATATGTACATATGTATATGTACATATCTACATGTTCAATATAGTCCGTATTAATGCAGATATGTACCTACAATAAGGGTACAAAGTTAGCCGGATACAAGGCTGGGCCTGCCGGTGGTCACAAGTGACGGTTTCCAATTTGACGCTTTCTCTATAGAGCCAACCCATTCTCCAGGGGTAGTAACTACAATAAGGCACTATTCCAGTTACATATCGTAGGACTACCTGCATCAGGACGTAGAGCTAATTTCCAATCAGAAAAAAAGCCTAGAGAGTTGCTAGTTTACGTATTCTTTCAGTAAACAATCAAGATCCCAAGAATCAAAACGATAAATATTGTACATTCACACGTAAATATAATAAATGTAAATGATTTCTGATGTCTTATTTTATTTTCCCTTCTTCTATCTGCGACATACTTTCGAGACCTTTTTCATCCTCAGCCATTATTATCAGAAAAGTCAACATTCAGGTCACAGAGCGTCCATCTCTTCCGTCGCTCGTGGTTCGCGTTCATTCTTGTGCTCATCTTCGTTATTGGAAGTTAAATAGATGCATTTCTAATAATGTGCGCTTGCATATCGTCGATATCTGGTATAGCTCATCGGAAAGAGAATTTTCAACTCTACAATCTTATGTAGAAAACTCATGATTAAATTCCATATAAGAGAACGACGCTTCTCCAAAGTCTAGAGGCCGTAATCTTTTTAAGATTTATAGAGCAAAAGATAATATTTATGATTTATTATGGGGAAAATAAATCCCGAATTTCGTTGCCACGTCACTTTTTTTCGGACAAAAAAGTACCTAAAATCTTATGTAAATGTGAACATACAGTGCCGGTCAAAATTCTATTAACTTTTGGTTTTTCGTGCATAATTTCTTTCAACGTTAATGAAAGTTGATGAAATTTTCAGGGTTGCTTCTTTATGTTGTCAGATTATTAGAACCAGAATATTGATTTCATAGATCGACTACAAGGCGAGAAAAAAATCAATAAGTCAATATCACCCGGATGCACATTTATGCATACTGAACAAAATGGGTTGTTTCTTTGATATTCGGGTAGTTTTTATTGGATACATGATTTTTCTGTATTCTAGAGCATCTCTGCGATAAAGTTTTGATCTAATCGCTATTTATTCACATGTTTTTACATGTTGCCTACCTCCCCTTCACGATTCATGCACTCGGCCTGAGATGCAAACGGTTCAGGAGGATAAAATGATCATTTACTAATATACCTCTCTCAAAAATGATTTTAATATATTTGCAGGTCATCACTGAACTAATTCAGATGGTTATTCGAGCTGTTAAAATTAGGTGCTAACTATTTGTGCACACTCTGAACACCGCGGACAACTTTTGTCCTCAGCCCAGACGCACTTATAGTGCTGCTGTGCAGGGGTCCGTGTTCCAAAAGCGGTTTTGTCAATCTCAAATGGTAGATCATAGGCTTGTATACTTTCAGAAGCCCTATTTCATATCTGTCTTCATGAACCCACAAGATACAGTAGATCGGTTGAATGTACCCGTGGCATAGTAGTACGGTGTATTTTACAACGTTTGGTTCTTTATCAATCACAACATTATATTAACTAATTGTGATATAGGCGCTTGCTGAACACTCGTCCGTACCGATTAATGTGATTTTTGATTCGATGTTATGTTTTTCGGGATTACTTTCTTGCCTTGTTGGTCAACGTACAACTCTATGCCACGGGTGCATTCAAACGATCTACTGTATCTTGTGCGTTCATGAAGACAGTGATGAAATAGGGCTTCTGAAGGTATACAAGCCTATGATCTATCATTTGAGATTGGGAAAATTGCTTTTGGAACACGGACCCCTGCACAGCAGCACTATAAATGCGTCTGGGCTGAGGACAAAAGTTGACCGCGGTGTTCAGAGTGTGCACAAATAGTTAGCACCTAATTTTAACAGCTCGAATAACCATCTGAATTAGTTCAGTGATGACCTGCAAATATATTAAAATCATTTTTGAGAGAGGTATATTAGTAAATGATCATTTTATCCTACTGAACCGTTTGCATCTCAGGCCGAGTGCATGAATCGTGAAGGGGGGGGGGGGTAGGCAACATGTAAAAACATGTGAATAAATAGCGATTAGATCAAAACTTTATCGCAGAGATGCTCTAGAATACAGAAAAATCATGTATCCAATAAAAACTACCCGAATATCAAAGAAACAACCCATTTTGTTCAGTACGCCTAAATGTGCACCCGGGTGATATTGACTTATTGATTTTTTTTCTCGCCTTGTAGTCGATCTATGAAATCAATATTCTGGTACTAATAATCTGAAAACATAAAGAAGCATCTCTGAAAATTTCATCAAATTTCATTAACGTTGAAAGAAATTATGTACGAAAAACCAAAAGTTAATAGAATTTTGACCGGCACTGTAAGTGTTTCAGGCCTCAGACGTCTCTGTCCATCCTCGCCCGCTGCTTGCCCTCGCGTGCTTCTGCGCCATAATGTCTACGACATTCGCGGTGGTCGTCTTTTGCGCGACGCGAACTTGGCTCGCTCTTACAAGGGAACCATCTAAGCATAAGGTGGCGGATTTTGATCGCACCTGTCTAGATCGATGGTCCAAGTCGAGAAATGATGATAACCATTTTCACTTTTTCCTAAATGGCCTCCGGCGATTTTATATTGATTTTTCAAGTTTGCATAAAATCGCGGAATTTAGTGGCTTTAGCACTGTCAATGTCTGGCTTTAGCAACCGAATAGTCCTGCGAGGCGCAGTGGGTTACGTGCTCGCTCACAATTTTGAATGTCACAGGTTCGAACATCAGTCGGTTGAAATGTTTTGCTACGGGTACCATTCTTCCATTCCCACGCCAGAGGTCGAACTTCATTAAAAAAAAATTTTTTTCGGGTAAATTCATTCCAGGGTGGTTTTCGACGAGGGGAAAACGAATATCATATTCATTTCATTCTATGGCTTGGCTTGGCCAACCACCATGGCAAAGTGAGAATCTTACTTCTCCAACCTTGCCTAACTAAAAATGAGCTCATGATAACAAATACATATGATATTCGTATTCCCCGTACCGAAAACCCCCTTGGGAAGAATTTTAGTTAAAAAAGTTTTTTGAAAAAAAAGTTCGACTTCAGGTGTGGGAATAGTACAATTGTACCTCCTGCAGGTGTGGAATTCAAGTTTGGAGAAGTACATACGAACAAATTTATTCCGATGAGAGGAATGTTCGTATACATTTCCTGTGACGCTCAAAATTGAAAGCGAGCGCGCAACCCACTGCGCCACGCATTCCACGTTTTTTAGTCACAAGCAACAAGCAAGATACCGACAATCGCAAACATTGGTCAGCAACCGACATCCTCAATTTATGCAAATTTTTAAAAATCAGTATAAAATCGCCAGAGGCTATTTAGGAAAAATTGAAAATGCCAGAATCATTTTTTCGACCGTAGTAATCGATCTGGACAGGTGCGATCAAAATCCGCCACCTTACGCTTAGATGGTTCCCTCGTTAGAAGAATGAGAGCCGAGCAGCGGAAGACGGTGCAAATGCAGAGAATGCTCTTCTATGCCCTCGCTGTTCAGGTACTGCGATATTCAATTAAATTCAATTTCTTTATTGAGGAGACCGATATGGGAAAACAAGAAGGAATGTATATACACATGTACAGTGGTTTCCAGGGAAATAGACTTATGGGTCGGAGGAGATTGAATAAAGTGAATTCTTTAAAGGAGGTCTCCCGCGAAAAAAAATAGTGTCATGTTTTTACTTGGTCAGGTTGAGATGCATAGAGGCTTCGTTTGCAAGTGTCCCGTAGTCATAAAAATCCCTCTGCAATGAGAAAATTTTCCGTATGATTCCGGCAGTCTAGGAATCGTCTAATCCATAACATCTTGTGTCCCTCGACCATTCATTAATGTTTTGAACCAGCCGGATACAAACTTTTTTCTATACCTCACGTACTTTTAATTCAAAATTCCCGTCATTTCCAAAAGCATTTGGCAGAGCCAGATCGTGGCCGCAGGGGCAATTAGATGCCTGCACTAGGAAGAGTGCTCATCGGCGAGCACCACCAACATTATCCTCGTTTTTCTTAACACGTCCGCTCCCAAGCCATTTGTGTGGATTGCTTACACCGTACTTATTACCTCTCAATCAGGGACTCCGGGGTAGAAGTTTTCCCTTTTGATTAAGTTTATCAGTAATCCTTACTTAAACTGCTTGAATGTTTGCTCCTTTTTTCGTTCTATGTATGACTGCTTTTCGGCTATATATATTTACCAGCCGGTTCGCGCTCGCTTCGCGCGCGCTTCACCGGCTGGTTGCTCGGCCGCTTCGCGGCCTCGCTATCTAACTTTTCTTACGATACCTGAGAGCGCAAAATATATGTTTGCTAGAAAGAGAAGATATATGCATTATGCAGGAAGCAACGCACAATAAAATAGTCAAAGATTCGGTTTTGAAAAGATCGGGGCCGGCGACAAAAATTAATCACTTTTCGTAATATTCAATACTTTTCCTGATATTGGTTTAAGATGGATAAGAGCGCAAAATATATGTTTGCTAGGAAGAGAAGATACCGTATTTTCTCTATTAGTGCCCCACACTCTATTTGAACCCCCCCCCCCTCTAATGGTGCCCCCTCTCGCAAGGGTATTAAAAAATAGTACCCCTCCCTCTAATAGAACCCCCCCCCCTCCAATAGTGCCCCCCCACTAATTGTCTAATAGAGACGGTCCTAGAATCTATGATTGAGGTATGGGATGCTCCAACCAATGAACTGATTGCAAATTCATTCAAAATCTACGGTAAAACTGATATTCCAGTGACGATTCCATTGAAGAAAACCTATAATTCTTCGTTTTTGAGAATAAAGTGTTGTTATCAAACTTTTAATCAATCATATTGAAAAATAGTACCCCTCCTTCTAATAGAACCCCCCCCCCCTCCAATAGTGCCCCCCCCACTAATTGTCTAATAGAGACGGTCCTAGAATCTATGATTGAGTTATGGGATGCTCTAACCAATGAACTGATTGCAAATTCATTCAAAATCTACGGTAAAACTGATATTCCAGTGACGATTCCATTGAAGAAAACCTATAATTCTTCGTTTTTGAGAATAAAGTGTTGTTATCAAACTTTTAATCAATCATATTGAAAAATAGTACCCCTCCCTATAATAGAACCCCCCCCCCCTCTAATAGTGCCTTCCTCTCGCAGGGGTATTGAAAAATAGTACCCCCGGGGGCACTAATAGAGAAAATACGGTATATGAATTATGCAGGAAGCAACGCACAATAAAATTGTCAAAGAGTCGGTTTTGAAAAGATCGATTCCGGCCAAAAAAAATTAACCACTTTTCGTAATATTCAATACTTTTCCTAATATTGTTTAAGATGTATAACCTTTCCTTTAAATTTATAGAAAGCACCATTTGTTCGGTAGATGTTGGGTATTCCAGATTTTCGAATTGAGATGTAGGATACTTTGGGATGCTTCTAGAAAAATCCAGGCACCCTTCGGAACAGTTCCAGGAGGAACGGAATATACTGTTAGACGTATGTAGCTCCTTTTTTCAAATGTCGCTCTGAGATCCTTCCACATGATTTAGATAATTCCACGTCCCAGAGCAGACTCCGCCTCTTTCAGAACCATCTGGAATATTCCAATGACCGGGGGCAGGCGTTGAACCCTTCCGGAATGTTCTTGAAAATTCCATGTCCCGGGGCCGAACATGGCTCCTTCTGGAACTTTCTAGATCGTCCCCAGTATCGGGGGCAGACGTTGGCACCTTCCGGAATATTCTAGAAAAATTCCACGTCCCGGGGCAAAAGTTGGCCTCTTCTGGAACATTCTGGAACGTCCCCTGTATCGGGGGCAGAAGTTGTTCCCTTCCGGAATTTTCTGGAAAATTCCATGTCCTGGGGCCAAACTCGGCCCCTTCTGGAACCTTCTGGAATGTTCCAAGGACCGGGGGCAGGCGTTGGCCCCTTCCGGAATGTTCTGGAAAAATTCCACTTCCCGGGGCAGAACTTGGCCCCTTCTAGAACTTTCTGGAACGTCCCCAGTATCGGGGGTAGTAGTTGTCCCCTACCGGAATTTTCTGGAAAATTCCATGTCCTGGGGCCAAACTCGGCCAATTCTGGAACCTTCTGGAATGTTCCAAGGACCTGGGGCAGGAGTTGATCCCTTCCGGAATGTTCTGGAAAAGTTTAACGTACCGGGGCCAAACTCGGCGCCTTTTTAACCTTCTAGAATGTTCCAAGGACCGGGGCAGACGTTGGCATCTTCCGGAATGTTCTGGAAAATTCCACGTCCCGGGGCCGAACTTGGCCCCTTCTGGAACATTCTGGAACGTCCCCTGTATCGGGGGCAGAAGTTGTTCCCTTCCGGAATTTTCTGGAAAATTCCATGTCCTGGGGCCAAACTCGGCCCCTTCTGGAACCTTCTGGAATGTTCCAAGGACCGGGGGCAGGCGTTGGCCCCTTCCGGAATGTTCTGGAAAAATTCCACTTCCCGGGGCAGAACTTGGCCCCTTCTAGAACTTTCTGGAACGTCCCCAGTATCGGGGGTAGTAGTTGTCCCCTACCGGAATTTTCTGGAAAATTCCATGTCCTGGGGCCAAACTCGGCCAATTCTGGAACCTTCTGGAATGTTCCAAGGACCTGGGGCAGGAGTTGACCCCTTCCGGAATGTTCTGGAAAAGTTTAACGTACCGGGGCCAAACTCGGCGCCTTTTTAACCTTCTAGAATGTTCCAAGGACCGGGGCAGACGTTGGCATCTTCCGGAATGTTCTGGAAAATTCCACGTCCCGGGGCCGAACTTGGCCCCTTCTGGAATTTTCTGGAACGTCCCCAGTATCGTTGGCAGACGTTGGCACCTTCCGGAATGTTCTGGAAAATTCCACGTCCCGGGGCCGAACTTGGCCCCTTCTAGAATTTTCTGGAACGTCTCCAGTATCGGGGGCCGAAGTTGTCCCCTTCCATAATGTTCTGGAAAATTCCATGTCCCGGTGCCAAACTCGGCGCCTTTTTAACATTCTGGAATGTTCCAAGGACCGGGGGCAGGCGTTGGTCCCTTCCGGAATGTTCTGGAAAAAATTCCACGTCCCGGGGCAGAACTGGCCCCTTCTAGAACTTTCTGGAAAGTTTCCAGTATCGGGGGTGAAGTTGTCCCATTCTGAAATGTTCGGGAATGTCCCGGAGCAGAACTTGGACCCTTCTGGAATCTTGTAGAATGTTCCCAGAATCGGGGGCAGACTTTGGCCCTTTCCGGAATGTTCTGAAAAATTCCACTCCCCGGGGCCAAATTCGGGCTCTTCTAGAACCTTCCAGCATGTTCAAAAGCATGTGCAGAAGTCCGCCTCAGGTGCAGAAGTCACCACGTTTGTAGTGGTATGAAAGTCGCAACGTTCTTTGTGGTTTTTACAATTTGGATACCTCAAGGGAATAGCATGGAAGGTTCCAGAAGAAAACTGTTACATACCGACGCTTAGCGCTTTATTATTAGTAAGATGTACATACATACATGCCAAATAGTCTACTTTTTTTGATTTTATTCAGATCACGATCCTGCTCGCGCTAATGTACACACCATGCATGGTGATCATCGTCCTTCCTCTCTTCGGCATCGCCGTCTCTCCTCTCGTCTCCTATTTCGTCATCCTTTTCATCGCACTCAATCCGATCCTGGACGGCCTTGCCGTGCTGCTTCTACTGCGCGCCTATAGGCAAGCGTACATACAATATCTACATTCTTGCAAATTTCATCTCGTCTTATTATGGATCCAACCTCTGCAAAGATCTTCCTAGGCAAAAATGGCAATCCTTGTAGCTCAAAAAGTTACATTTACAGACGTTTCGCCTTCTCATGCATCTCCTTTCGGTTATGCGCCTCTTGCGGGGCTGTTTCTTCCTCTGTCACGCAATTGGGCAGCGGCTCAGGCCTGAAGCAACGACAGCAACAAGGCCACACAAAAAATAATGCTCGTAACATTCAGCTCTTGGCATGAATGTTTTTGTTGGATTTTCTTCTGACAATGAGCACAACGGTCCAACCGATCAAACCAGAACATTCGAATGTTGTGAACATTGCGGGTAAAGCTTCTTGACTACTAAAAGAAGCTTTAACCGAATTTATTATATTGCAAATATATGTATTTGTAGCTGCGTGAAAAGTTAAGATTGATAGCAATTCTTCCCTCACATATCGCCTGTTTTCCCTTCTGAATATAATCCTACTTCCCATCTCTCAATTATCAAAGCTCATCGTTCATATGGCATATTTATGAAATTCAATATCTACCTCAATTCAAACTTTGTATTAGCAATAAAATCAAAATGAAAGTATCATTGCTTTACATTTCTTTATTTTGCAGCGCTGCATAGTAAATGTAAAAATAAATATGAAATTTTTTTCACTCTTTTCGACACCATATTGCAGCAGTTTTTTTTCCAATATTCGTCAAATTATTTTAATCCCATGCCTACAAGATCATCTCAAGGAGTTGTTGCTTCCTTCCTATGACTTGTCTTCTCCATACTTCAGTCTCCTTCGTTTTCGTCCCTTCGTTTCTGACGTTGTTTGTCTCACGTAGTCTAATGTTAATTATAGCTGTCATTGTCATCTAAAATTTGACGAAATGTCTTTGTTATAAAATGCACTCTATTCTTTATTCAAGTTAGTCTGGAATAAAAAGGGAAATACACGGAGAGATTCGCTGCGCAATCGCTCCTTTGTTGTTGTCAATTCTATTGACTATGATCTTTGCGTTTTAAAAGGTTCATTAATTCTTTTCCATTTGATTTATTTTAATTCATTCTTATTCTTCTGCAATCTTACCATTGGGAAAAAATTATCAAAGTATTAAAGAATTCCATGAGAAGCCAAATTTTAGGTGAAGAGACAAAGATGGATCCGATTGAGATTGTTTGTTCAGATAGGAATTTCAATAACATGCCTATTTTTTAACTAAATTTATTTGTCAGTATATTGTTATATGTATGTACCATATGTTCAAATCCAATCTTCAAATTTAACTGCCTTTCCTTCATCTTATTCTATGTCTCTCTCTCTCTTTGTTTCTCCCTATCCCTCGCTTTCTCCCTATTCCTACAGCCCTATCCTCCTGGTGAACGCTTCGCTCGCCATTGACGTCCTGCGTACTTCACCATTCACACGGCTCGAGCCGCTCGGATTCGCTCGAGCCGTCTCCCCTGGCTCGTGGGTGGTACGGTAGCCTGCTGCCCCTATGTCGATTTTTCCGGAGATTCTTCACTGGGGAAGTGTGCATGGTCCGTATCTCTCTCTCTCTCTCTCTCTCTCTCTCTCTAGCTCACTCTCACTCTATTTCTCTGTTTCTTTATCTCTCTGCACGTCTTTCTCTTTCTCTCTCTGTCCCACTCGCAAAGAAACGAATAACTAACATAAGACATCATGGATGTCTAGTCTGGAGGAATCTCCAGAAAAGTAATTTTCTCTTTATAGAATTTATAGGCGGTAGCCTCAAAGATCGATGTCATCCATCGAAACAGAATCTACATACATTTGCAGATATGCGAAATATATACAACCTCGTTTTATCCCTTGAATACAGCATTGTAATCTCATTCATCGAAAGGTTTCGTTTCACATTAACATTCTATAGTCAACTAGTTAGTATAATGTAATATTTTTTGAATAGAATTGGAGTGATGATCTTACGAGGAAATGAATAATTTGTTCACAAGGGACAAACTAAAAAATAGAAGACTACTGCACTTACATATATATAACAATGAAACAAATAGAAAAACAAACTAGGAAGCCTCTCGCAGAATCTGTCAGTGAAAGACATTTCGCCCTCTATTCTTAACCATAAGATTATCCTTGCTCTCGGGAGCGATACTGTCGTGGAATTTGATGTGCCTCGTTGTTGATTCGGCTGCAGTTGCGGAATTCCGGAGACGCTGCTCACTTGGGCGA
Organism: Allodiplogaster sudhausi; assembly: GCA_945643635.1. NCBI lineage: Eukaryota > Metazoa > Nematoda > Chromadorea > Rhabditida > Diplogasteridae > Allodiplogaster > Allodiplogaster sudhausi. The sequence continues at coordinate 2,518,772 of CALZFC010000251.1, forward strand.
CAGAGAAAGTCGCACTTGAGGAAGCGAGACAGAGGCGAGACGACAAGTAAGAGAAAACGAAACGCCTTGGTAAAGATTTGCATGATTGAAAAGAAAAGTAAAAAGTCTAGACTACAACATTCATGGGAATTATGGTCGAACTTACTGTTGCGATAAATATATATGGTGAGCTTAGCGATCTATGTGCTTAAAATAAGTTTATTATACTTTTCTATATAAAATAATCAAGATCTTACTCATACTGGAAATTGAGTTTCGTAGTATATTGAGAAGTTTTCCGCATGCGAACAACAAAAATCAAAAGTCTAAAGGCCTCCTTTTATAGTTTCGCAGGAAGTTTTTTCATTCTGATATCCAGCAAAATATGCAGTAAAATGTTAAATCTCTATGCGATGACTGATGTGTGCTAAACTGTGGTTGCTTCAACTTGTATAAAAGAAATGAATCATTTAACTTGAACAAAGACAAGAACTCTACCGTCAATCCTGTAAAATGTGCAGGAATGAAGGACGTTAGTTTAATGAATCACTCCGATGGCCGCAAACGGATGCAGAAGCTTCTGAGAACTCTGGCTACCTACGCAAGCCTTTCTTCTAGATAGGCCAGCCAATCGTGATCTCACAATCAGTAACTTTATTATGTAGTCCTCATCGGAAAATTAGTCTTAAACTGTTTTAAAACTGCTGAATGCGCCCTTGTGATTTTATATTAATTTTTGAAAAAAAGGAATAAAATTTAAACAAAGGCACAACACTCAACCGTAATATATTTGAATTTTCCTAACATATTTTTTCCTACGTCTCTTTAAAACGCATGTTCTCTCGGTTTTGTGTCAAGCAAAACGGCGCGTATGCAAGATAGAGTATTTGACTACTTAAATTTCAATGTTTATTTTCCTCATATGTTTGCACGTGCATAACGTTCTTCTTGACCTCCTCATGTAGTAAAACCTCTTTGATTGTATTTATCGCGGAGGATATTTTCGTTGCGACAGCACGAGTATATGAAGGACGTGTCATCGGTGAAGAATCAAATATTGAAAGAAGCCGACTTGGGAGTGGTATGGATCGAGTAACAAAAAGCCTCGACTTTGCCAAAAAAAGGTACGTGGTGGAATAGAGGAACTGCCGGACAGGATTGAATCGCGATTGTCTAAGTCACCATATCGCGGAGAAATATTCGGTTAATATAGAATTATAGTCATTTATAGAACATGTTCAGTGTCTAGCAATATAAAGGAGAAATAAAGCGGAAAAAGAGGTGGCTTCTTTTTGCAGCCATATGTTTTTTGGTGTTGGATTATTGATCGGCCCTCTAAGTAAGACAGATCTCTAGGTTCTACGCCCAGGAGGACGCCTGGTGATTTTATTTGCTTACTTAATCTTTTCCCCTCCAGTACTGCCTGTTTTACCTTATTATAATCCTCCTTCTCGTCTTTCACTTATCAAGCCTCTTCGTTCACATGTTATTCTCATTGTCAGCCTGAATTCACACTTTTCAAAGTGCTCATTGCAAATTTAGTCGCACCTAGGATCAAGTCAAGCATGTGGAGCCCATGATAGCGCGAATTTCTTATGATCTTTAAAGTTCAATTTATAGTGTTCAAATCACCATGAGTGCTAAATTACGTTGCATTTTTTTCGTTGAACTGCATGCGAAGTGTAAAAAAATCAATTTGAAAGCACGAAAGATTCCTTCGGTTTCTTTTTTGAAAAATTAAATTGGTCAAATGTATCTTTATCCCATCCCTGTGACAGAAAGCCAAGGAGATGTTGCCATCAACCTAGAACTTGTCTTTCTTACTTTCATCTCTTTGTTTCCGACGCAAGTCTTTCCTCCATATGTTTCTGACTGTTGCGAGCATCACATATTGAGTATTCCTGTTATGACCACCAAACTTTGTTCTAATTTTAGAAAATATACAATTACTTTTGCGATTGTTACGCGGACACAACGAATGAAAGCTCGGTTACATGAGAAGCATGATCGCACAATTATGTACCTCATCCAACTACAAAATCATTCATGCGTTCTTATTAGATATCTAACGCTGCGGTAATTACATTATTATGATTTTAACAAAAGCAATAATGCGAAACGAAAAGTCTTTGTTATAAATGCACTATATTCCTTATTGAAGTCAGCCTGGAATATAAAGGGAGAGAAATATGCAATGTTACCGTATCTTCGTTAATTTCTGCTCTGTTGAGTTTCAAACGGTTCACTAAGCCTTTTTGTTAACTTCATTGGATATAATTTTTTGAAAGTATTTTATCAACACACTAAATGAATTCCAGGAGAAGCCAGCTGTTTAGCTAACGAGACGAGGATGGGTCCGATTGAGGTGGTGTGTTTAGGTAGGGATTTTTAAGTCAATATACTATCTAATATTTTTTCTCATTAAACATCTTCAATTGTACCGCCTTACCTCCATATTATTATACATTTGTCTCTCTCTCTCACTGTCTGTTCCTCTATATCCCTCGCGATCAACTCTCTTCCTCTAGCTCTCTCTCTACTCATAAACGCCCTCCTCGCTGCCGCCGTTCTCCGCGCTTCACCCTCTCACTTCTTCCCCTACAAGTACATCTTCCTCGCTTTCGCAACCAACAACGCCTGGTTCGCCGTCGTTCACGCTGTAACAGAGCCTGTACGGTGATCTTTTTTCTCTTCCGAATAATTGCTAGTATATAAAAATAACTTTGCCAGAAATTAAAGAATTAGAACACGCCATCTAATATTTCGTGGTCCAGCTCATAATGCGAAAGAAGAAAAGAACTGACAGCGATAGAAGTGTCTTTTCCGCAGATTGCCACCTCAGTCGGGGACGCGGTCGTGTTGTTCTCGACCGGAATTCTCCACTCTTCTTCATGGAGTGCAGCCGTCTTCGCTGCATCCCACTCGAGCGATTTCGTCATTCTCGCCATTCACTTTGTCTATCGTTTTTTCGCGGTCGTGCGGTGAGTCCGTAAATGGCGCTTCTTTTATAGAGAATAAATCTAGTGGCCTTGCCTTGCTTCTCGCTCAGACCGGAACTGGTCGATCTCTTCCGTCGCTCGTGGTTCATTCTTCTTCTTGCCCTCATCTTCATACTCGAGCAGGCTGCGTGGTTCCTTCTTCTAATCTTTGGCTGGGCCGCGGACGCTGACTCCGACGCCTACATTTTGCCGCGTCTTCACGAGTTCCCATATGGCGGCGCTGGATATGTGGCTGGCCATTACCGGGTTTCAATTTTTAATAATAAAAAATTTCCCTCAATTAGATTTTTAAATGTGATTTTCATCAACGACAGTATACCATATTTTTGATTTTCTTGTTTCACTAATTGTAACATTCGTGGCTCTCTAGACTCAATCAAAACTCGTTAAAGTTAGATCTTTCAGGGGAATAATGAAAAACCAACTGCAAATGCTAATCGCTTCTCTAAAAATAGTTGTAATAAAAATAATAACTCTCTACGAATTTCGCAACATTCATTGACATGCTTGAATGTAATTATCTGTTTGTTTGTTTGATTATTTATAACTAATGTCATTTGAGGCCTCAGACAGTTCTCCTCGCCCTCGCCAGCTGCTTGCTCTCGTGTGTTTCTTCTTCATAATGGGCTCAACCTTCGCCGTTGTCGTCTTTTGCGCCATACGAACTTGGCTCGCTCTCGCGCGCTGCTTGCAAGCTCCGCCCACTTCTCCGAAGCCATGGATCAAGGCTTCATGATGACCGCATTTATTAGGGGCTGAACGGCCGTGGGCTGCTGCGGAAGCGGAGCATAACAGAGAAGCGTACGAGAATGTGAAACGTCTGTCAATGAAAGTAACGATGGTCTTTTTGACATCTTGGGCAACGAGGTGGTCCTTGTTTGCCTCGCACGATGGCAGTTCGATCCATTAATCAAGCGATGAAATATGCATATATGTAGATACACAGGCTTACCTGTAGTCCCGCAAGAGAAGCAGAACGGCGAGGCCGTCGAGGATAGGATTCAGCGAGGTGAAAAAGATGCTGAAATAGGATACGAGAGGTGAGACGGCGACTCCGAAGAGAGGAAGAATGGCGATCACCAGGCATGGAGTGTACATTAGAGCGAGGGGGATCGCGATCTGTAGAGAATGTAGAAAATATGGGAAGCTTTGAGAGGAGCTGAAGAGGAACAAAGAAAGTGGAATAATTAGCGAGATATTGCTACAAATGGGTTAGAGAAAGTCAAAAGGAATGGAGAGTCACGCAATGAAGTTTGAGAAAGAACTTCAGTTAAACAGTTCACGCTGGTCAACCTCCTGCCGAACAATCCTCTCTTGTTGTCCAGATGTCGTAATACCAGAACAGCGAGCGCGTAGAAGAGCATTCTTTGCATCCTCATCTTCTTCCGCTGCTCGGCTCGCATTCTTCTGAGAGCGAGCCAAGTTCGCGTCGCGCAGAACACGACCACCGCGATGGTTGTTGACATTATGGCGAAGAAGCACGCGAGCACCAGGAGGGGGCGAGTATTGGCAGAGCCGTCTGAAGCCTGAAATACTTATGTATGATTACGCAATTTCATAATACTCAGCATCAATGTCCTCTGTAACGAAATATCCCATTCCACAATTATCGTCCCTGCCAGTCACCTCATTTGCATAACCATAGGTTTATTTTCATTCTACTTCATTTCAAGTCAGTCTCCTTTTGGTTGTCCTTCGTTAGCGGTTGATTTTTCGTTACTGTTGGCCTGGTGTCGAGATAAAGCCTGTTTTGTGAAGAAGCTCACTCTATCCCTCATACTTCTCAGGCCACTTCTTTTCCATATTTCACCTCCTCAATTTTTTTAAGTAGGCCTCCTTCTGCCCGAATAAAGAGGGGCGCGTCCTTTAATTTTTGAATTAATTTCTTCTAGATCTGAATAGAATGGATGCCCAATAAGTTTAATGATGAAGTCTGAGCTGACTGAGCCTGTGATTGGAGCCTCACGCGTCTCAAAAGTGATTATCATATACCACTAGATCATTCAGCCACAAATGGAAAGCATTAAAGATGTACCCAGTAATGACCGCAAAGGTATCCGGCGCCATCGTACGGAAAGGCAGCGAGACGCTGCAGGATATATGAGTCAGACTCGTCATCCGCTCGCAATGCAAGGAACCATGCGGCCTGCTCGAGCACGAAGATGAGGATGAGAAGGAGCAGAAACCGCGAACGACGGAAGAGATCGACCAACTCTGGTCTGAGCTAGCAGCAATGTGACTTTTGGGATAAAGGTGGCTGTAAAACTTGAAGGCAGCACAGAAAGTCTAAAGTAAAAATAAGAAGAGAAATCAGATATCACTTTCTGAATGAACTGGCGAAGGGGTTTACTTTGTATATGCTGACATGAGAGTCAAATAAGCCTCTTGGCAGAAAACAAATCTATTGAACGTATCACAAAGGTGAAGTGAAAAGTTGACGGAGCATCAGAAAGCGCTAATTAACCTCACGAGTGCGAGGTATCGATAGACAAAGTGAATGGCGAGCAGAACGAAATCACTCGAGTAGGAGGCAGCAAAGAGGGCGAAATGCCAGGGAGAAGAGTGGAGAATTCCTGTCGTGAACAGCACGACCGCGTCCCCGACTGAGGTCGCAACCTGAAAATTTATTTTTGTTTATTGCTATATAAAATAAACAAACGTAGATAACTAAATGTTCATTACAATTCCATATAAAAAAATCATAAAAAAGAACATTTTTAGAGCCTTGAACATTTTTTTTATATTCTGTCCAACATGTTTCTATAAAAATTTATGTTATCGAAATTTTGAGTGATGAAAAGAGAATAAGTGTTTAGAAATGTTCCACTGACAGGCTCAGTGAAAGCGTGAACGACAGCGCACCACGCGTTGTTGACAGCGAATGCCAGGAGGATGTACTTGTAAGGGCCGAAGTGAGAGGGAGAAGCACGGAGGACTGCGGCGGCGAGAATTGCGTTTACGAGTAGAGAGAGAGCTAAAGCAAGAGAGAAGCAGAAAGAGAGAGAGAGAGAGAGAGAGAGAGATAAAAAGAGAGAGAGAGAGAGAGAGAGAGAGAGAGAGAGAGAGCAAGATATCGAGGTATGTAGAATGGAGTGGAAAAGAGAGGGCAAATAGAAAGTGAAATAGCTGTACCGAAAGTAGTAATGTTATTGCAAATATATAAAAGAAATTTCAACATACCTAGACAAACTATCACAACCGGACCCATTTTTCTTGCCAACGCCGTGACTTTATTGTTATTCTATAAATATTTAACCATTTCATAAATAGCAAAGTTCAAGCAAAAAAATAGTTAAATACATAGATAGAGAGTACATTAAATATGTATATCAGACACATATAGATTTTTTTCTTCAACTTGCGTCAAATTTCAACAAAGCTGATTCATCAACCGTGAAATTTCCAGTGAAACAACGACAGGGAAGAGATTTTATTTTGTTGGTCTGCACATTTTCCTCGCATGGTCACCCCTCCTGTCGTATTTGACTCTCTTTATATATCTCTCTCTCTCTCTCACTTTCTCTCTGCCTTCTCTCTCGAAGAAAAACAACAAAGAGCCATGTGTGAAGTCTGGTCATTCATATGTCTATGGGAGCACATTCTTCCCACTCACAATCAGTTACAATAAGATGTTCGCTTGAATTGACAATCTTCTTTTTACTTCTTCTACCTGGAAAGTGAGTAGTGAATAAAGAAGCATCTAAATAGCCCATTCGAAAGAAGGTGTCAAACAAACGGGGCAGTGTTTTCACCATTTCTTTCGGTAGCTCATCAGTTTCTACGTCTCTTTCTCTCGCTCTCTCTTTCTCTCCCTCTCTCTCTTTCTCTCTTTGCACCTGTGTACGCCTCTCTTCCCTCCTCTTGTCTGCTCGCTTGTTTCTTCCACAAGATAGAAGATAATATGGAAAATAGAGAAGTAGAAATTCGGATTGTTCCAGAGAATGAGTGAAAGAGAGTGGGGAGGTAGAGAGAGCGAACAAAGGAGAGATCGGGTTTGTGTGAGAGGTAAAGGCGAGAGGGAGAGAGAGAGAGAGAGAGAGAGAGAGAGAGAGAAAGAGAGAGAGAATGACCGAGAGAATGACCACCATTCCGTGGGAAAGCAAACTGGTAGCGTAACGCTACTGCTCCCTTGTTTAAATCATGGTATCAATTCAAAGGCTTCTTCATGTTTCCAGGAGAAAATATAAGGTTTGTCAAGGCGAGCTAAAATCTTATTGTATGTGAGTGGGAAGAATATGTATGTACACACAGACATACATACATATGTATGTACATATGTATCTACATATATCCAAAATTCACAACAAAAATTAACAGAGATAAAAATCGCTCATTTTGTTTACGGGTCAGACTTGCCAAACTTTGGAATAATAATATGAACAAATGTTGTTGTTCAAAAATAGAATAGCATTTTTAATAGTCACAGAAACGTGTTTAAACTCGAGAGAAGTATCATTAGGTGAATGACGCCAAGACCATATATAACGGGCAAAATGATCATTCCGTAGGTTAGCCGGCGGAGATTTTGACGACCAGATATAGATATTTATTTATTTATCTCCATGAAAAAATGTTACTCTACACTCGATAGGCTTTTTTGTCTATTTTTTTCTGTTGTAGTTCACTGGAACGTACATAGTTGATGAATCTGCTTTTTTTTCTCTGTCATTTCGTTTTGGAATGTATCGCCAAGTTGAACTTTTTCAGAGAATAAAGTTTTCAATTTGACAAAAAATCCTCTCAATATTGTTTTTCAATGTCCCGCTGACGCGAACAGTTAAAAAGGCCTGATCGTGAGCAAAAGGACAAGTACGAAACTAGACATGTCAAATACTATAGAAATAAATTTATATTTATTTTTCTTAAACTTTTCTAAATGCCTTTTATGTAGATCAGCATCTATGAGAAACATGTTAAAAAAGGAGAGAATTTTATCTGCAGAAAATCGTAAGATTTTTATTTTCATGCTGTTCTCATAACAATTCGACTTGCATGAGACCTTTGATACTTTTCCGGTGCAGAGTCTGCATCCATTATCTTCACCGATTTATTCTACAATTCAAGCTTTATAGACACGCTTTCTTATCTATCACGCACTTTATTATTCTCACAATCAGCTTTGATAAATGGAGGGTTTCCAGGTTGCGTGATTCTTTGTTCCTGCCATTCTTTTTGGTTGCCATATAGAATATACTCTCTATCTCACGCGACCTTTTACTTTCTCGCTCTCCCGTTTTCATTAATTTGTTCTATTCTATGGTATTGCTCGACCGCAGTTGCCATTTGTAAAATGATTGGATTTTTCAGGATAACCTGAACGTTGCTGCGTAGGCAAGAAAGATGGGTCCAGTTGAGATTGTTTGTCTAGGTATGTCGAACAGTTAATGTTATTTATTTATATTATATTTTACATTATGTATATTCTTTAACAATAAGTAGAAAGGAATAATACTTTTGGCACAGCTCTTGTTCTCTCTCCTTCCATTCATTCGTTTCCTTTTCTCTCACCCCTCTCTCTCTCTCTTCTTCCAGTTCTCTCTCTACTCATAAACGCCCTCCTCGCTGCCGCCGTTCTTCGTGCTTCTCCCTCTCACTTCGGCCCCTACAAGTACATTCTCCTCGCATTCGCTGCCAACAACGCCTGGTTCGCTGTCGTTCACGCTGTCACTGAGCCTGTAAGTTAAAAAGTAGTTAATTTTTTTTTCAATTAATTTAATCATTTATTTATTTTATCGATATACATATAAGACAGTGTGAATTAAAAAGTTTGGTTTTTCTCTGCATTTTTCAGTTTTGCTGTTATTTTTGGCAAGCAAATTTGCCAGTTTTCAAACCCAGTTATTATGCCATGGCAATTTGTATGATTGTCAAGAATGTCATTAAGGTTTATTCATCAATATTGATCATGCCAAAATTAACAGCTGTCTAAAATGGCAAAAACAGCCTAACCAAAAAATAAACGAGTCAAAAGGGGCGCGGCAAAATTGTACAAGTGTTAAAATAACATGGCACAGAAAGCGGTCGAAAAATTTGTCACATCTTCTCGAGGAGGAGTGGGCTTTTTTGCCAAAAAAAACCAGCTGATAAATCTGCCAAGAATACCTGCCAGAATTGATCAACTGCTAAATTTGCCAAGCCAAAATATTAGAGTCAAAAATTTGCCAAATCAGCTTGCCAATTTTGGCGGCTAGCAGAAATGGCATGGCAGTTTAAACAGGTGGCAAAAAAGTCTGGCAAAATTTATTGCTATCAAAATTGGCAAGGCATTTTTGACGATTGTCAAAACTGGCTCGTCATTTTCAACGACCGTCAAATTTGGCAAAAAAGTGGAATTTCATGATCGGATCAATTACAACATAGTACAAGAAATATGGAGCATGGAACAGTCGAAAAGGAATGAGATTTAAAGTGATACGGTAAACTGTTACAGATATGTTGCAAAGACTGGGGGCAAAACTGAAAGGATTCATATTTCGAAAGAATATAACAGTATTGAGATCAAATTGTCCGTTAAATTCATTAAATTCACATTCGGACAATAATAATGGATCTATTAATCGTGTTAACTAGGCAATAAAACCGGAATGAATAAATGGAGTTACGAATTATATAACGGTCAAAAGTAAAAATTCAAAAGAATCAATCATCAATATCCCGACTGACATCATCATCCGATTCCACGTCAGCTTGAATCGATAGCCTCTGGCGATATGCTCTGTAGGCGCCTTCGAACTCGTCGCAATCTGAGCCCACGATTCGAATGGAGGAGGAGGCGACAGCGAAGATTGCCACTGAGCCTAAAATAGACTTTGCAAAGTTTCGATTTGAAAACGGTATGTCGTGCCCGTATACGATTCTGGACTTACTAAACGAACCTGACGATCAACTAAGGACCGCGAGACTCTATTAATTGTAAGACTACAAAAAATCTAGCAAATTGATATAAGCTTACTCTTGAATGACTCGATCGGGCCAAAGAAGCTTGTACTGATTGCATTAGGGCTCTCCTCATCCGCACACATGGCGTACATCTTCCGGAAGAGGCTTATCGAATCATTCTAAAACTGCCAACAAATTGAACATTGTAAGGTGGATATGACTGCTCATTTTATTGCTATTAGAATACAATCTATTGCTCTCGTTGTAGTTCATGTGAAAGCAAATAAAACATTAAATACTTATATTTAATAAGACAAGTTTCGTACAACATGTTTAAAAAGCTGACCATCGACAAAGCTGGCTCGCAGTCAGTCTCGTGCATCTTCTGGCGTTTCGCGTATGGACGGGTCTTGTAGAACCCGTCCCTCTTCAGCTGTTGTTGAACTTGTCGCAGATGCACTTCTAGACACGCGCTGTTTCGGCCGACGAAGGTAGACTGAGAGAAAAAAGTTGGAATAATGTAGTTCCTATTCTCGAACTAGGTTTTAGGCAGCTTTGGTGAAGGGCTGGAAGAGGTTCCAGACGAACGCTCTGGTCTCACCATTGGACGGGGCATTCTGACTGGAAATAGATAGAGGGGACCTTATGATAACAAATTTTTACCCATTTTTACGCCTATAACTAAGTTTGGCAAAAAATGTACTGTTGCAGAATGATAGATAAGTGGCAATAAATGAAGATCTAACATGTTGGAATGGCGGAGTAGATATCTTCCGCTTCACGTAGCACCTCTCCTCTTTCGTCGCGCTCAGTCTGAAATCGACGTCGCTCACCAATCGTTCCAGCATTTCCTTGCCTCTAATGTCGACGAGAACGTCTTCTAGTGCAGAGTTCTTCAGCTTCTCATTCAGCGGGAAGCCAGTCGCCGACGCTAAAATAAGGTAAGAAATTTACAAAATCGGCGATATTTGATCAAAATAAGTCATGTAAATTAAGATAAAATTAGTCTTTTAAAACTGAGGAAGCTAAAAACATAACCAAACCTTCTACTCGAGCTGCACGAGCAGAAACAGCGGAAGAAGGAGTCGAGGAAGGCAGGAAAGAGGCTTGAGAGCTGTCCGGCTTCTTCATCGACGAGTCTGAAAGATGCAAAATATTATCTATGCTTGGAAGATTAACTTCGGGGATACTGTAGATTACTGTAGACAAAAATTAGGACCAAATATTCTGACCAAGGCTTTTCTTTTTAGTTTATTTTTAAAATAAGGATCCGAAATGTAGAGGAAAGCAATGTAGTTACCGTATCCAAGTGTGCTTGCCGTTCTCTTCCGTTGCGACACCAGCTCCTCTTCCTTAATCGTTCTTGAATCTTGAGGAGGCGAAAGATCATCCAAGTGGAGTGGTTCCGTTGCTGAAAAAAATCTGAATAAAATAGTACTCAAAATCATTATTTTAAGAACGACGCCTAACAGTTTTATTTTTCTTTTTTTCACGATTGGTGTACTTGAAAAGAAGTTATAAACAATAAATGTTATCTAGCCTGCTGCTATTGATCGGATGCGATCTGTCCATGAGTAGGGCTTCTGATGCGGTGGCGTTGCTTCAAGGCCTTCTGTAAACAAAGTTATATATATCCCTTTAATCGTGTGTAAAATTTCGTCAAATTATTAGTGCGAAAAAAATTAATATCTGTGGTTAACTTAAAAAAAAATCACCAGCACTTGTCATCTTCGTATCGCATTGCGGAATGTAGCCGTCATCGTCCACTTCTTGATCTGGAGCTGCGAGATGCTCTTCGTGTGCGCCAACCTCGAGATAAGTATCGTTGCTCTGCAAAATAAAACAAAATATGTCACAAACTATAGGGTCGCCTGAATAATATCTCTGAACTGAACTATCACCGTGATAACTACATGTAGCGACCTAGTCACAACTGCAGTGTAGGTCCTGTCATCGTAGAGCTGGCCACTCGCTTTCACCGGACCAGCAAAAGTCTCCTGACTCACGAAGACACTGTCGTAGCCATGAGCAGAGTGAGAAAGAGCAAAGGCAACGACGTCTTCTTGCGTGCGCACTGTTGTAACATGCCCACGAAAAACCTCTGCAGTCTGACTGCCGTCTCGCAGCACAACGATCAGAAGCATCTGAAATAACAATCTTTCGTTAAATTGTTTTGCATTTTGTTTGATTTGTAAAAAATGATGCTGAATCTATGTTTAAAATAGTCGTACAATGCTGTATTTGTATTCATTGACGCTCAACCAATATATTTAAAAATCAATAGTATTTTCGTTATTTCTATGATGTCGCACCAAGAATACAAATACAAGCAAATATTTTATTGGCCTCAAAAATGAATCCAAAATGGTAAATAGTATAAAAAAAAGCTCACTAATGATGAGTAAGGGCGCAACGCGGGATAACGAAGTAATCTGCACCCTCCGCGTACCCGTCGAGCGGAAGTGGATGTAGAAGATCCCCAAAGTCGATGATGGCAGCGTCGGCAGTGATGCGGAATTGGAGAGCTCTTCGGTCGCTGTTCTCGGTTGGTGCAGACGACAATCTTACTGCAAGCCGCCATTCCGATCCAACAAGTACGATGCTCTCGATTCGGGCAAGTAGCAGGTTCGATGCATGGTGAGGTAGGATTGCCATGTCGCCACTCCTGTATCTGGTTCCGAAGTGCTCGATCCACTTTGAGACGGTCAGGGAATCGCTCCCGGCAAAGAGTGTCGACAGGACTGGCGTGAAGGAAGAGTGATGGACGTACGTTGCGGCTCCGACAACTGTGTCAGAGACCCGCTCCTGTCGCTTGTTCCACTGACTCCGCTGTATCTGGGCGGCCATAGTGAGCGGAACGTTGTTGAAGTTCCGCGTCACGTATGACCGCCGCTTGACAGCGGCGTGCAGTTGTTCAAACGGGAGGGTCGAGAGGAGTGAGGGCGGTCCGAGAGTACGAGCGGAGCACGCGTAGTGGATGAGCACGTGTGTCTTAAACGTCGGACGCGAAGGAGTCGCCTTGGCAGAGTTGACAGGGGGGATGTCTTGGGCAACTGATTCGTACGCCAGCTTCACGTACTCCTCGCTCAAAGTCTCTATTCTGTCGCAGTCCTGCTGAGTCAGCCAAAGTGACTGGACGAGCATGATGAGGTCGTGGAAAGTGGCGAAGAGCCTCCGAATGGTGTCCTCCTTGACCTCTGAGAGTGGGTAGAGGAAGGGCAGCAAGCGCAGAAGGAGTCGGACTTGGCAGGCCTTCTGTGACCCCGAAGGCTTGCCGAAGGCGATGTTCGGCGGGAGTTCGCCGGGCCGATTGGGGTTGTCGTTGGGACCAAAGGCGAAGGCGTCGATGCGCTTGTTGATCTCGTCAATCGTGCGGCCTGCTCGGACGAGGGCTCGGATGTAGATGCCAACGAGCCGCTTCCCTTCTCCTTCGTACACCTGAAAGGCTGCCAGGATAATAGTATAACTTTTTTATTAATAAGAAATTAACGTCGTGAGCCACGTCAACGTGCGGATCCGCCGAGACGTGGTAGAGTGCGATTCGATTGAGCGGGGAGTCGCCAATGTATCCCTCGCGGTCCGGCTGAGCCGTCCGATACCTAAAATGTAAAGAGTGTTGTACGGTAGTCTCGGCGTACTATTTGAATGTTATCATGAACAAACCATTGCATTCCACGCAGCGTGCACTGCGCTTCATTGAATACGCTCCCGAAAATCGTCACCGGCGTCGTGCAGATCCGGCAGTGGAAGCCGTTCGAGAAGCAAGCCTAAATATGTGGTTTGAAAGGATTACTGAGTATTGCAAGCTCCTTATCACCTTGATCTGTCTCGCTTCATTGTGCCCAAGGTTATCGGCCGCAAATGGGAGCAGATAAGGATGGAACTTGGTGAGCTTGCCTTTCCACTTGACTTCAATCCCAGACTCGTGCAGTTCGTTGATCTCGAACTAAATAAGCGAATTGACATCGTTCCCAGCACTTTTGTGCCCGGTCATTTCTACATAATGTAACAAACATACCTTGAACTGCTCCAATAGTGGTCGAAAAGACATGGCCTTGTTGTCGTGGGCGTTCGCAACGGCGTAGAGGTATCTGAACGAATCAAGATCCCTCTGCAAATGTCCCCTTGCACTCACTTGAACCGCTGAGACGAGGACACGCATGACGGCAGGCCAGCGAGAGAGAAGTACATGCACGTCACTGCCTGCACAGCCTGGTGCAGGTTGTTGGCTGGTGCCACGTCGTCCCAGACGAGAGGCAGCAGCTGCTTGTTTGCAGCATGTGCTGCTGCCTCCCGATGCCTCTCGCCGTCCAATGGCGATTCGAGCACGGATGGCGAGTCGGCTGGCTTGAGCCGGAGCAACCGCTGGACATCGACGTGGTCCAAGGCGGAGGACAGTGACTGGCGCAGGCTGCAGACATAGAGTCTGCACTCTTTGTCCACTCTGGACACCGTGCCATCTCTGCGCCTGATGACGTCTGTGTAGCTGCCCATCCTCAGCTCGCTCGGCGGGACGTACCCGCTCGTCTCGCCGAGCGAGCTGAGGATGGGCAGAGTCCTTCTCCTTCCAGCGGCTGTTCGCAGTTTCTTCACTTGTTGGAGGCCGGTTCGGAGAGCTCTCTTGCTTGCACTATGACATCGCAGAGCATCTCGACAACGCCATCGACGTCGCACTCTCGAATCGTCGGAGCTGCCGCCAAGGAGAGAATGAAGGCCGCCACTCTATCTGCCAACGAATCCTCCGCTCCACCGTCTTCTTCATCAGAAGAAGGCACACGTGAGTTCTCCTCGCAACTGTCGTCCTCTGCCCTGCCTACTTCATCCAACACCTCGTCCTCATCCACTTCCATGGCCTCTTCCACGTTGTCAACATCCAGAAAGTTGTCATTGTCCGAGTCGTGGTTGTTAGGTGGAGGAGCTAAAGTGGTGATTTATATTGATTGCTGCATTTTCGACACCACAATTCGAACCAGCGGAATGGAAGTTTTGCCGATGGCGAAGAAGGTTGTCACGCCTCGTGAATGGTTCTAGATCTGTGCACTCGAAGCACCGGTAGACTAAATGACGTACGCCCCAATGCTCATCATTAAAGTGGCTTCGAAGATCCTCGTCACGGGTGGAGGAGAAGTCGCAATCTTCTACGTCACAACGCATCCTGTTCATGACTATATTTGTTTGTTTTTAATACTAATTTCCATTTATTTAACTCAATTACTACTGCGTTTCTCGAACCTTGGCGATGAATACATACAATTAATTCAAATACTTTCAACTTTTTCTTGAATTGAATTTATTTCCTTCCCATAAAAATAACTTTGAGCAAGTTTAGAACTCAGAATTAAGAAAAATTCCCTCCAAGATAAACAGAAATCATAGCGGGAGAGCTTCTGATGCCACTATGGTCTCATTACTTCGGTCACTAAAAGTATATTGTAAAACTACAAAAAAGGAGCAAAACCACGGTTCATAAACAGAACACAATTTGTGTTCAAATGTATTCATATATAAAAAAATCATACATATAGTAAAAATGTCTAAGACTTCTAACAAACTCAAAATTAAAAGTAAGACTAGTTTAGTACTCTTAAAACAATATTAATTTGATCAAAGAGGAATAAAAAAAACACAAACATGATTCCGTACCTTTTAGGTCTGTCGTCCACTTGTTGCGTGACGCGGCTGAAGAAATGACAGTTTACTCCTGAAAGTAAACAATGATTACCAAAATCTATTTTTAAAAACGAAATTAAAAACCATTCAACTTCAGGTGCCTTAATCTTTTTCGATTATGAAACACTGGGGCTTGGAATTCTGTTAAATATCTGGATCAACTCACTCGAAAACACTAGATTAAATGGTTTTAGTGCAAAGTTATCGGCGCGAATTAGAATATGATAAAATTAGACTATTAGTTTTAGACTACCGGCCGCAGGTCAAGCTATGCATCATCGCATAAAACAGGCTGCGCCGCTACAGTATGCATTCCGTAACCTGACACTACTTCCAACTTCCAACTATCTTCCATAAAATATAGCATTTGAAATAACAATCTATGTCTGCAACATTCGTCGAAAAAACAGTAACTGTTTGCTATGGAGTTTTCACAGCTATCACAGACAGCCACAAGGACCTCACCGCATCCTCAAGGAGAGTCCCAAGTTCAAGGTGAGCGCGTGAGCTTGAGTAATCTCAAGCTCACGCGCTCACCTTGAACTTGGGACTCTCCTTGAGGATGCGGTGAGGTCCTTGTCGACCGCCTCGAGCTTGTTCTGCTTGTGCGCCGCCGAGTAGAGCGCTGCCGCGTAGCGACCCTCGACTCCGTGAGTCTGGAAATGGGATATTTAACTAACTTTGGGAATTTACAAAAAAAATTGCAAAATTAAACACTTAAAGTTGAAGAAAGGAAGATTAGACAACTTTGAGAGCGGATACGAATTGAGTACAGCTTTAACTGTTGAAAGAGTACTATCTGGTTATCTCCTTACTTCGTATCGTATTTTAACCATTATACTGTAATGTGCATGCCACTTTCTGTGACCGTGGATAAAGTAATAAAACAAAATTACTTATAAAAAAGGAAAACCTGAATCGGCGTCTTAATGAGCTGGCCGGCGTGAGCGACCGAGCTGGTCTATAGCATGCACGAGGCTATTCTTACCGCTAAAAAAGGGTAAAATCGCTACCAAATAAACCTAATGTTATTCTATCACTTCAGTCACGTAATTCATAAAAATTAGCAAAGCCAACTATGAAAAATTAAGAATATTGCGGAGATATATTTAAAAAAAAACACAAGCTGAGAAAAGCTTGTCAAAAATGCAATTCAAAATTCGCGCTCGCGTGCTCGCCTGCGCATCAACTCATTTGCGTTGCGCGATACTCAGTCTGAGAGTGCTCTGCTCTCATACGAGTTTGGACGCGTTTTCTTATTCCTTTTTTGTTTTTCGTTGTTGCGCTTAATAAAAAGCATTTTAATGTAATTATTCAATGTTATTGATATCATAAGCTACTTTTAGTTATGACATTGTGGGAGCCGTCGGAGAGCGCCTTCGCCGGCGTCACGGGACGCGAGGGCCTACATCTGGGTTTGTTTGTGATTGAATGTGTTGGTTTTTATTCTTTTTTTTGCTAATTCAATTTACACTGTTCGGGGCTATGCCCCTGAGTTCTCAAATTATTGCCCTTGTCCGCTTTGTATGATCTTATAACACTTGAATTTGGTAGAAAAAAAGTCCTCTTTATCACTTTGATCGGCATTTTTTTATGGAGATCAGCGTGAAGTCCGAGCGCACCGTGGCGCTTGATGGACTGGATGGTGGCCGCCGCGAGGGCATCCCGCCAACGAGCAGTGACTCGTCTTCGCGGGTTTGTCTTGACTTTCTTTTCTATTGGATATACCTGGCAGAGATCAGGGTACTCGCAATGGTGCGCTGTTCATTTGCGTATACTAGAAATATGGGTTTTCTGCTTTAGATTTCTTCAATTTATTTTTTTTTCAAAGACATTAATGTACAAATGCGAAACTGTTGTATTCCTTTTTTTCAAGATCGGGTGAGGTAGTGTTGCCAAAAAATTTTAAAAGGCACATTCAGCCGTGGAAATTGGTAGAAATTTTGTGATGTTCCCTTGAAAGTATAAATCTCGGAGGGGTTCTTTCTCTCCTCGCCTTCATTACGAAAGTATAAGCTGCATAAAGAAATATGGAATTTTAGTTTATAGTCGTTGTTTAAACGTAATTGAATGAGTATTGATTGACTTTTTATATTCAAGCAGCTGGAGGATGGCCCAATTTTGTTCCTTTTGCAGAAGCTCGACTGGAAGTTCACTGAAAGATGCCGCTCGCACGCGACATTCTGCATCCGCACCCGGTTAAGGAGCGCGAGAGCTGCAAGCTCAAGCGCCTCGTCCAGCACCCGAACTCCTTCTTCATGGACTTCAAGTGCCCCGGCTGCTACAAGATCACCACCGTCTTCAGGTTCATAGCCAGCCCATTTAAATGGACAGTTTGTCAACCGGCTGCTTTTTTTCTTTTCGTTTTTTTCAGCCGAGGAAATTGGTGGACATTTTTGAGTTCTCTTAAAAGTTAACATATCGGATGGGTATTTCACTCCTCGCCTTCATTACGAAGGTATAGGCTGCTTAAAGAAAATATGGGATTTTAATGCTATAAACTGTTAATGTAATTGAACAGTTATTGATTGGCTTCTTACAGGCAAGCAGCTGGAGGAAGGCCGCACTATGGCGGACTACAACATCCGGAAGGAATCGACCCTCCACCTGGTTCTCCGTCTTCGCGGTGGGATGCAGATCTTCGTGAAGACGCTCTCCGGCAAGACCAGCTGCGACCTCTCCACTCCTTCCCCGCCGCCACCTTCCCTCTCTCCCTCCCTCTCTCTCTCTTTCTCTCTCTCTCTCTCTCTCTCTCTCTCTCTCCCTCTCCGTCCTTCTCTCGCTCCCTCGCGTCTCATAATGTAGTGGCCCGGTCTAGATTGTTATATGCCCGTGTATATTACTGTAGATTTATTTAATGTAATAAATTTGCTATAAGTAAGTTGGATGTGCTTATAATGCATTTTATCGGCTTCTGAATGAAAGGAAAATAAGATGAAGGGGCAGAAAGGGTGGGTGAAAGAAAAACAGCATGGAATAGCTGGAGGGTAGCAGAGAAGGAAGGGGGGGGGTGGGTAGCGACCCCGCCGCCAGGCCGGGTCGGCCGGCAAAGTTCCCTTTCCTGATACTCGCTCGCCGCACTTATCAGTGCATGCAAAAAGAACTCAGCTTAGTAATAGGAAAACGAACTTTGTAATGCGGGAGGAAATTGGTCACTTCAAAGTGCGTTTTCCTAGTGCGGGCAAACCGAACTTCCTAAGCTGTGTGCAGAGATGTCAACGGGCCCTCGGCCCGGCCCGGCCCGTACATTTCCGGGCCTTAGAATTTTGGGCCCGGCCCGATTTTCAAAAAAATTATGGTATCAAGGCACCGAAATCACTTAATCTATGTTTTGCTGTAATCATTAATTTGCTTGATACTGGAGCGGTTTATTTAGCAAATTGGAGTTAATAAAAATAATTCAAGTTCATTGAACAACAAATGAGATCGAATCTCAAACAAAAGTGTAACAAAAGAATATCAGTGAGTGACATTCAACGCATTTTCAAATTTCAGCAGAAAACGGACGACGAGAGAATTAAAGACAGATTCGGCGCCAATGTTTTCCCGCTTTTCCGGAACCAGATTTCTCAGATCAGAGAAGGAACGCTCAGCTGTTGCCGTAGAGGCAGGAATGACATAAAGCTGACATACAATGCGAGAGAGAATGGGGAAGTCGGCGGCCCGTTCTTTCCAAGCCAGCAAAGAGTCATCATGAGGGGGGAAAGACGCAACTAGATAAGAGTCTACTTCAGAGAGTACGTTATCACCGGAAGCATCAAGATCATCGTATTCCGTGCGTGGTAGCTTAGGGGCCTTAGCTTGCGAAGAAGAAAGAGGGGCACCATCAACGTTTTTTACCAGTTCTTTCAGTTCAAAAATGATCTCTCGTCGTTCTGCATCATTGGCAAGTTTCCTTAGCTGCCTCCTCTTGGGGTGTAACAGGGTGGCCATCTGATGGTACTTCGTGATGACGCCATCGTTCTCCTTTCGCATCATACACTTGTAAGCGCTGCGCGCAAGCGCGGACTGCAGATCGGTTTCCGACGTCATAATGAGCGTGTGAAAGCGTTCCTTCAGCTCATGCCACTTCGTCCACACTTCGTAGATCACAGCGGTGTCTTTCTAAAACGTAAAATAAATCTCTCACTATATGTGGATTTGTATATGTAAAGACGAATTTGAAAGGTGTAGTAAAATGTGTCAACTATATAACCCATATAAGGCCGTTCCCAATTTTCTCAAATAATCGGGCCCAAACGGGCCCACGGGCCGGCCCAACATTTCGTGGGCCCGGCCCGGCCCGGCCCGGGCCCATGGAATGTTGGGCCCGCCGGCCCATCGGGCCGGGCCAGGCCGGGCCGGGCCGGGCCGGGCCGTTGACACCTCTGGCTTTGTGTAGTTGCGTTTCCAAGCATCGTCACCTTAATTTATTTGATGGCGTTAAATAAATAAGCAAGTGAATAAATGCATGAATAATAGAAAAAAAGAACGGAATTTGCTATTGTTGCATGATTAATATAAATAAATTTTATAATTTGCTAACTTAATTCGGTGCGATGCAAATTAAGATAAACTACGAAAAATTCGTTAAAAATTAACCAGAGGTTCGCTCCTGCATGTGATTCTTGTACCATGCAATGACCACTGCCTGTGATGAGTTTTTTTAATAATTTGGTGACTCATATCTTCTTGCTGAAGATAATTTTCAGTGCGATTGTGATCATTTATACTTATTGCAACCTGCAAATGTAGTTATACTCTCCCTTATGGTTAGCCGTGGTTTTGATTGGCATCACTCCTATTTACACCATGGCCAAATAACAGTTGTGATGTTCAGCCCATCTTTGGTGCACAAAAATGATGGATTCTTTAATGATAGCTTTCGTTTAGTTTATTTCGTGGTCCGCTAAGGGGGGGGGGTATCTCAGATTGCCGCTGCACTGTAAACACCTCACAATCAGAGGCAACCCACCCTTGATATGGCTGCCAAAACATCCTCCCGAGCTGCCCACACACCCTTGCGGCTTCTTATTCCTTCCTCCCTCGCTCTCTTCCTCTCCACCACAAGACGCGGAATGTGTTACACGCATGATAATGAGGCCAGAATGACGAGGAAGGGAGAGGGATGTATATTATGTGATAAATCGTTGAGAAATTCTGCTGATTCACCATGAAAGAAAATACATAGAACAATTGCATTCTAACACAAATTTGTTAGACAATTGAAATTACCAACTTCAATTTATGAATTCCATAAAAATTAGCATATTCTTTAGACTCTTTACATACACTATGTTAACAATGTACATACATATATACATATGAGCATAGTTTGAATATGCTTGAAAACGGCCATCGTATGTGGTCGTTATATTTTTGTTTTTTTCTCTTATTTTTGTTGCTCTGTGAAGAGGTTCTATGAAAAAGTTACCGAGAGCTTAACATCATATCATTTATCGAAACATTGGTGGATAATGATATACAAAGCAAATCGATACTCTCACGAATCAATCGTCCGACTCCTACTGCATGGCTTCGAAGTGGGCGCGGAAGCCGCGAACAAAGCTGCCGTCTTTCGTGCTCAGCACAAGTCGCATAATGTTCGACGAATAAGTGCGGAAAACGCGGCCCGGACGAGGTTCGCCGGTTAGCCTAGCAATTGGTTAAATGAAGAAGAGTGAAACGCCGTTTGCATAGATATGGAATCTTTGTACGTTACCAATATCCGTTCTTACTCAACTGGCTTGCATTTCTAACCATTACCTGATAGGCCAGATTAACAATTATAGCACTGCAAACTGTGCACAAAATAAACTTAACAAAAAACATAGATTCTAACGTTGCAATCAGATTGCCTCCGAAAGTGCCTTCGTAGAGTTCGACCTTGTCGCAGCACAAGTTGAGGTCCAAGTCGTCAAAGGTCACCTGCACTTTCTTGCCCTCATCCACCGAGAAGAAGTAGTCGCATTCGGTAGCATTTGGTGGTCCCGGATAGGATGGAGAGTAGACCTGAAGAGAATAAGAAGATAACACGGCATATAGCTGTATGGATGGGTTAAATTCCAGCACCAAGTTTGTATCATTGAGGAAGGTTGTTAAGCAATTGGGGAATATGTTTCAAAAAAAGTAAGTCATCTATAAAACAGTGACAGTGGCTGCTGTGCTGAAGTACGGATTCTCAGGACATCCGGGTTGCGCTAGCGGGTTGTCGATGTCGAAGGCTAAAGAGTAGAGAATCTTGGAGATATGTCAAGGTATGCAACAAAATCATATTACGTTTAGATTCTTAAATTCAACAATAATTATACTGTGCGACCTCGTATATTTAATCCTGAGAAGAAGAAAGAAAGGAAAGATATCTAGGTTGCTGACCCGGTCGACCGCATACGTACGGCAGCGCGCTGGAGTCGCATTGATTGCTGATCCACTTGCCGAGATTCGAATTAGTCTGAAGCGCAGTACAGTGGCCAAAGATGTCGTTCGGGAAGCCTGCGCAAAATACGGCCTTGTTGTGCTGATTGTTCACCTTGTAAGCGAAAAGCCCCCACACCGAAAGCCTTGATTGAATACCATTGACTTTACCATATTCCCGGACACAAAGCTGATTCATGGGTTTCGATGGCTTCAGTGAGGGGCGGGGGACTGTATTTGTAATTGCCTTTCAGAGAAAGCAATGACGCGTCTCACCTTTTCCATAGTTGGTGTACGTGTAATTGCTGCCGTCGCTCCAAGCCAGCTCGTGACTGCTCGAGTTGGATTGAAGTCCAATGTGCAGGCCGCCCGAGAGGCCGAGCTCCCTCGCCTTGTCTCCGATGTATTTATTCGTCTAGAGGCAATCATATTTTGTTCACCATTTTAGACTTAATGAAGAGCATGTAATTGAATGTTTTCAAAAGGAACCGCTCACTTCTTCGTCGTGAATGGAGGCGAGGTGTGCCGACTCTTCCTGGCAGCTGATCTCGGCCTTGCTCCATGACCTCTGAAGAATAACATCGCAATTTGCTAACCACTTGTCAACTCTTTTTCGATCTCATTTTCTAGCCTTGGTTGAGTGAAGAGATACGCATGTCTTCGAGTTTTCGATTTGATCGTAGTCATTGCAAGCGACATCTGGAGAAGATCTAACAGAGATTGCAACAAAAAAAAAGTATATTGCAAATATGATCACCTCGTAATCAAAGAGAAGAGCACTGGTTAAAAGTTCGCATTATATATATATATATATATATATATATATATATATATATAAACCGCATGAGAATATGCACTATAACTACATTCATGGAAGTGTAGCTGACTGTTATGCTCCGGACGTCCGCATATGCCGTAGAAGTTATCGATGCATGATATATGAATCCAAACCCCGTCGGTTCGGCGTAAAAGCACCATGTTCTTGTTTGACTCTGAGCAGTTCGGTGCTGGAAGGCAAAAAAGTAAAGGCGGTCTTTTTTTAAATACATAATAATTGAGAAATGACAACGAATCGGCATTATGCGAGAATCAGTTGAGGCGTTGCCAATATTTAGACGAACATTGGTTAGAGGAGTCGACCGGTGTGCCTTCGAGGTTAGAATAGTCGACCGGCGTGCCATCGAACCAGTAGAATTGTTTTGCTGTCTCGTTACACTCGAGGCCAATCATGACGAATGCGGTCTGCATACGCTGCCGGAGCGCCTCATTTTCCTTCAAGGGTGATAATTTTGAGTTTAACCATACAAAACATATGTTAGACGAAAAAGAACAAACAGAACTTGAACAAGAACAAATACAAAGCCAATGTTGCCTCTGCAGAGTGAATGGAGATGAGCTCTCCGCCGTCCTCCTGGCAGTTCTTTCGTAGCTGAAATTGGATGTCGGAAGTAGGCGTGTTGCGCATGCATCTACCACGAATCAGCGGATCGTACGCGCCCGGACAGCCGGATGCTGATTTTCGAAGAGGTTTCATGCCATTATTAAGTGAACGAATAGAATGCACTAATTAGTGAAGTTTTCTTTAGAAATAGTTGAAATCCTTGGTCCTCGCCATAAGATGTAGTACTTCTGATATACACATAGTAACTCAACAACAGAAATCGCTTCATTCTTTTATTTAAAACTTTCCAACCGACGGAAATGAGAATAGCGAAGAGGGCGACGCAGAAGAATCCCATGTCGCGTGTGTTTTCAAGGTTGGCATTTTCAGGTCGACGCCGCTTTTATATAGACATTGTCGTGCGCCCCTCTGGCTCAATGCTGGCAAATTTGACATTTCATTTCATTCAAGACGATAACAATTTGCGTAGGCAGACAGACAAGAAGAAGAAGGAAGCTATCATTGTATTCAAATGCCTCTGGAGATAAGCAGATTTGCCGCTATACGCTCTTGGTCACGTAAACTTTGCTCTTGGCTTATGGCTAGAATGAGGAGTGCATTGTGGAAGTGGTGGGAACCAGAAATAGCATGCAGGCGCGAGAGAGACAGAGATGAAATGAGAAGAAAATACTAGAGTCTAGTGGAGATATAGAAAGGAAAGCATTAAATGCCTTGCGCCATGAAGATCAAATGGCATAATGAACCTGGGTTCAATCACAAAAGTTCACGCCCCCATATTCATGGGTGCACATACTGAATGCTTCACATTCTTTTCTCTGGGCTTTCTAAAAAATCTCAAGATTTCTCGAACGCACAGAAAAGCATGCGGCATGCCTTGCACTTATGCTTGTCTTCGAAAAGAGCCTGCGCATATTCCATTATGATGTTGAAATAAAATAAAATATTGCAGGCCAGAGATGAATGTTTTTTTTCCAAATTATTAATTCCATTAGAGCATATAGATTTATAAAACAAAATTATTAAAATAAATTTTTAAAGAAAATGAGTAATTATTTATAAACAACCACCCCCCCCAAGAAGTTATTGAAAACATATTTTATCAGCCCACTCACCATTGTCGCTGTCATATTTTTGATTGTGATTGTGATTTTCTAGAACGCTAAAATCCAAAAATGTGTAAAAATGTAAAACAAAATGCTCGTTCGTCTATTGGTGAACATACAATTAAAAAATATAATGGGCACAAGAGGAAGAAGAGGCGTGAGGAGTGAGAGATTTGCCGTGCGTTGTGTCATCTTCCTCTGTCGCGTCGACAGCACCAACATTTTGAATTTCTAATGAGCACAATTATTAATTTTTAAGTAAACCAAAACGTGAACTTGAACCGTGAATCTTTCAGCATACAGCATTAACCATCCTCTGGCTTTGGCCACGTGCTCCCCCCTGCCCATAGTACTTCAATGCTGGCATAGTAAGCTTCTCCATGCTTTACAGTATTTTTAGCTGATATTCATTTCTTAGGTGCATAGTTGCACAGCCTCGTTTATTGATTGTTTTGAGAGCTTAGCATCTCTCTCTTCCTCACACTATTTAATCGTTTGTATTTTTTAAATAATTTTTTTTAAAATAAAACCCTTTTGCTTTAACTTGGCTCAGAGTTGAAACACATTTGAAGATTTATGCATTCAATCGAGTCTTCGTAACTGATTGCCGTTACTTTAAAGGGAGATCTTTATTGATCAAAACAGAGAAGAGCACCTTTATCGCGATCACCAAACATGCCAATTGGCTTTTACTTCCAGGCCGTCGACAAGTACAGCTGATTTTTTAATTCCGAATATGAACACAAAATATCCTTGCGAATTGTTTAATGGATGCTGTTAGATGATTGAATGTGCGGGCACAGCAAAACTCGGGGGGCATCATCATCATTTATCGTAACAGCGAGGGAGAATAGTAGGAAATAGCATTACAAGATAGCTGATTGACAGACACGGTTCCTAATAATCTCCATCGCCATTACGTTAAAAGATGATGCCCCTGAGTTTTGCTGTACCCGCACATTCAATCATGTACATAACAACATCTATTAAATAATCGCTCTCATTAGTAATGAATGAGTTCCTTTGTAAAACTGCGATTAGTCTTCATTCAATATAAAATTACCAAACTGACGATTAAAACGAATAGTATCATAACATAGCAGAAGAACATTGTGAAACAAGCCAATCAACTTTTGATTGGGCTGACAGCTGTTGGAGTCAAAGGATGAGGGAGGAGAACGGTCGTTTATACAAGTATATCCTGGCGAAAGTGCGCTTCTTCAAAGGAACCATATGTACAACCGTATTCCTTGTACCGGTATGGAGTAGTACAATTTGGGTGATTTCCCTCTGACTTCCTCGCATCTGCCATATGCGGAGCCTTCGTCAGTTCTTTGCGAAACGGGTGTTCTATTAAACGAATACTTGTAATTGAGAACAATTTTGTGTCTTCATGATAGTGAATAAAAGCTATCAGACACCGAATGGTTCTATGGTAGAACATCAGGGCCATTTTGAACACGTTTTTGAAAAAAATTTGATTCTTTTCTGCATATAGTGCGTGTCAAACAGGAGAGTGCCTATGATAAACACTAAAGAAAATTTATCCTAGCCATGTTTTACGGACATTTAAGTTTGTCATAAGTAGAAATTTTTCCAAATTCCTGGAACTACATACGTTTAAGACAAGTCCGAATTTTTATAAAGCCATGTTAATATTGAGTTAATTTTATCGTTGCACTCGGCATGCCGAATGCTTTTTTACTATTCAATCGAGAATTCTGGAGCCATGAATATGGGGGCGTTAACTTTTGTTATTGAACTCGGGTTTATTATGTCAGTTGACCTTCATGGTGCAAGGCGTTCAATCCTAGCCTTTCTTTATCTCCTCTAGACTCTAGTATTTTTCTCATTCCCTCTGTGATTCTCTCTCTCTCTCGCGTATACATTATATTTCTCGCTCCCACCACTTCCACAATGCACTCCTCTTTCTAGCCACAAGCTTAAGAGCAAAGTTTAGTCGACCTTAACGCCAGAAGCGCGTATAACTGAAAATATGCCTATCTCCACAGGCATTTGAACCCAATGATAGCAAGCAAGCTCCATTCTGCTTGCACTCTGGAATATCTTGCCTGTCTGCCCACGCAAATTGATATGGTCTTGAATGAAACGAAATGTCAAATTTGCCAGCATTAGGCCAGATGACAGACGATAACGTCTTTAAAAAAGCAGCGTCGGCAAGAAAATACCAACCTTGAAAACAAACGCGACATGAAATTCTTCAGCGTCGCCCTCTTCGCTGTTCTAATTTCCTTCGGTAGGAAACTTTTAAATAAAATACTGATATAAAGCGATGTCTGTTGTGGAGTTATGCGTATATCGTCTGTCCCCCTGTCCCCCACATTGCATGTTCCGGCGGGGTACGGATCGAATATTTGGTGCTTGTTTGAGTGCCCACTATGGTGACAGAGAGAGAGAGAGAGAGAGAAAAAAAATATTATAAGCGTTCCTTTGTGGCAAGGACCAAAGATTACAACTATTTCTAAAGAAAAACTTCATTATTTAATACATTATATTCATTTATATATTTAATAATGACATGAAAACTCTACGAATATCAGTGTCCGGCTGTCCGGGCATGTACGAACCGCTGATTCGCGGTAAGTGCACGCGCGGCACGCCTACTTTCGACTCCCAATATCTGCTACGAAAGAACTGCCAGGAGGACGGCGGAGAGCTCATCTCCATTCACTCTGCAGAGGCAACATTTCATTGTCCTTGTTCTTGTTCAAGTTGTGTTTGTTCTTTTTCGTCTAGCCTATGTTTTGTATGGTTAAACTCAAAAATATCACTCTTGAAGGAAAATGAGGCGCTCCGGCAGCGTATGCATACCGAATTCATCATGATTGGCCTCGGGTGTAACGAGACAGCAAAACAGTTCTACTGGTTCGATGGCACGCCGGTCGACTATTCTAACAACTGTTCGTCTAAATATTGGCAACGCAACTCAACTAATTCTCGGAAAATGTCGATTCGTCGTAATTTCCGGATTAATTATTTGTAGAAAACCTCCTCAGTTTGTTGCTTTCCAGCAACGCACTGCTCCGATTCCAACGAGAACGTCGTGCTTTTACGCCAAAGCGACGGGCTTTGGATTTATTCAGCATCATCCTCCGACAACTTCTACGGGCTATGCGGGCGGGCTGGTCAAAATAGTTAGTTAGAGTTCCATGAATGTATTTATTGTGTGTATTCTCATTAGGGCCATCTACCGCGAACTATTAACGTCTAGCCTCTTAATTTTGACAATGAGGTGACCTTATTTGCAATATCCTTCTTTTTTTGTTGCAATGTACATATGTACTCCTAACATATGTACATCGCAACAAAAAAATGTATGGCGCTTCTGTGTATTATACCTGACATGATCTTCTCCAGATGTCGCATGCAATGACTACGATGAAATCGAAAATTCGAAGACATGTGTATCTCTTCGCTCAACTAAGGCTAGAAAATTAGATTGATAGATGAGTTAGTTAGCCGTTGTGATGTTATTCTTCAGAGGTCATGGCGCATGGCCGAGAACAGCTGCCAGGAAGAGTCTGCACACCTCGTCTCCATTCACGACCCTGAAGTGTGGGCATCTTTATGAACAAACTCAATTTTACATGTTCTTCTCAAGTCACAAAATTGTGAATAAAAGGGTTGCCTCTAGACGAATAAATACATCGGAGACAAGGCGAAGGAGCTCGGCCTCTTGGAAGGTCTGCATATTGGACTTCAGTCCAACGCGAGCATGCACGAGCTGGCTTGGACGGACGGCAGCAATTACACGTACAACAACTATGGTAGAGGTGTGACGCCTCATTATTCTCAATCACTATTACACAGCGATTTTTTATAGTCGAAAATTATACGGACAACGTTTAACAATCCGGAAATATTGTAGTGCTTGAATATCGATTTTTGTCAGTTTCGTGGAGGGGAGACTATCGCGGATAAGTTGAGAAGTCAGGGTAATGTGTCTGAATTTAGGCTTCCCGAACGACATCTTTGGTCACTGCACGGTGCTCGAGACGCGTTCGAATCACGGCGAGTGGATCAGCAATCAATACGACTACAGCGCGCTGCCGTACGCATGCGGTCGACCGGGTCAGTGACTTATCCTATTATTATTTTTCTGCTTCCCAGAATTTAATAAAGTATAAAGTATTAAAATATTTAGTTAATCACTTTAAACTTAATACGATTTCATTGGATCTTCATATCGCTCCACAATCCTGCTCTCTTTATCCTTCGATATCGACAATCCGCTAGCGGAGCCCGGTTGCCCCGAGAATCCGTACTTCTTCACAGCAGACACTGTCATTGATTTACTCAAGTATTTTTAAACATATTCTACAATTACCGCTAGGAAAATAGTCTTGCAATTTTAGTCTGAAATTGGCCCATCTCTTGATCAATCAATATATCTGTATTTATCTTCTTCCCCACTTCAGGTCTACTCTCCGTCCTATCCGGGACCGCCAAATGCTACCGAATGCGACTACTTCTTCGCTGTGGATGAGGGGAAGAAAGTGCAGGTGACCTTCGACGACTTCGACCTCAATATGTGCTGCGACAAAGTTGAACTCTACGAAGGCGCTTTCGGAGGCAATCTGGTTGCAACGTTAGAATTTACGTTTTTTGTTAAGTTTATGTGTGCACAGTTTACAGTGGTAAAATTTTTAACCTGGCCTATGAGCTAATGGTTAGAAATGCAAGCCAGTTGAGTAAGAACGGATATTGGTAACGTACAAAGATACCAGTTCCATATCTATGCAAACGGCGTTTCACTCTTCTTCATTTAACCAATTGCCAGGCTAACCGGCGAACTTCGTCCGGGCCGCGTTTTCCGCACTTACTCGTCGAACATTATGCGACTTGTGCTGAGCACGAAAGACGGCAGCTTTGTTCGCGGCTTCCGTGCGCACTTCGAAGCCATGCAGTAGGAGACGGTCGATTGATTCGTGAGAGTATCGTTTTGCTTTGTATATCCACCAATGTTTCGATAAATGATAAGATGTTAAGTTCTCGGTTACTTTTTCATACAACCTGTTCAGCCCACAGAGCAACAAAAAAGAGAAAAAAACAACAACAACATTATGAAGACACAGGATGGCCGTCTTCAAGCATATTCAGACTATGTATATATGTTCATATGTATATACAGTACAAAAAGTCTATGAACTTTTTGTTTTTCATTCATAATTTCCTTCAAAATGTATGAACTTAAATGAAATTTTCAGGGTTGCTTCTTTGTAATAATAGATCTCCAGTAGCAGAATATTAGATTCATTGATATACTACAGAGCGATAAAAAATCAATTACTCAATTTACCCGGGTTGCACATTTAGTCGTGCTGGACAAAATGGATTATTTCTTTGATATTCGGCTATTTTGTATTGGATAAATGGTTGAGATGTATTCTAGAACATCTCTGCGATAACTTTTTGGTCTAGTCGCTACTTAATCACATGTTTTTACATGTGGTCAGCCCCCAGTACCCGATCCATGCAGGCGGCCTGAGATGCAGGAGGATAAAGTCGATCTTTTACTGCAATATGTATAGTAATCATGATGTCCATATGTTCGCAAAGCATGATCGAACTTATTTTCATGGTTACTAATTCTGCGCAAATTAAATTCTAACTGTTTGAGCCCGCGATGACCGCAGTGGCCAACTTTCGCCCGCAGTCAGGACCAACTTAAAGTGATGCTACGCGGGAGTCTGATTTTCAAAAAGGGTTTGCCTGTCTCAAGTGATAGTTAATAGACTTTTACATGTTCTTTTGCCTTACTTCTTGCCTGGCTTTATGAGGTCACCAGATAAAGTAGATCGTTTGAATTTACTCAAGGCACAATGTAGCCCGGTGTTATATAAGGCTGGAAAATAAACCCGAAAATTTTTAGATCGATTCAAAAATCACTTTATTCTATACAGCAGTGTGTCCTGCAATAGTTTTAATCCCAATTTGACAGTTTAATGTTGTGATTGTTTTAAAACACACAGCTGTCAAGCACAACGTACTACTCTATGCCATGTTGCCAAAACGATCATCTACTGATTCTTTATTCGCAACACGATGTTACTTAATGCGACACATTACAATGGCATAGATGCACTTATATGTAAAGCTAAAGAAAATTACAGAACAAAAAGCAAAAAGAAGGAGAAGGAGAAGAAACAAAATTACGAGAGAAAAGTAAAAAAAAAAAACGAGAAACAGGTGAAGGAGAAGGAAGTAGGCAAATCGAATATATGATGGCAAACTAATTATTTACGAACCCTTAAAGCATTGTTAGTGAATGAATCAAAAGAGAGAGAAAACTCGCTATCAGCTAGACCATTAAAGGAAGTATCCGACGAAAAAATAACTTCTTCTTTTATATTCCTATATGATCAAATCTGGCCTAAAAGATCGATTAGAGGTGATCCCGCTTTACGAAGGTCAGTATTTAGCCAGAAATTTGCATTTGTTTTTTGGAATATGGTAGAAAACGTCTCTGTCGATGCACCCGGTGTATGCTCAAATCCAAGCAAGGAGTGCCAACGGGTGGGAAGAAGAGGCAGTCTCTGACCGTCTTGCCCACTTAGCACCCCATTTTCACCAAGGGATGAGAGATACAGACGTTAGAGAAAAGCGAGACAATGAAAGAAGTCGAGAGAGGTTAGATACACATACGAAATTTTGTAGCGGGCGCTCAAGAAAGGCTCATCCAGTTGGGAGTTTAGCACAGTTTGAAACGTAATTTTATTAGATACGGTATTCTTTCGTCGGATACTTCCTTTAAGCACCTTGAATGTTTTGTGGACAATCGAATTGTTAAGAGTATTATCACTAGCCTTAAAAGTTGGATATAGCTTAAAAGATCTTCCCCTGGTTCGGGAGGGAAGAATGTTGAAAAATGTTGACAGAGGCAAGTCAGAGTGACCAGAACAAAGCGAGAACATAATTTTATAACATGCAATTTCTCTGCGAACTGTGAGAGGAGGGAGAATTCGGAGCATGCATTTTCATAAGACAAAAACTTAAATCTACAGCGTGCATATAGACGCCTAAGGAAATATTTCTGGACATTTTCGATAAGGTTAATCTCTCGAATTAGATGGGGGTCGTAAACTGGGGATGCATACTCTATAATCGATCTAACATATGCAATATATGCGGTAACAAGCACTTTGGCACTGCGAGAGCGAATACATAGAAAGAGGAAATTTGTGCGCTTATTCGCCTTCTTAACAATATCTATAATATGAGGCAGAAATGAAAGATTATTGGTAAAAAGGACACCTAGATCCCTAACATATTGAGGATTTGAAACTGGAGAACCAAATATGGAAAACTGTAGCCTCGGGTTAGTACTTCCAAAATGGAGGAGAGCACACTTATCTGCATTGATGGAAAGCTGCCATATTTTTACCCAGTCTTCGATGCAAGATATGACATAATCGAGAGGAGAGGAAGTCGGATCTCTAGTCGGAAAGATACTAATGACTTTCAAGTCGTCAGCAAAAAGAAATGGAATGAATTTATTAGAATCAGTGAAATTGTCACAAATATCATTAATAAAAATAAGGAACAGAAGAGGACCTAATACGGTTCCCTGACCTATTCCAGACAGAACTGTGGAGGGCGGAGAAAGAGCACTTTCTAGCGAAACAGATTGAGTGCGATCACGCAGCCAACCAGATAGTCAATTATGCAGTTTGCCACAAATACCATACGAAGTAAGCTTTGACAGCAACTTAGGATGAGAGAGAGTATCAAATGCTTTAGCAAAATCTATATGTAAAACATCAAAATTACATTTCTTAGCATGTAGTTCAAGGAGCTTATTTTTATAAATCAGGAGTTGTAATGTAGAGCTACGGTTCCGACGAAAGCCAAATTGACTGTCAGAGAGAAGTCTATTCTCGAAGAGAAATTTATATACAGAGAACTTTACGATGCGTTCAATGCACTTAGAAATGGGACTAGTAAGTGAAATAGGGCGATAATTGCACGGTTTATCTCTGGCGCCTTTCTTGAATAATGGCCTAATTATTGCTTGCTTCCAGGTTAACGGAACTTCACCAGACATAAATGATGATTCAAAGATAAGCGAGAGAGGGAGAGCAAGAGAAGTTGCGCATTTCTTCAAGAAAAAAGAAGGAATTGACTCAGGACCAAGAGAAGTTTTAGATGGCACACCACGCAGGAAACGCTCGACAATATATGGAGAAAAGTCAACAGCATCGAATGAGAGAGATGTACGAGGGGCGAAAGGAGGAAGAATACCATTATCGAGTGTGAAAACAGAGTCAAATTGCGCAGCTAGAGCTGCCGATTTTTCAGCAGGAGAACAAGCAATCGAGGAATCATTCAAAGAAAGAGAAGGAATAATAGTCCTACCTTTGATAAGATTGCGCATGTGAAGAAAGATGCCATTTCTATTAGATAGAACGCGCTTCTTCTCCTTCGCAACGGATTCTCGGCGAATATGATAGCGAATCTTACGACATACATTGTTATACTCTGCGAGAGAGGCTCTACGTTTCCACAGTCGATGCTTAAGCTTAATGAGGCGCGCTAAAGTTCTGTTATGCTTCACAGGAGAGTTAGCATGCGAGAGTGGAATGCAAGCATTAATAATGGAATTAACATAAGCTACAAATTTTTCATACATAATGTGAACCGAGTCCCCCACATGTAGAATGTGATACCAATTGGAAGAAGAAAAAAGAAAATTTGCCAGAGTATAGTTTCCTTTCCTCCAGCTGCGTCGCATGTTATCAGCAGGAGGATCTTTTGAAAAAAGAGAAGAACTCACAGTCCTGGTGGCCTCATGAAGCCAGGGGTGAAATAGGGATTCTGAACGTCGAAAAGCCTATTAACTATCGTTATAGATAGGTAAACACGTTTTTGCAATACGGACTCCTGCTGAAGATCAGTTTTAGCACGTTAGCGCATCGGACAAAAGTTGACCACAGTATCCAAAGTGTGAATACATAGTTAGCATCTTATTTCCACAGATCGAGTAACCATCGGAATTAGTTCAATGATTACCTACGAGTATATGGACATCATGATTACTTTACATATTGCAGTAAAAGATCGACTTTATCGTCCTGAACCTTCTGCATCTCAGGCCGCCTGCATGGATCCGGTACTGGGGGCTGACCACATGTAAAAACGTGTGATTAAGTAGCGACTAGACCAAAAAGTTATCGAAGAGATGTTCTAGAATACATCTCAACCATTTATCCAATAAAAAACTTGCCGAATATCAAAGAAATAAAACATTTTGTCCAGCACGCCTAAATGTGCAACCCGGGTAAATTGAGTTATTGATTTTTTTTTCGCTCTGTAGTATATCAATGAATCTAATATTCTGCTACTGGAGATCTATTATTACAAAGAAGCAACCCTGAATATTTCATTAAATTTCATGCATTTTGAAGGAAATTATGAATGAAAAACAAAAAGTTCATAGACTTTAACTTTGATGACTTACATCTCAATGTATGCTGTTCATAGACTGTAACTTTGATGACTTACATCTCAATGTATGCTGAGACAAGGTCGAACTCTACGATGGTGCTCCCTCTGATTGCGTTAGAATTTTTTTCTTATCTTAATTTTAAATAGTTATAACTGCAAATTTAAATAGAAGCCAGTAACGTCGGTTATCTGATTTGTTGGCTAAAGATTAAAAGGCCCATAAAGTTGAATATGAATCGTTATAAGTATTTTACATAATAAACCAATTCCATTTCCATGCAAAGATCATTTTAATCCTCGTCTTTTGACAATTTTAAGACTAACCGGGCGAACCTCGACAGGGCCGCGTTTTCCGCAGTTATTCGTCGAACGATATGCAACTTGTGCTGAGCACGAAAGATGGCAGTACAGGCAGACAAGCTCCCATTTTCCATGAAGCAAAGATTTTTTTTCTCCAGAGAGCTACTCCTACGATACGCATTCATTCATCAACAGCGCCTCAATCATAGCTTCCCGAATATCGAAGAAATAACATATTTTGTCCTGCACGCTTAAATGTGCAACTCGCGTGATTTGAGTTATTGATTTTTTTTCGCTCAATTGTTGATCAAAGAAACGTTACAAAAGATGTGGCAGCATAAAGAAGCAACCCCGACTATTTCATTAAGTTTCATACACTTTAAAGGAAAATATGCCTGAAAAAGAAAAGTTGATGGACTTTTTGGCAGTACTGTATGTTCTCTCTATTTTGGAGAACTGCGCTACAGTTTATTCCTCCTCCTTGTGGACCCATGAATATGGGGGCGTGAACTTTTGTGATTGAACCCAGGTTCATTATGAAATTCGATCTTCATGGCGCAACGCATTTGATGTTAACCTTTCGTTATCACCACTAGAGACGAGTATCATCTTCTCATTCCCTCTGTGTCTCTCTCGCGCCTTCATGCTATTTCCTATTTCCACCACTTTCACGACGCACTCCAATTTCTAGCCGTAAGTCTAGCAAAACATGCTTATCTCCCACTGGCATTTGAATACAATGACAGCAAGCTTCCTTCTAATTGCACTTGCGCGCGTACAGAGATTAAAATCGTTCCATTTGTGTGCATACTTTCTGTCTGCCTACGCAAATTGTTATCGTCTTTAGAAAGAAATTAAATGTCAAATTGGCCAACATTGAGCCAGATGGCTTGCGACAACGTCTATATAAAAGCAGCGTCGGCCGCAAAATGCCAACCTTGCAAGCACACACGACATGGAATTCTCAAGCGTCGCCCTCTTCGCTATTCTCATTTCCGTCGGTATGAAATTTTTTACATAAAATACTATGTAACCATTTATGTTGTGGAGTTATGTTATATCAGTAGAAGAAGCTACTTGGGGTTCCGGCGGTGCACGGATCGAGGAGTGAGGATATGAAAGAAAGAAAAACGGCCAGTGAGCGTGAAGGAAGAGAGAAAGGCGAAAGAGATGAAAGAGTCCTGGAGGACTCTTGTAATGCAAAGAGGTTGCCGGCGAGTCTCTCGTGCCATATTTGGCGTTTGTGTGAAAGGCGAGAGAGAGGGAGATAGAGAAAATACAGCAATTTTCCTTTATGGCGAGGACCAAAGATTACAACTATTTCTAGAGAAAATACTTCATTGTTATGATGTAATTAATTAATACATTATATTCATTCTCTTAAGACAGCCTCTCCGTAAGACTCGAGCACGGCATTATTGGGTGCTGCACTGGGGAATTTTTTCCGATTTCGCTTATGAAAATTGGCTCACCTATACAACTCGACGTCCTCTACAACATACCGTACATTTTAATTTTTTTCAGAAAAATTACGTTCGGGAAACAGTACAGTACCCTTCAAAATATGATGAACCATAACTCGGCTAATTTTCCGAATTTGACGAAATCAAAGATACCGTTCGATAGCCCTTTGGACGCTCTTCAAATTGATCATACGTAAAATTTTCTAAAAAATCAATTTCGAGCCAAAACACGGCCCTGAAATGTTTTGACCACTTTTTGGCAAATTTTTGTTCATTTTTGGAAAGAGTACCCTGCAGTTTTTGATATGTTGTAGCGCGTGAAATTTGCTACAAGAATTCGTTAAGTCATTAACATAGCGGTAGGCACACCTTGCGAAAAATGCGCGCGAGTCGGTCAAAATGGCGCATTTTCGGTCGCCGAGACACAGTGCAAGCGCATTCATTGGTCCATAACTACGCTCAATCTTAATCTTTCAAAATCGTAAGTATATCATCTTAGAGCTCTTATGGAGATCTTCAAATGTTACATACAAACTTTTATTGAAAAGTTTGGATTTATATGGGAAATTTCGTTTTGTATGATAAGAAGGTTTAAAAAAACTACTTAAGAAACATTTCCACATGCCCAAACATACATCAAAAGAAAGAGGATGATATTTGGTACAAGATGAACCCCTTTAAATGAAATTCCATGCGTACAATCTTTTGTTTTTTTTTTAAAGCCATAAGAGTAGGGCCAGTAGCGTCACTGTCATTTCGCCCTAGTATTCATAGTTTAGTTTATTCAAATTAGAATATTCCAATCCTTTTTTTCTACACCT
Source organism: Allodiplogaster sudhausi (assembly GCA_945643635.1). NCBI lineage: Eukaryota > Metazoa > Nematoda > Chromadorea > Rhabditida > Diplogasteridae > Allodiplogaster > Allodiplogaster sudhausi. The sequence goes on from CALZFC010000251.1 coordinate 2,555,246, forward strand.
TTTCCATAAGGCCTTGTTATCCTACTCTTTTGGCTTATAACAAAGGATAGTACACATGGAATTTCATTTAAAGGGGTTCATCTTGTACTAAATTTCATTCTCTTTCTTATGATGTATGTTTGGGCATGTGGAAATGTATCCGAAGTAGTTTTTTAAGCCTTCTTATTTCCCATATAAATCCAAACTTTTCAATAAAAGTTTGTATGTAACATTTGAAGATCTCCATGAGAGCTCTAAGATGATATACTTACGATTTTGAAAGATGAAGATTGAGCGTAGTTATGGACCAATGAATGCGCTTGCACTGTGCCTCGGCGACCGAAAATGCGCCATTTTGACCGACTCGCGCGCATTTTTCGCAAGGTGTGCCTACCGCTATGTTATTGACTGTTATTGATTCTTGTAGCAAATTTCACGCGCTACAAGATATCAAAAAACTGTAGGGTACTCTTTCCAAAAATGAACAAAAATTTGCCAAAAAGTGGTCAAAAAAATGTTCAGGGTCGTGTTTTGGGTCGAAAATTGATTTTTTAGAAAATTTTACGCATGATCAATTTGAAGAGCGTCCAACGGGCTATCGAACGGTATCTTTTATTTAGTCAAATTCGGAAAATTAGACGAGTTATGGTTCATCATATTTTGAAGGGTACTGTACTGTTTCCCGAACGTAATTTTTCTGAAAAAAATTAAAATGTACGGTATGTTGTAGAGGACGTCGAGTTGTATAGGTGAGCCAATTTTCATAAGCGAAATCGGAAAAAATTCCCCAGTGCAGGTCGTGCTCAAAGGCTACAGACATGTTGTCTTAAGAGAGCCAATCAGAGAGGTTCGAGCAGGCCTCTATACAAGACATGTCGGGAACAGGGATGATCAAAGCGGGCCGGGCCCGGGCCGGGCCCTAGGCCCGGCCCGGCCCGTTGCTAATTTGGCGGGCCCGGGCCCGGCCCGGGCCGAGGTTTTCAAGGCAGGGCACGGCCCGGCCCGGCCCGCTTACCCCATGGGCCCGGCCCGGCCCGGCCCGCATACCCCACGGGCCGGGCCGGGCCCGGGCCTGGCCCGGGCCGGGCCCGTTTTAACATAGACCCGGGCCGGCCCGTTGCTAATTTGGCGGGCCCGGGCCCAGGCCGAGATTTTGAAAATAGGGCCCGGTCCGGCCCGGCCCGCTTGCCCCCCGGGCCCGGGCCGGCCCGGGCCTGGTTTTGACCATCCCTGGTCGGGAACAAAATTATTTTTTGATTTTTTATTCCTTCTAATGGCTTATGTAGCACCCTATAGAGATCCCAAAAAATTGTTCCAAAATTTTTTTTCTGTTATTTCACCATGGATATGCACCGAAAACCCGAAAAAACTCAAATGATCATAACTTTGTTCATTGTTGAGATATATTAATTTTGAACTGTTTATTCAATTCCTAATTGAAAGGCGCACAAAAATTGTGTTAATCACTTTTTAAATATATTTCATTAAAGGTCACATTTTGGCGTTTTAATATTTCGAGTGGTGCGTTTGGGGCATAAAAACCCCCCATGTCTAAACGCTGAAAGCACCACGTGAAAGAACGACCTTTGTTACCCCTATTTAGATGCATTTCAATCAGAAATCCGGTCCCCAATTTTACAACATTTTGACAAGAAGCGCGCGAGTCGGTCAAAATGGCGCATTTTTCGGCCGCCGAGGCACCGCGCAAGCGCATTCATCGATCCATAACTGCGCTCAATGTCAATATTACAAAATCGTAAGTATATCATCATAGAGCTCTCAGGGAGATCTTCAAATGTTACATACATACCGTGCTCGAGTCTCTCAGATTGGCTCTCTTAATAATGGCATGAAACCTCTTCGAAAATCAGCATCCGGCTGTCCGGGCGCGTACGATCCGATGATTCGTGGTAGATGCATGCGTAACACGCCTACTTCCGGCTCCCAATATCAGCAACGAATGAACTGCCAGGAAGACGGAGGAGAGCTCATGTCCATTCATTCCGAAGAGGCTAGATTGTCGTCAATAAAGAAAAGAAAAAACAAAAATTTTGAGTTTAAAGGAGGTATCCGGGGAATAATTAACCTATGTTTTGTTCAATGTGGATTTGTTCATCTTGGCGTAAAACATATATCCCGAAAGTTTGAGCGGTTTTCTTTCATTACATTCTGAGCAATAGTAACGATAAAACTGGCGGGTAGAGAATTAGCTACGGTAGGTCATAGCCGCCCTCCTATTTCACATGCTCTCTCGGCCGAGCGACAGGCAACTTTATGAGCGCGCGCATTCAAACTGGTTCTCTAGCGCTACTGTAGAATTATTCGCCGGATACTTCCTTTAAAGAAAGTTATGGTAACTTAAACTTTTTCTTACTTTTGCATGCCCTGACAAGGAAAAACTTTTAATAACAAACTTGACCCAATAATTTTCTTCATAGTGTGCATAGAATTTTGGATAACGAAATCAAAATTTTTACCTCGGAGCAAGCCCCATAGAGGGCTGATTCAAACTTCCAGAGAGGCTCTCTTAAACTCAAAAATAGCCCTCTTGCAGGAAAACAAAGCGATCCACCAGCGTATGCAGACCGCATTCGTCATGATTGGCCTCGCATGTAACGAGACAGCAAAACAGTTCTACTGGTTCGATGGCACGCCGGTCGACTACTCTAACATCTGTTCGTCTCAATATTGGCAACGCATCACTTATTCTCGGATAGTGTCGATTCATCGCAATTTCCGGATTAATTATTTGAAGACAGTCTCCTCAGTTTGTTGCATTCCAGCAGCGGACTGCTCCGACTCCAACAAGATCGTGTTTTTACGCCAAAGCGACGGGCTTTGGATTTATTCATACTCCACCGAGGACTTCTACGGCGTATGCGGGCATAACAGTCAGTGAGACTACCATGAATGCATTTATAGAATGTATTCTGAAACTGTGCTTCTGCGCACTTTTAATTTGTGGCCTCTTTTCTTTAACTATTAGGTGACCGTATTTGCAATATACGTCTTTCTTCTAACGAGGCTTCTGTTATAGCTAACATGATCTTTTCCAGATGTCGCTTGCAATGATTACGATCAAATCGAAAACTCGAAGACTTGCGTATCTCTTCGCTCAACCAAGGATAGAAAATGAGATCGATAAACGAGTTGCCAAGTGGTTAGCCATTGTGATGTTATTCTTCAGAGGTCATGGCGCAAGGCCGAGATCAGCTGCCAGGAAGAGTCTGCACACCTCGTCTCCATTCACGACGAAGAAGTGAGCGGGTCCTTTTGAAAACATTCAATAACATGCTCTTCTTTAAGTCTAAAATGGTGAACAAAAAAATGATTGACTCTAGACGAATAAATACATCGGAGACAAGGCGAAGGAGCTCGGCCTCTTGGAAGGTCTGCACATTGGACTACAGTCCAACTCGAGCAGTCACGAGCTGGCTTGGAGCGACGGCAGCAATTACACGTACAACAACTATGGCAGAGGTGACACGCGTCATTACTCCCTCTGATAAGCTATTACAAGCACAGCCGCTCCTCCAACTGACATCCTCGAAACCCTTGAATTATGGTAGTGTTCGGGAATATGGTAATTTTAATGCTGGGTTTGTGCAGGCTTTCCGAACGACATCTTTGGACATTGCACGGCGCTTGAGACGCGTTCGAATTTCGGTAAGTGGATCAGCAATCAATGCGACTCCAGCGCGCTGCCGTACGCTTGCGGACGACCGGGTCAGCAACCGAGATCTCTTTCCTTTTCCTCAGGATTAAATATACTAAGTCGCACAGTGTAATTATTCGAGTGTTCAATTTAAGAACTTAACGTAATATGATGTTGTTACATATGTATCTCCACATATCTCCACGATCCTGTACTCTTTAGCCTACGACATCGACAATCCTCAGGCAGAACCCGGATGTCCTGAGAATCCGTACTTCAGCACCGCAGCCACTGTCATTTTTTTATTGCTGACTAAAGTATTTTTTAACACATTCCACAATTGTATAATATCCTTCCTCAATGATTTGGTGCTAAACAGTTTGCCCGTATCTACAGCCATATGCCGTGTTATCTTCTTCACCTCTTCAGGTCTACTCTCCGTCCTATCCGGGACCACCAAATGCTACCGAATGTGACTACTTCTTCTCTGTGGACGAGGGCAAGAAAGTGCAGGTGACCTTTGACGACTTTGACCTCAACTTGTGCTGCGACAAGGTCGAACTCTACGAAGGCGCTTTCGGAGGCAATCTTATTGCAACGTTAGAATTTACGTTTTTTTGCTAAGTTTATGTGTGCACAGTTTGCAGTGGTAAAATTGTTAATAAAATCCTATCAGCTAATGGTTAAAAATGCAGGCCAGTTGAGTAAGAACGGATATTGGTAACGTACAAAGATACCAGTTCCATATCTATGCAAACGGCGTTTCACTCTTCTTCATTTAACCAATTGCCAGGCTAACCGGCGAACTTCGTCCGGGCCGCGTTTTCCGCACTTACTCGTCGAACATTATGCGACTTGTGCTGAGCACGAAAGACGGCAGCTTTGTTCGCGGCTTCCGTGCGCACTTCGCGGCTTATGCGATTGATTCGTAAATCATTACCCACGAGTGTTTCGATAATTGATATGCAGTTGTGTTCTCGCTGGCCTTTTTCGTAGAAACTATTCTGACAAGTGTGTTTAAAAATAGGAAAAAACACTATGACGAAATAGGATGGCCGTTTTCAGTAGATTCAGACTATACACATAGAATATACATGAAGAGCGTCAAAGGAACATATGCACTTTTCTATGGAACTCATCCACGGACTTTTGATAATTTTACAATGGTCTATCAAAATTCGTGCAAGAATATTTGTTTTAGTTTGGATGCTATTGTTCTGTTTTCAGAGTGAGGTTTAAAGCCATACCAAAGAATTAACAAGTTTATTTTACAGTAATTAGACAATAACTACGATACTACTAAACACGTCGGCGCCTGAGGTCGTAAGGGTAAAGACAAAGAAGGGCTGGAAATGGCTGCCGGCTCTTAGCAACTTTCCTCTGGTAGATCTCGATTCGGACTTTAATATCTTATTGGCGCGGCGCGGACGCGGTCGCGGTTCTGAAAGCAGTCAACGTTATGTGTCAGAGGATCTGAAAGCAGTCAACATTATGTGGTATATTCTAAACGACAAACAAGTTGGAATATTCTAAACGACTAACAAGTTGGAATCTTCTAAACGACTAACAAGTTGGAATATTCAAAACGACTAACAAGTTGGAATATTCTAAACGACTAACAAGTTGGAATATTCTAAACGACTAACAAGTTGGAATATTCTAAACGACAAACAAGTTGGAATATTCTAAACGACTAACAAGTTGGAATATTCTAAACGACTAACAAGTTGGAATATTCTAAACGACTAACAAGTTGGAATATTCTAAACGACTAACAAGTTGGAATATTCTAAACGACTAACAAGTTGGAATATTCTAAACGACTAACAAGTTGGAATCTTCTAAACGACTAACAAGTTGGAATATTCCAAACGACTAACAAGTTGGAATATTCTGAACGACTAACAAGTTGGAATATTCTAAACGACTAACAAGTTGGAATATTCTAAACGACAACAAGTTCGAATATTCTAAACGACTAACAAGTTGGAATATTCTAAACGACTAAAAAGTTGGAATATTCTAAACGACTAACAAGTTGGAATATTCTAAACGACTAACAAGTTGGAATATTCTAAACGACTAACAAGTTGGAATATTCTAAACGACTAACAAGTTGGAATCTTCTAAACGACTAACAAGTTGGAATATTCTAAACGACTAACAAGTTGGAATATTCTAAACGACTAACAAGTTGGAATATTCTAAACGACTAACAAGTTGGAATATTCTAAACGACTAACAAGTTGGCATATTCTAAACGACTAACAAGTTGGAATATTCTAAACGATTAACAAGTTGGAATCTTCTAAACGACTAACAAGTTGGAATATTCCAAACGACTAACAAGTTGGAATATTCTAAACGACTAACAAGTTGGAATATTCTAAACGACTAACAAGTTGGAATATTCTAAACGACAACAAGTTCGAATATTCTAAACGACTAACAAGTTGGAATATTCTAAACGACTAACAAGTTGGAATATTCTAAACGACTAACAATATTCTAAACGACTAACAAGTTGGAATATTCTAAACGACTAACAAGTTGGAATATTCTAAACGACTAACAAGTTGGAATATTCTAAACGACTAACAAATTGGAATATTCTAAACGACTAACAAGTTGGAATATTCTAAACGACAACAAGTTCGAATATTCTAAACGACTAACAAGTTGGAATATTCTAAACGACTAACAAGTTGGAATATTCTAAACGACTAACAAGTTGGAATATTCTAAACGACTAACAAGTTGGAATATTCTAAACGACTAACAAGTTGGAATATTCTAAACGACTAACAAGTTGGAATATTCTAAACGACTAACAAATTGGAATATTCTAAACGACTAACAAGTTGGAATATTCTAAACGACTAACAAGTTGGAATATTCTAAACGACTAACAAGTTGGAATATTCTAAACGACTAACAAGTTGGAATATTCAAAACGACTAACAAATTGGAATATTCTAAACGACTAACAAGTTGGAATATTCTAAACGACTAACAAGTTGGAATATTCTAAACGACTAACAAGTTGGAATATTCTAAACGACTAACAAATTGGAATATTCTAAACGACTAACAAGTTGGAATATTCTAAACGACAACAAGTTCGAATATTCTAAACGACTAACAAGTTGGAATATTCTAAACGACTAACAAGTTGGAATATTCTAAACGACTAACAAGTTGGAATATTCTAAACGACTAACAAGTTGGAATATTCTAAACGACTAACAAGTTGGAATATTCTAAACGACTAACAAGTTGGAATATTCTAAACGACTAACAAATTGGAATATTCTAAACGACTAACAAGTTGGAATATTCTAAACGACTAACAAGTTGGAATATTCTAAACGACTAACAAGTTGGAATATTCTAAACGACTAACAAGTTGGAATATTCTAAACGACTAACAAATTGGAATATTCTAAACGACTAACAAGTTGGAATATTCTAAACGACAACAAGTTCGAATATTCTAAACGACTAACAAGTTGGAATATTCTTAACGACTAACAAGTTGGAATATTCTAAACGACTAACAAGTTGGAATATTCTAAACGACTAACAAGTTGGAATATTCTAAACGACTAACAAGTTGGAATATTCTAAACGACTAACAAGTTGGAATATTCTAAACGACTAACAAGTTGGAATATTCTAAACGACTAACAAGTTGGAATATTCTAAACGACTAACAAGTTGGAATATTCTAAACGACTAACAAATTGGAATATTCTAAACGACTAACAAGTTGGAATATTCTAAACGACTAACAAGTTGGAATATTCTAAACGACTAACAAGTTGGAATATTCTAAACGACTAACAAGTTGGAATATTCAAAACGACTAACAAATTGGAATATTCTAAACGACTAACAAGTTGGAATATTCTAAACGACTAACAAGTTGGAATATTCTAAACGACTAACAAGTTGGAATATTCCAAACGACTAACATGGAATATTGTAAACGACTAACAAGTTGGAATATTCTAAACGACTAACATGGAATATTCTAAACGACTAACAAGTTGGAATATTTTAAACGACTAACATGGAATATTCTAAACGACTAACAAGTTGGAATATTCTAAACGACTAACATGGAATATTCTAAACGACTAACAAGTTGGAATATTCTAAACGACTACATGGAATATTCTAAACGACTAACAAGTTATAATATTCTAAACGACTAACATGGAATATTCTAAACGACTAACAACTTGGAATATTCTAAACGACTAACATGGAATATTCTAAACGACTAACAAGTTGGAATATTCCAAACGACTAACAAGTTGGAATATTCTGAACGACTAACAAGTTGGAATATTCTAAACGACTAACAAGTTGGAATATTCTAAACGACAACAAGTTCGAATATTCTAAACGACTAACAAGTTGGAATATTCTAAACGACTAACAAGTTGGAATATTCTAAACGACTAACAAGTTGGAATATTCTAAACGACTAACAAGTTGGAATATTCTAAACGACTAACAAGTTGGAATATTCTAAACGACTAACAAGTTGGAATCTTCTAAACGACTAACAAGTTGGAATATTCTAAACGACTAACAAGTTGGAATATTCTAAACGACTAACAAGTTGGAATATTCTAAACGACTAACAAGTTGGAATATTCTAAACGACTAACAAGTTGGCATATTCTAAACGACTAACAAGTTGGAATATTCTAAACGATTAACAAGTTGGAATCTTCTAAACGACTAACAAGTTGGAATATTCCAAACGACTAACAAGTTGGAATATTCTAAACGACTAACAAGTTGGAATATTCTAAACGACTAACAAGTTGGAATATTCTAAACGACAACAAGTTCGAATATTCTAAACGACTAACAAGTTGGAATATTCTAAACGACTAACAAGTTGGAATATTCTAAACGACTAACAAGTTGGAATATTCTAAACGACTAACAAGTTGGAATATTCTAAACGACAAACAAGTTGGAATATTCTAAACGACTAACAAGTTGGAATATTCTAAACGACTAACAAGTTGGAATATTCTAAACGACTAACAAGTTGGAATATTCTAAACGACTAACAAGTTGGAATATTCTAAACGACTAACAAGTTGGAATATTCTAAACGACTAACAAGTTGGAATCTTCTAAACGACTAACAAGTTGGAATATTCTAAACGACTAACAAGTTGGAATATTCTAAACGACTAACAAGTTGGAATATTCTAAACGACTAACAAGTTGGAATATTCTAAACGACTAACAAGTTGGCATATTCTAAACGACTAACAAGTTGGAATATTCTAAACGATTAACAAGTTGGAATCTTCTAAACGACTAACAAGTTGGAATATTCCAAACGACTAACAAGTTGGAATATTCTAAACGACTAACAAGTTGGAATATTCTAAACGACTAACAAGTTGGAATATTCTAAACGACTAACAAGTTGGAATATTCTAAACGACTAACAAGTTGGAATATTCTAAACGACTAACAAGTTGGAATATTCTAAACGACTAACAAGTTGGAATATTCTAAACGACTAACAAGTTGGAATATTCTAAACGACTAACAAATTGGAATATTCTAAACGACTAACAAGTTGGAATATTCTAAACGACAACAAGTTCGAATATTCTAAACGACTAACAAGTTGGAATATTCTAAACGACTAACAAGTTGGAATATTCTAAACGACTAACAAGTTGGAATATTCTAAACGACTAACAAGTTGGAATATTCTAAACGACTAACAAGTTGGAATATTCTAAACGACTAACAAGTTGGAATATTCTAAACGACTAACAAATTGGAATATTCTAAACGACTAACAAGTTGGAATATTCTAAACGACTAACAAGTTGGAATATTCTAAACGACTAACAAGTTGGAATATTCTAAACGACTAACAAGTTGGAATATTCTAAACGACTAACAAGTTGGAATATTCAAAACGACTAACAAATTGGAATATTCTAAACGACTAACAAGTTGGAATATTCTAAACGACTAACAAGTTGGAATATTCTAAACGACTAACAAGTTGGAATATTCTAAACGACAACAAGTTCGAATATTCTAAACGACTAACAAGTTGGAATATTCTAAACGACTAACAAGTTGGAATATTCTAAACGACTAACAAGTTGGAATATTCTAAACGACTAACAAGTTGGAATATTCTAAACGACTAACAAGTTGGAATATTCTAAACGACTAACAAGTTGGAATATTCTAAACGACTAACAAATTGGAATATTCTAAACGACTAACAAGTTGGAATATTCTAAACGACAACAAGTTCGAATATTCTAAACGACTAACAAGTTGGAATATTCTAAACGACTAACAAGTTGGAATATTCTAAACGACTAACAAGTTGGAATATTCTAAACGACTAACAAGTTGGAATATTCTAAACGACTAACAAGTTGGAATATTCTAAACGACTAACAAGTTGGAATATTCTAAACGACTAACAAATTGGAATATTCTAAACGACTAACAAGTTGGAATATTCTAAACGACTAACAAGTTGGAATATTCTAAACGACTAACAAGTTGGAATATTCTAAACGACTAACAAGTTGGAATATTCTAAACGACTAACAAGTTGGAATATTCTAAACGACTAACAAATTGGAATATTCTAAACGACTAACAAGTTGGAATATTCTAAACGACAACAAGTTCGAATATTCTAAACGACTAACAAGTTGGAATATTCTAAACGACTAACAAGTTGGAATATTCTAAACGACTAACAAGTTGGAATATTCTAAACGACTAACAAGTTGGAATATTCTAAACGACTAACAAGTTGGAATATTCTAAACGACTAACAAGTTGGAATATTCTAAACGACTAACAAGTTGGAATATTCTAAACGACTAACAAGTTGGAATATTCTAAACGACTAACAAGTTGGAATATTCTAAACGACTAACAAATTGGAATATTCTAAACGACTAACAAGTTGGAATATTCTAAACGACTAACAAGTTGGAATATTCTAAACGACTAACAAGTTGGAATATTCTAAACGACTAACAAGTTGGAATATTCAAAACGACTAACAAATTGGAATATTCTAAACGACTAACAAGTTGGAATATTCTAAACGACTAACAAGTTGGAATATTCTAAACGACTAACAAGTTGGAATATTCCAAACGACTAACATGGAATATTGTAAACGACTAACAAGTTGGAATATTCTAAACGACTAACATGGAATATTCTAAACGACTAACAAGTTGGAATATTTTAAACGACTAACATGGAATATTCTAAACGACTAACAAGTTGGAATATTCTAAACGACTAACATGGAATATTCTAAACGACTAACAAGTTGGAATATTCTAAACGACTACATGGAATATTCTAAACGACTAACAAGTTATAATATTCTAAACGACTAACATGGAATATTCTAAACGACTAACAACTTGGAATATTCTAAACGACTAACATGGAATATTCTAAACGACTAACAAGTTGGAATATTCTAAACGACTAACATGGAATATTCTAAACGACTAACAAGTTTTAATATTTTAAAAGTGAATGCAAAATAGTGCGAGTCGGAAAGAAAAGAGGTTGTTCTGATTGCTGCCGCGCATTTAATCTGTCAAAAGTTTGAAACATGTTCGAAACAACATTGTTGCAAGAATTGGCAATTTGCCAGCCTATCTTAATACACATGGGTTCTGAACATGTATCCAGCTTGTTTTCACTTTTTCGGTTGTGTGCACTTCTTGTTTCGAACATCTGAAGTGGTCACTTGGTCAGAACCAGCACGAAAATGGAGAGACAGTGCAAAGAAGGAGACGCAGGTTGTGACGAGCAAAAGCTGCTATGGTGATGCTTTCGCTCGTCACCAGTGTGACTCTCATAACTTGCCCTATCTCACGTCTGTGATCATAAGTTCGACCTAGTTGACTACCAATGGTTGGGACTACTGTGAGGCAAAAATTCAAACGTTTCTTGGGCGAGTTGAATCCGGGCGCCTAGACTCGGCTTTAATATTCTTGTTTGTTGTTACAATGTGTCGTTATTTTGTTGTTTTTTTTTCTAGATGGCCGGGAAGGCGCCGCCGATGCTTCATGAAGAAAAGGAGTTCATCGTGAGGGAGGTCCTGGCACGACGAGATGCGCTCATCGAGCACAACAGAAGCCGCTGCCCGGAGGGCAATGCGAGAAAGGCGCAGGCCAAGAAGGAGGTCCTCAACGCGGCGTTCAGCAGATTCGAGTAATTTCTACCAGCAGTGATTAAAAGTGATTAGAGATGATGTTTATACTGTTCTAGCAAGCAGTTCACGTCCGTGTAACTCATTAACGTTATCAACAAGGTGAACGCAGCGGCTAAAAGCAAGGCCGCTCTCGGATGAAGTCGGTTATTCTTTTCGAATGGTGATTGTGCTCACTTTTTTACCTTGGCTAGATAGTCATGATGAGTCTGGCGATCTTTACAGTTACACAAGTGCAACCGGAGGAGGAGTGAACAGCGAAGAAGAAGAAGCAATCGAGGAAGACGAAGAGGAGATTGACGTGCTCACTCAGCACGTCATTGACGCTTATGGAGACACCCCAGCATTTGCTGGGATATCAAAGGCTGGAGCTGGAGAAAGCTATCTTAGAAAGGTTTGCTGTATTGTTTTATTCTACAATGTTTTTACTATATATGTTTTTTATCCTTTTCAGTTGCCAAAAGAGTGCTCCCCACGCGCGACTGATTCAAAATGTTTTCCTCGCCAGGTTTGGAATGAATGTTTTAACATTGCATTGTTATTAGATCAACCTTTATTTAACATTATATTTATTAAATGAGGAGCGAATTAATGACTGTCACGTTCAGTTGTCTTCCGAATCCTCGAGCAGCACTTCAACTACAGAATCTTCTCGTAATGGGCGTCGACAAGAGGGACAAGGATCGCTCTTTCGAGCACCAAGCGTCCTTTTGGGAGGCGTGGAGGACTCGACTTCAATAGGGGTTTGTTCTAACGTAATACGCGCGCTTATCGTTGCACTTTTCTTCAGTTTCTCATTTTGTCTATAAGATAAGTGAAGTCTTTAAGTTATAACTGTCATTTTTTTCTTCCTTTTTCTTAATTAGAAAACATTCTTTTAAGACAATTGGGAATCGCCGACTTCTGCAGCTGACAGAAAAATGATGAAGGTTCTTTTTTATATTTTAATAAGGTTTCAATGTCAAAGATTACAATTGTAATTTGTATGTCACATATATACATTCATGTCACAATGACAATTATTAATGGTAATAAACAATGGTAATATGAAATTGTAATTCCAGTAAATGGTGCCGTGTAGCATTAGAATATTGTTTTCGAGGTCACAACCGACTAACAATAAGATGTATTTGCAATTACTGCGAAAATATTAAACAAGTACAAACCAGCCATCTGCTTATCGCGTAGCATTCCAATTACGCTCTCTGTGGCTGCCATACCTCTTTGAAAAAAATTCGCACATCTTTTGTAGAAAATAAATGAAGCAACGTATGACGCGATTTGCGAGAGAATCAAAATTAATCAAAAGGGCTGGGGCCCTAGAAAAATCATCATCTCCGATTTTGCTTAAAAGTTGTTTCTAGGTACAGTTAGACCCGCAGAATCGAATGGGATTAGTCTTGGAGCCTAAAAAATTCATATTAAAAAGTTATGAAGAATTGAAAAACTGTGCATCTTTTTGAGGTGGTCGCGTAGGGCGCATGTTTATGAACATCTCTCCACGCACAGTAAAGCAATATAAGTGAAAATTTTAATTTAGATAGAAAAGATATTGCTTATATAAATTGTCGAAACATAATTTGAAAATTTTCAAATATCGATTTTTTACGTTTTCTCAAACGCAATGAGGAATGTACATGTTATATTTCAATTTACACCGACAGTTTTGTATGTATCGTATAGAGCATAAAAGTGGCTTTTTTATGATATATAGGATGTTTAATTTCGACGAACTATGCGACTTTATAAGCGTTTAAGTCATGTGCAACTGTGAAAACTGTCGCAGATTCGCGGCGCGACGCGATTTCACTGTTGCGCATGACCTTCTAATATCGATTTTCTATATATCGAATGATATTTTGTTTTTGATCTTTCTTTTTGCTTTTTTGAAATGATTAAGCTCATTTTTGAGCAAAAAATATTAACAAATTCACTTATCTCCACAAAAGGAGACCTAGTTGTCGTGAAAGTGCGTTAAATTTGCTACAAAGTAACGTTCTTGAAACGGAAACTAAAGGAAGGTTTTTCTCGCAACAAATCGAAAAGCGACTCAAACCAGCTATAAATTATGTAATTACACCAATTCACCAGATTTTCACCGCGTGAATTAGGATCTTCGAATGTGTAAATTGGAATATTCGAATTCGACATCCCTGGTGAATCAGGTGAATTGGTGTATTTATATAGTGTTGTGAGTGCTTGATTCTAGCCTCGACGATGACCGCAATTGGCGGTGCTCCCTTCGGCGGCGGCTCCTCAACGATGACTGCTGTTGGCGGATCTCCTCTCGGCGGCGGAGCTTCCACGATGACGGCCGTGGGCGGTGCTCCCATGGGAGGCGGTGCCTCGACCATGACTGCTGTGGGCGGGGCCCCTCTTGGCGGTGGAGGTGCGAGCATATTACACATTGTTATTGGATAATCTTCTAGAGAAGACTAATTCACTCTCTGAATCTTCCAGCCTCCACGATGACGGCTGTCGGTGGAGCGCTTCAGAGCGGCGGTGCTTCGACCATGACGGCAATTGGCGGAGCCCCCAGGGGTAGATCTTGACTAATTTATGATATCTGGCAGGGTCTGCATTCGATTATGTGTTTTTTTCCTTGAGGAGCCCCGACGATGACTGCTGTGGGCGGCGCGCCGTTCGGCGGAGGAGCTTCCACGATGACCGCGGTCAGCGGCGCTGGCGGCGGATTTGCTCCTCCCTTCCCGCTCCCTCTGACGGCGGCGGCGGCGGCGGGGCCACCTCGGCCTAATTCGGCGTTGGCGGTGGTGCGACATTCTATCATCAACGTCACTTTATGTTTGACTGTATTCACTTCAGGCGGCGGCGGCGGCGCGCAGTCCGCGTACTTCGGCGTCGGTGGAGGCGGCGCGAGCGGAGGCGGCGGCGGCGGAGGGGCCAAGGCAATCCCCGGCCAGTCCGCCTACTTCGCCGTCGGCAGCGGCGGCGCCGGCGGCGCCCCTGGCACTACCTCGGCCTATTTCGCGCCGAAATAAGCCCGCATCCTTCTTCTCTCCTCCCTTAACCCGTCGCTTCCCTTGTTTCCTCTCCTTCAACCCGTCTCCTACCAAATGAAAAGGGTCATAAAAATTGGCTGCACTTGCAACAAAGAGGAGAGAAAACAAGAAGAAAATGAACATTTTAATTTTTATACCAATGGAAGGGACTTGCTTACGTTATAAAAATTGAAGTAACAACTAGAATGGTCCACGCTTTCACTTTTTAATGATCCTTTGAAGATTTAAAACGTTCAGTTAGGCATTTTTGAGGGCACTTCTACTATAGAATTGACCCTTTATATCAAAATAAACCGAAAACGACGCCTCTGTTTTTCTTATATAAAGGGACTTTTATTATGGCATTCTAATAGAATGAGGCTTTTATTTGAGGGAATTCAGTATGTTAAAGGCTACTTGGCATATATGTACATATCTGTTGGGAAGAAACTTTTTGTTCTTTATAAAATATTCGAGAGCGAATTGTTGCGCGAGGAATGGAGAACCTCTCTTGCTCTCGCTCGCTCATTCTCTCCACTGTTTCTAGCAAGAGATTGGCTACTATTTCTTCTCCTTTCTCTCCGTTTTGTATGGCGGAGATAACGACTGACTGTTCTATAACGTTTTGTAGAGAATCAATTGTGAAAGAGAGCTGAAATGTCATGGAAATCTCGGAATAGTTTTCTTTAGAATATGCCAATTTTTGGAGTTTTTGATGTTGGTACATTCTAAACCTCAAACAAGTTGGAATATTCTAAACGACAAACAAGTTGCTGTACATGGAATGCAACCAGATGAACAACAGCCGCGCCTTTATTCTATGGTTAAAGTTCCGGAAGTGGTGCGGGAACTTTCAGAATTCCCGCACCGGTCCCGGAAAGTTCCTGGAGAAAATCTTGAGAAGTGGGGGAAAGTTCCCGGAGAAAAAGTGTGCCATGCGCACTTAAATTACACTTCCTTAGCATGAAAATGTTTATTCGTATATTTTATTACTTTGATACAAATTTTCAAATAAGTATTTCGTCGTAAGCTATTCTTCCTCCTGCACTGCAAAGAAGGTCAAACTTTACATTGGATAGAAAAGACTATTTTAACTTGCAACAATGACAACTTGATTATTTTTTCCTGTTTTGGCTCCAATTACATAGCTTTTCTCCAGCTGTGTTAATAATCATGTGACGGAGAACTGGAAAATAAAGTGAGAAAATATATAGTTCTTGAGATCCAAGGAGCAACATTTTCGTTGGAACTCATAGCTTTCTGGAAAGAAGTAAGAATGAATGTTTGAAAGAAGGAAAGCATGGATGAAAGTGGGAAGCAAAGGAAGAAATAAGGAAAGAAAGGAAGACAAAACGACAGAAAGTTAGTAGGAATAGGTAAGTAAGAGAGTAAGAAATATAGTTAGAAAGAAGTAAAGAAAATAAGTATGAAATAAAGTTAGAAGAATATGTGGTAGGAAAAAAGAAAGAAAAATAGTAAGAAACAAAGTAAGAAAGAAAGAAAGAAGGTAAGTAAAAAGCAAACTAAGAAACAAAGAAAGAAAGAAAGATGCCTAGAAAAAATATCCCGGACCTAAACGCGACATGGGTTCGAGAGTCGGTGAGCGTTACTTCCCGGAAATTGCTTTGACTGCGAGAGAAAACTAAAGATAACCACGAAATGAGAGAGGCCAGACAAACCATATCTCGAGTAGGTTTGTCTGCGCCTCCACTTCTACACGCTATTTCTCGTCATTTCAAACGTCCGGGATTTTCCCCGGAGCGCTGGGCGCATTTGAGCAAAGTCAGTCCGGTATCTTTCCCGGAGCGGTCAAGAAAACCTCCGAGGTTCCATGCTATAGCATACAAAAAGTCCGGGAAAGTTCCCACCTCACGACAATTTTTTTGAGTTCCGGGACCCCTCACCGAACTTTCTTGAGAATGAAGGCGCGGCTGATCTGTCGAGATAAAGGTTGTACAGTGTCACGGACAGGGTTCAAGAGAGATAAGAAAGTCAGCAAAAGTGTAGTTAACAACACTCAATGTTGTTAGCTACACTTTTGGTGATTCTCTTATCTCTCTTGAACCCTGTCCATGACACTGTACAACTTTTATCGTGCTGCTTTTTTCTTCTTTTACTTCTGTGGGAAAAACATGTTTTATGAAAACAAATAGCGAGTACTTCAACGGCGTATGCGGGCGGCCCTGCCAAAACAGTCAGTTAGACTTCCATGAATATAGTGCTTGAATGTGTATTCTCATACGGTGTCATCGACAGCGAACTTTAAAATTGTGGCCTCGTATCTTTGAATATGATGTAACCATATTTGCAATATACATACTTCTATGTTTTTTTTTGCAATATATATATATATATATATATATATATATATATATTTGGACCAGTTCGATATGCATCTGTGCTAACATTACATCATTACTCAGCATTTGACTAATTACCAGGCTGTCCGGCGAACATCGACCTGTCCGCATTTTCTACACTCTACGATCAGACATGATGAGACTTTCCCTAAAATAAAAAAAAATGACGGCAGTTTTTTTCGCGGTTTCCGCGCGCACTTCAAGGACATGCAGTAGGAAACTGTGGATTGATTCATGAGAATATCGATTGATTCGTGAGATTATCGAATGACTCGTAGATCATTATAAAACCAATGTTTCGATGAATGATATGCAGTCGAACACTCGCTACTTGTTTTCATAAAACATGTTTTTCCCACAGAAGTAAAAGAAGAAAAAAGCAGCACGATAAAAGTTGTACAGTGTCATGGACAGGATTCAAGAGCGATAAGAGAATCACCAAAAGTGTAGCTAACAACATTGAGTGTTGTTAACTACACTTTTGCTGACTTTCTTATCTCTTTTGAACCCTGTCCGTGACACTGTACAACCTTTATCTCGACAGATCAGCCGCGCCTTCATTCTCAAGAAAGTTCGGTGAGGGGTCCCGGAACTCAAAAAAATTGTCGTGAGGTGTGCGGGAACTTTCCCGCACTTTTTGTATGCTATAGCATGGAACCTCGGAGGTTTTCTTGACCGCTCCGGGAAAGATACCGGACTGATTTTGCTCAAATGCGCCCAGCGCTCCGGGGAAAATCCCGGACGTTTGAAATGACGAGAAATAGCGTGTAGAAGTGGAGGCGCAGACAAACCTACTCGAGATATGGTTTGTCTGGCCTCTCTCATTTCGTGGTTATCTTTAGTTTTCTCTGGCAGTGAAAGCAATTTCCGGGAAATAACGCTCACCGACCCTCGAACCAATGTCGCGTTTATGTCCGGGGTATTTTTTCTAGGCATCTTTCTTTCTTTCTTTCTTTGTTTCTTAGTTTGTTTCTTACTTATCTTCTTTCTTTCCTTCTTACTTTGTTTCTTACTATTTTGCTTTCTTTTTTCCTACTACATCTCTTTCTAACTTTATTTCATACTCATTTTCTTTCCTTCTATCTAACTATATTTCTTACTTTCCTGCTTACCTATTCCTACTAACTTTCTGTCTTTTTGTCTTCCTTTCATTCCTTATTTCTTACTTTGCTTCCCACTTTCATCCATGCTTTCTTTCTTTCAAACATTCTTTCTTACGTCTTTCCAGAAAGCTATGAGTTCCAACGAAACTGTTGCTCCTTGGATCTCAAGAACTATATATTTTCTCACTTTATTTTCCAGTTCTCCGTCACATGATTATTAACACAGCTGGAGAAAAGCTATGTAATTGGAGCCAAAACAGGAAAAAATAATCAAGTTGTCATTGTTGCAAGTTAAAATAGTCTTTTCTATCCAATGTAAAGTTTGACCTTCATTGTAGTGCAGGAGGAAGAACATCTTACGACGAAATTCTAATTTGAAAATTTGTATCAAAGTAATAAAATATACGAATAAACATTTTCATGCTAAAGAAATGTAATTTAAGTGCGCATGGCACACTTTTTCTCCGGGAACTTTCCCCCACCACTCATGATTTTCTCCAGGAACTTTCCGGGACCGGTGCGGGAATTCTGAAAGTTCCCGCACCGCTCCCGGAACTTTTACCATAGAATGAAGGCGCGGCAGAAAGAGTTTAAATGTACTATGACTATGTAATGCATGAATGCAGAGATCTGAGCAGCTTCAACCACTGGTCATCACCGATAATACTACTGATAACATAAAGTGAACATACGAAGATATCGGCAAATACAGGCCTTATTCGAACAGAGCGAATGAGACGAGAGAGATCAGTGCGTTGCCGCGAAAGGACATGCATTTATACATATGTATGTATGTAGATAGACTGGGACCAAATGCACAATAGGTTTATTAGGCATATTAGATGAATTTTTATTTTGTCTGCTTTGTGAGTTGGCAAGATCCGATTTCGCAGTCATCCTTATCGTTTGCCAAATGTCGGGAAAGAATCAAAATGTCAGAAATATGCATGTATTCTGCGAGCGTCAGAAATGCGTACACATATAATTCAGCCGCTACGGACCACGAGAAGATCGCGCTCGTTCAGTGGTGACATTAAAGAGAATTCAAGTCTGACATGCCAACAACACTCAGTCTCCATGTTGCACTAGCCGCAAGATTCGCCGCAATTGGTAAGAAAAGCCCTCTGGATGTAATTTACGTACATTGACGATAGTTTTCATGCCAGATACATAAATGTATGTATGTTATAAGCCTTCCTTTAATTCTGTGAAATTAATGATATTGGTCTTATGACATCTACAAAAGTAGTCTTGCCTTCTTTCGTCTAATTTTGTATAAAAGTAAGCAATTCTAAAATAACTAATTAAAATAAAGCGGCCTGCTACGCCGGAGCGAACGAGCCTCTTGTCGGTGGCCGCTGCATGCGAGGAAAAGCACGCGCGCAACCACGAGATCAGCTACGCCAGGACTGCCAGGCAGACGGCGGAGAACCTGGCTCGAAAGAGGCAAGGAAGAAATATAAACAGTCGTTTGGCGTATGTAAAAAAAAATATATATTATTATATATTTGTCATTTATAACAAAAGAAATTATTAAGAGAGCCTCTCTGTAAGACTCAAGGAGGCTTGTATAGGCTCCTGTACATTTTTCAGACATTTTGAAATATCGAAAAAAATCGGCGACAGGATTCGACTATTTTGAGCTGTTCTGCGAAAGCTGGTACCAATGGAACTTATGTTCTGAAAACTGTTCCATTAGGTTGTTTGAGACGAGAAACATAAATTTGACGTTCATTTTCTACTTTTGAGTACCATCCATGGTACTTTCGATATTTCTGAATTTCTGAAAAATGTACAGGTTTTGCATTTTCATCGAAGGATATATTATGTAAAAGTCTCTGCTCTTTCGAATGGTTATGACCTTTTTGGTAATTCGATTCACAAATGACCTGATAGTTGGCTTCG
The DNA here is from genome assembly GCA_945643635.1 of Allodiplogaster sudhausi. Lineage (NCBI taxonomy): Eukaryota > Metazoa > Nematoda > Chromadorea > Rhabditida > Diplogasteridae > Allodiplogaster > Allodiplogaster sudhausi. The sequence goes on from CALZFC010000251.1 coordinate 2,575,513, forward strand.
AAGGAGTTTTCATACAATTATTTCGCCTTCTAAGCTCGTAAAAATGAAATTTCTTGACTTTTAGAGTACTTTTGAGTGTTATATCATGAAAGAACTTCAAAGAATCCTGGAATACCCATCATTGGGTGCTAGATGTTTCAAAAGAACTAATTTGAAATAATTGCCAAAAAATATTCAGCAATATCGCCTTCAACAGTCAGCATTCAAATACATATTCCCAAAAAAGTATCCTCAGATTTTGATTAAAAAGCTGCATCCGACTCAGTTTTAACCGCTCTTTCTTGTAGAATAAATATTATGATGTAATTCGGTCTATATGACCCATTAATAATCCAAAGAATGAGTATTTTAACACCAGAATTTGGCCAAAAACACAAAAAGTCAATTTTAGGCCTTTAGACTAATTTCTTTTGCATACAAAGTATATACCATTTTAAAGAGGATAAAAGATTACATCGAATGGACTATTCCGTTTTAAAATTGATGAACTTTGAAAGAAATTATGGTTTGCAGCCAATGCCAAAATTTGCTTAGAAACCCATATTCAAATGCAGATACCTAAAAAAGTATCCGAGATTTTGCGTCGTAGAGACATATTAGGTGTATTTTTTCCTGCTCTTTCTTATGGATGATTCGGTTTTTTGAAATGCATACCAAACAAAAAAGTTATTGCCTGAAAACCAGTTTTCAAAAAATTCAATTGACCAAAAGTCATAAAAATTTTAATTTTTCGAAAATGGTCATCTGGTACTTTTTTGTGTAGTTTTCGACAAGGAATCGAACAATGAAAAGAATATTAAGAAATATTAAGTATAACGTTAGATATGGTCATCCAAATTTTATGAACATTACGACTTATATCTAAGTGAAAAAAATTTTTCTAAACTTTCTGACCGCGTAGACTTCCTTATGAACAAGGGATACATCCCTCATAAAGTTTACAACGCTATACTAAACAAAAATTCCTCGGGGCAGGCGCTCCTCGATCCTTACAGAGAGGCTCTCTTAATACGACCCCAGTTGCATGACTATAATTGTTATTTTAACAGATCTTTCTTTCTTCTCTTTAAAATGATTTCTGTCAAAAAGTACACATACATACCGTATTTTCTCTATAAGTACCCCCAGGGGTACTATTTTTCCATACCCTTGCGGGGGAGGGGCGCTATTAGAGGGGGGGGGGGTTCCATTAGAGGTATTTTCAATGTGAAATACTAAAAATTTGACAACAACATTGACAACAAGACATTTCAGACGCACTCGTCATTGTCCTCCAGACGATCGCCCACTCGCCAAGAGTCCGATGGCAACAGCTACAACACTTTAAAGGAGATCTAAGGCGATGCCAAACATTTTTGAAAATGGCGGGAAAATAAAATATTCGGGAATTCAAAGTAGAAAACAGTGTTAATTTCCTCAGGGCATGGAGGTTTTTGTGACTTCTTGACACTTGCAATCGAAGTTTCTAGCACAACCTGACCAAATAAAGCGAAAAAAAACAAGACACTATTTATTCGCCTCGGACCTCCTTTAACTCAATAACAATTTTATTGATTAAAAATAAATTGGATTTTTCTTTATAAAAAACAGCAAAATATGGCCGGTTACGATAATCGTCGAAAACAATAAAATGATTGTCAAGAATCACACTTTAAACTCATTATCAGGAGAATGATATGATCCGCAAAATCTGACCCACCCCTTCGTGACGATTGGACTCGCTTGCAGCGTGTCTCTTCAATACTTCTTCTGGCTAGGAACGCCTGGAACGCCGTTCAACTACAGTAACCTTGGTGCGTTCTCTCGGGTTCTTGAAGAGGGTGATGTGGCGGGGCTGATTGATTACATATGTAGGCAGCGTGGCCGCGTTCGTTGTCTAATTCACATGAGATTCACGTATAATTCTACTCCTCTTTTCAAGAGTCGCCAACTTGCCGATACAATTGGAATGTCTTCGTAATGCGCGCAGCGGACGGTAAATGGATTGAGATGAACGAAGACAAGACCGAGGGCTTTTATGGCCTTTGCGCGCTCCCTCACGTTAACAGTCAATCAGCTTCGCTTATGCACTTGTTTTTTTCAGATGGATAAATAGATAAATGAATGAATATATACATATATATATATATATATATATATATATATAAATATGTGTATAGTTTTTAACATTGTTACAGATCCTGCCTGCAGTGATGACTATCAGCAAGTCAATGATACGCTGACATGCTTCGCACTCCGAAACGATGAGGCAAAAAAAGATTTGCGCTCTTGAATGTCATTCAAATATACAACATTATGTCATTACTCGGTAATAGTAAACATAGGCATTCATAATGTAAGTTAAGACTACCTGGAGCAACGCTGAGAGTATCTGCCAACAAGAGTCTGCTCATCTCATCGCCATTCATGACGCCGAGGTTAAGAAAAACTAATATTAATTATTTTATTTTGTAGACACATGATTCTAGTCCTAGTCCAAAAGGGTTCTGTCATTGAATAGGCTGTGATTTTCTTTGTAACATCTTTCATGCAGATGTTGACTGCAAGCCAGGAAATACATAGTTAAAAAGTCCGTCCAACACTGCTTGTCTGACAACCTTTGTTTCTAGATGAATATGGCCGTAGCAAATGAGGGCCTATGAATACGGCTATTGGTTCGATGACGCCCTGCACATTGGCCTCCAGACGAATGCGAGCAGCAACGAGTACGCGTGGACCGATGGCAGCAACTTCACTTTCAGCATCTTTGCCAAGGGTTAGAGGATTGCCCGTCTTTCGTCTGACGCGTCTGAAAGAGTAAAAATTTTTATTTAGTTACTACGTTTGAATCATACGCTATTGGGCATCTCAGCACGCTGATTATAGAGAAAATGTTTTTTTTACCATGATTAGTTTGTTCGTTAAAACAACCAGAAGATAAATGTACGTATGTATCAACGTTCAAAGGCTTCCCCATCGACGTTTTTGGCCATTGCACTGCGCTCGAGTTGAATGCTGCCAAGTGGATCAGCGATCAGTGCAACACGGCAGAACTGCCATTCGTGTGCGGCAGACCCGGTTAGCCATTTCGTTTCTATATCCCTGAGCATCTTACCACAGTAAACATTGGAAAAAAGTTACCATTAGCAAAGAATCGAATTACGAAATTTGCTGTCTTATTTGGCAACATGAATTGCAGGTCAAGAATATAAAAAAGAAGCTAAAAGTTAGATGTATGATGGGAACTTATCGTGTTTTTTAAGCGTACGACATCAACCATCCGCTTTCACCGCCTGAGTGCCCCAAAAATAAAGAAATTCGTGGATTTGGCACCGTACGCCTTTAGCAGCTTATTTTTATTAACTAAATGTATATATGTATGTATATAAGCCGTCTAAGTGCAAATTTCTCAAAAAGTATTCATGTTCATCAAAAGTTGCTTCAGATCTTTTCAACATCGTATCCGGCCTCGCCAAAAGTCCGGTGCGAGTATGTCTTAATCGTCGACGAGGGCAAGAGGGTGCAGCTGGCATTTGACGCATCGAGCTGAACTCGTGACAAGATTACGCTCTATGAAGGCGCCCTCAAGATTGGAGAGTGAGTACTTGTTTAGTATGTATTTTATATGCTTGCAAAAAAGGCTGCGAAAACTCGTAGTGCTGCATGAAACGATCGTGAAATATTTTTTCTATAAAGATAAAATAAAAATCTCGCTTTTCTAAGGGTAACTGGCGAGCCTCAACCGGGCCTCGTCTTCTATACTTCGCGCTCGAATTCAATGCGACTCTCGCTCTCTGTGACCGACGGCCGACTTGTGCGCGGATTCCGCATTCACTTTCTACCCGCGAACTAGTTTATTCATCGATATTTTATATCGATAAACACCATTCGACCACAAAAGTATCTACCACATTCTTCCGTTGCACTTTTGTAGGAAATTCGATTAAATAGTATTGTATCCTCAAGAAATATTTTAATCATTCATGCCATATTTGTTCAATATATGTAGATACAATTTTCATCGGCTATCCAAAGTAAATGCGGGCTCCAATTTTTTCTACGCTCTTTCTATTATCATATTCAATTTGTGCGGTAAAAGAAGGGTTGGATCGATGTTCTTCGATGCTGCTTTCTCTGAAAAATGATCCTTACATCCTAAGTGCAAATAAACCCGTGACTTGCTTTTTTCCCGATGCATTGGATGATTTGTTGAAATCGTCAAACATTATAAAAACAAACACTGTGTTTTCCAAGGAATAGTTGACAATTTTACCAGTATTTAAAGGTGTGATTTTCCAAGGTATTCGATGCACATGTATGAGTCCAAAAGTATAACGATATTGCTTGTAACAATCTGCGAGGAGTTAATATTCGACTAATGTTTCGGACATTAACGATCTTTTCGTAATTGTTGTCGGCGGCTAAAGACTGCTTCAACCAAGATGGAATGGACGGCTGATTACAGCCTAAATGTCCTGCCAGAACAAATTCCTACGTTTAAACAAAGTGGAGCAAAATTGATCTCCGTTGGGATGGTGGGTCTATTTAATTCATTGAGATTGATACATTGTTTTTCCTTCAGTGTAAATTTTGATTGATTTATTGATTGACACAATGCAATATTATATGCAAATATAGAAGAGCAAAGACCCTGCAAACACCAAGCATAAGGAGGTGGAAAAGTTATTCGCATACACTTACGCGACTAACCTACATACACCTTTACAAGAAAAAATAGAGCATATTTAGACTAGCGGACAACAACTGTGAGAATATTACGCAATTTGAGACAGAATCAAGCCGGACATAGATATTGCCAAAATAGAGAAGCCTGGATTTTGTTCAAACGTTCTTTATAGGTGCTATCTGGCATGAGGAATCGGTTGGACGTGGTCTAGGAATCAGAAAATTACATGAATGAAAATCATGGTTTGACTACTCGCATTTTTTTGTCTCGTACATCGCTTACTCTACAGCTTTAGCAGGCATTCATGAATTATATCGAGTCGATCTACGATGCACTTAATTACTTAGTCTACCCGGCTGTTCTCGTGCTAGGTATAATAATTGGAAAAGGGTGTATTTTCTATAAAGGAGCACGAAACTTAATCGTTATCTATCTCAATTTACCTGACCAAGTCGCGTTTCAAAATCACTTGGCTCCTGTCAGGCAAAAAAGCGCAAATTAAAGCTTAAGTTTAAGACTCCTAGAAGCGATCAAAAATTCAGATTAATGTAAACGAGATAAAGATAGAGTTTTCGTTTTCTCAAAGTATAATTTCAATTGTTTTTAATTACAGGAGTAGTAAATCAATCCTTCAACTTCCTCATACTAAGTCAACTGCCATCGGATGGATTAATATATCTCAAGGTATAATTAAATAATTTCATAATAACATGCATAAATACATATGCATTTTTCAAGACCGAGATCACCAAATAGGCATGTATCCTTAAGCAGCAAGTGTTCTAATTTCATTTCTTTTTAAAAAAAATTTTGTAAAATAAATTTGTGGCATATACCCACAGGCGTCTGTGCTCTCTGACGTTGTCAGCCAGATCGATTTTATCCTCCAATTCTGTTGCGACAATCCAACCGTAGATTTCTACAATTCATACTTCGTCTCTCTCTTCTACTACAACTTTTGCTTCGGAATTGGCAACTTGACACAAATATGCAGGTGCATACATACTGCTTTTTAAAATATTTGTGCTCCAATAAAATTTTAAAATTAACAAAAAGAGTAAATGAATCTATCAGTTCTCCTTCTATAGAATGCTTTAAACTTAATTCTCCTCTTTTTGTGTACACCATTCTACTCGGCACTTTTCGCTTCGCCCTTAATAATTACATCACTTTTGTTAAGTTCTAGGTAAATATTTGATTTAATAATAACTTTAAATTCAGCTCGAATTTCGTCCTCGCCATGTGTGTAGAAAGATGTATTGCCGTATATCTTCCGCATAGTTTCAAGCGTATAGGTTGGGATGTTAAAATAAGTATGCAGCGGAGACAGAATTAAAGTGAAAGACAGACATGAAATTCGGAGAAGTGAGCGAGAGAGTGAGAGAAACAGAGGTGAAGAGAGAGAGAGGGAGAGAATACAAATACTCTGCAGGAAAAGCCTCCAGATTCGTCGTAGTCGCCGTCATTGTTGCCTTCGCCTTCGCCATGTCCTTACCGATCGTTTTCTCATGCTACTTGGTCGAGTTTATCGCCTCTGATATGAATATGACGTCATTAATTTTCGTACTATTACAATTTTACTTTTTAGGGTTAAAGAAATTATCAACACATTTACATGCACTCGGTAAATAAATAAAAGATTTTTGACAGGGTTATTAAAACTTTGCCATTAAGCCTTTTTGCGGTGCGAAAAGGCTGATTGGGAGGGTTTTTTTTGCAAAACGCGCCACTCCTTCCAGCTCCGTCTCGATCGGAGGTATGATAATATGAATAGTGAAAACAAGACCAGAGAGAACTTTCGAACCTGCGAACCCCGGAACTTATATCAAGCGCGCTACGCAGTGCGCCAACCTTGACTTGTTAGAGAGCTTCAACTAGATGCTGACAGACCAGCCATCAAAAAGTATAACAATTCCAATTTCAATTAAGGACGAATCTTTTATGATTCCATAGAGTGTCGCATTACTTGGCACAGAAAAATGATCGCAATTTGGCATTGGACGATCGAAGGTAAAAAGGGTTGTCCTAATACGCATCCCTCAAAAACACTTTACTACAGCGGCTGGGAGCCTGTATGCAATGACCGGCTGGTCAAGACAGAAGCATACGACGTCTATAGAATAGTCAACGAGGTGACCTCTTCATATTTACTAAAGGAAAAAAATTCTTATTGATATGTCGTAACCGATCTTTCGAATACAAAAAAATGCAATGCTCACTATATTCAGGCATTCATACGATGGCTACCGCAATTTCTTATTGCACCATTAACTGCCGCACTCGTCATCAAGCTCCTTATGCTCAAGTTCTCTCTCTCTCTATCTTCAATTCGTTTTTTCTTTCTCTGCCTCTTCTGTTCTTTCTCTCCTCCTTTTCACGCTCTCTCTCTCTCTCTCTCTCTCTCTCTCTCTTCCAGGAATGCCTCAAAGGCGAACTCGAGCCAGCGGCGGCAATCTGTCTTGATTCTCGTAACTTCGCTCGTCTTCATTGTGTGTCGACTGCCAAACACTGTAGGTGACGCGCGAGTAAAAGCATAAATGAATGAATAGGAAAATGTATATTAAAAAGAGAAAAACAAGAGTAGATTATCTCATTAAATTACATTCTCAAAGTTCATAAATTCACGCTCTTTTTATTCGGGCAAAAGAGCACGAATTCAAAAAAATAAGCTTTTGCCTCCGTAATAAGCATAAATAAAGAAGAAGAACGTTTAGTTCTTAACCATTCGTCGTTTCCTCGACCTGGGCGAGTGGGCCTATCACGAGCTCTTTAATGCCAGCCCAATCATTGGAAGTCTCTCGTGAGCCATCTGAATTTTTTTAAAGTTTTTTTTGTCAAAATAATTATCAACATAAACAGAAATGTTCTATAAAAATATTCCCCAATCTGATCAACGATGTTTTCATAATGATCGCTCATCCATTTTTTACTGTTACGTACTTATATACATATAAAGATATGCGCAAGTGACATTGGTTTTTATATATAAATATATAATTTTTTATTGTTCTTTTATATGTAGATTATTTAATTCTTTACTGAAGAAGACGATCTAATTGACATTTCAGATACGTTCTCGATGTGTACCTCAACGCCGTCTTTTTAAAGGAGTATCGAAGGGTGGTTGGCCGCCTTTTTTGCTATTGTCAATCTCGAAGGAAGGTTACTGTAGACTCGATAGAAATAATCAGAGCGCATCCCTCAAGCCAGCTCCGACGAAATGACAATGGCTCTTTACCATAAAATAACTTATTAATGATATTTTCTTACTATTTTTAAATCTCCATGCGCATAGACAATTCGTTATTCCACTTTAAAGGAGCGCTTAAAAGTTCATCTTTTTCGTTGTTTCTATTATTTCCATTTCTCACTTACACCGTACACTTGAACTAATCAGAATAACATTTCCCCTGCCTTCTTGAAACCATGGAACTGTCCTAATGGATATATATTTGATTCATCTCCCATTACTTATATTTTGATTGATTTATTTATTTGTTAAGCTGACCTGCAATGATATGTATGTATGTACATGATTAATAAGTTAATAAACTATGTATATGTTAGCATGTGTATATGTATATATAGAAGAGGAAAGACCCAGCATAAGCTTGTAGGAAAGTCATTTGCATACTCCTACGCAAATAAAGTACATACACATTTGTAGTGCGTATTCAGACTACCGGACTACTAGTGTTTGAATATTACGCAATTTGCGAGAGACTGAAGGTGACCGTGAACGCGGCCAAAATAGACCAGCCTGCCGCAACTTTATTCTATGGAAAAAGTTCCGGGAGCGCTGCGTGAACTTTCAAAATTCCCCGGAAAGTTCCTGATGATGTTGAGTAGTGCAAGGAAAACCACGAAATGAGAGAGGCCCGACAAACGATATCGAGAGTAGGTTTGTCGGCGCCTCCACATGTATACGCTATTTCACGCCATTCCAAATGTCTGGGATTTCTATAGGACATACACATTTGAACAAATCGGTTCGGTATCTTTCCCGGAGGGCCAAGAAAACCTCCAAATTTCCATGTTATATCGTATAAAAAGTCCGGAAAAGTCACGCACTTCACAGAACAGCCTTGAAATTCAAGCTTTCATTGCAAGCGAACATGGCCTTTTTGATTCCTTGATCACATTCAATCGAATACTCATACCAAAAAGCAACAATAAGGAGCTTTTGAACAAAACTAAAGCTGGTCGATTTTGGCTGTGTCCAGGGCCGCCTTCACCCTGCTTGATTCCCTCGCAAATCGCATCAAATGTAGACCGTGAGCTTTTGATGTTTCTCCTTCTAATTGCCAAGGAAATGGCATAAACGCGTACTTTTGACGAACATACATGATAGAGTTTACCGTCCAGGTTCAGCAAGCATATATGGTTTATTTCGAATCTTATTTCGATCTCTTGAATTATATACTTAACCCGGCTGTTCTTGTGCTAGGTATGTTTCATTAGAAGCTGGTGTATTTTTCTTTAAAGGAGCGGAAAACGTAATCAAATTCAAGTGGCTCTTGTCTTCGCGTCTGACAAAATGGATTGAGTTTTAATCTCCTTGTACATACATGTATGCGTTCAAAAAATCAAGATTAATGCCTACGAGAGGAGGCATTAACCTTGATTTAACAGGGGTAGGTGTTCGATTAGAGGGAGGGGTACTATTTTTCAATGGCCTTCTCAAGGGGTGGGGGGTACTATTAGAGGGGGGGGGGTTCTAATAGAGGGAGGGGCACTAGTAGAGAAAATACGGTGTGCGTATTTATACATTGAGTATGTAGCAAAGAACCTGCGTTAGATGGAAGGAAACGCGAATAAAGTACATACACCTGTACATGAAAATCTAGTGCATATTTAGACTAGCGGGCAACAACTGTGGGAATATCACGCAACAAAGCGTGACGTAGCCTTCTTAGTCGTGCATCCAACTTGCCTCACAGAACGGTGACATTTAAAATGCAAGCCTTCACTGTAAACGAAGAAGCCATTTTCCGATTCGTAGACCGCGTCCGATCGACTCCTCGTTTAATTGTAAGAAGGCACCAATGCGGAACTTGTGAACAAAATCCAAGCTGGTCGATTTTGGCCGTGTCCGCGGTCGCTTTCATTCTTTTAGGAGAGCCTGTCCGAGATATTCGACCGTGGCCAGTGCAGAGGGTGGATGGGAACAAAAATATTTTTCGATTTTAATTTACTTTGCAGGGGTCATGCAGCATCATGAGAGCTTCCAAAAAACATTTTTTTTTCAAAAAGAATTTTGAAGGTATAACTACAGTATGCCTTGATTTACCGAAAATATTCAGTTGACCATAAAGTTCGTAAAAGCTAACCAAACTAAATTTTGAAAGTATCGTTAGATTCGTCATCGAAAGGCGCATAAAAGTGCCTAAACAAGTTTTTAATTAAAGTTTCATTAAAAGGTCGAAATGAGCACTTATATTATTGGAATGTGTCATTAGAGACCTTAGCAGTCATTTGGGTGCGCTCTAACCATAACCATCTGAAAGTGCGTCATTTCTTACCTCAACAAACTGCATTTCATGAGGATTCACCTTCGGGAACTTTACAATGTTCGGCAGTGAACACCTTTATGAGTTGTGGCAGGCTATTCAAAAAAGGCCATAAAAGGTGTTAATCTCGCTCTTTCCACTTCAACCAATATCGCGAATGAAGCCAGATAGCTAGGTTAAAGGGGATTTTCCGGCAAGCCTCACTGTGAATGCGCGGTTCAAACATACATATGTAAACTTTCCCGTAGACGAATTCAGCAATTAGATAGTATATTACAGGTAGAAAAGACTGGGCTTTCATGTGGAATAGGTAATTAGGCGTAGTCTTTCTTTGTTTTCTGACTAAATGCGTTAATCTCTCGTCATCATACTAGAAAAAACAGTTTTTGCCGAAAAAGTCATTGAAAAAGTACACGTATGAAAAGGTTATGTAGACTATTTTATGCATTTCTACACTACAAACGCAATGGTATGTTTGATTTCTGAAAAGAGCGAGATTAACACTTTTATGACCTTTTTTGAATAGCCTGCCACAACTCATAAAGGTGTTCACTGCCGAACATTGTAAAGTTCCCGAAGATGAATCCTCATGAAATGCAGTTTATAGAGGTAAGAACTGACGCTCTTTCAGATGGTTATGGTTAGAGCGCACCAACTGACTACTAAGGTCTCTAATGACACATTCCAATAATATAAGTGCTCATTTCGACCTTTTAATGATACTTTAATTAAAAACTTGTTCAGGCACTTTATGCGCCTTTCGACGACGAATCTAACGATACTTTCAAAATTTAGTTTGGTTAGCTTTTACGAACTTTATGGTCAAACGAATATTTTCGGTAAATCAAGGCATACTGTAGTCATACCTTCAAAATAATTTTTGAAAAAAATGTTTTTTTGGAAGCTCTCATGATGCTACTCAAGCCCTATAAAAGAAAAATCAAAAAATATTTTTGTTCCCATCCGCCTCATGGTTGAGTATCACAGACTGGCTCTCTTAGATTCTCTCGAAAATCGCAGCAGATATAGATCGGGAGCTTTTGATGTTTCTCTTTCTCATTGCCTTGGAAATATTATAAACGTGTTAATTTGAATTTCGTGAAAGAAAATCTTGTTTTGACGATGTATATTTTTTCTCGTACACCGGTAACTCTCCAGATTCAGCAGGCATATATGGAACATGTCAAGTCGTTCTACGATGTCATTAAATATATCATCTACCCAGCTGCTCTCTTGCTAGGTATCATTATAAAAAAGAGTGTATTTTTCCCTTAAAGGAGCATAAAACTTAATCGTTATCGATCACAATTTTCCTGACAATGAGCAATAAAGTCGAAAATCGCTTGCGTTTACATTGTTTTTGAATTACAGGAGTAGTTAATCAGTCATTCAATTTTCTCATACTTAGTCAACTGCCGTCCGATGGATCATTTTCCCAAAGTAAAAATTACATTGTTTTTGAATTACAGGAGTAGTTAATCAGTCATTCAATTTTCTCATACTTAGTCAACTGCCGTCCGATGGATTAATATATCTCAAGGTCTCTTTCGGTGGTTATTTTTCCACCTTTCATAATTATGTACATACATATTTTCTAGAGCGAGACCACCATATATGTATGTATGTGTGTCTATCAGCAGTAACATCTTCAAATATCATTTCTTTGCAATTTTTTGTAAAATAAATTTAAAACACATACCCACAGGCATCTGTCCTCGCTGACGTTATCAGCCAGATCGATTTAATCCTCCAATTCTGCTGCGAGCTTCCAGCCGCTCATTTCTCCAATTAGAACATCATCTCTCGCTTCTACTTCAACATTTGTTTTCAAATTAGCAACTGGACCAAAATGTGCAGGTACACACGTTATGACATACGTATTTGTGCTCCAACAAAATTTGTAAATAAGCAAATAAGTAATAAATTGGTTGAATAAATGAATCTTCGAGATAAGTAACTGATTTAATAGCAAATTTAACTTCAGCTCGAATTTCATCCTCGTGATGTGTATAGAAAGGTGTATCGCCGTCTATCTTCCGCATATTTTCAAACGTATAGGTTGGAAAGACAAAAGTATACAGCAGAGAGGGAAAAAACAGAAGGAATAAAATGACAGTGAGACTTCGGCAGAGGGACATACGGAGAGAATACAAATACTCTGCAGGAAAAGCCTCCAGATTCATCGTGGTCGCCATAATAGTTGCCTGCGCCCTCGCAATGTCCATACCGAGCGCTTTTTTTTACTACCTGTTCGAGAAGATCGACGCTGATACGAATATGACGTCATTCATTTTCGGACTACAATTATTTAATTTTTTTTTAAATATTAATTCTTTTAAAATTTTTTTACGAAGGTATGTACCTACACATACATATGTTTATGTAGGTAAACTCTGCTAATCGTCTTCTTTTTTGTTTGTTTAGATCCTGTCGCAGCATTAATCTTGCCGTTTGTCCAAGACATGTCAAGGACAATCGGTCATGACCGTTCCAAAATAAAACGAACACATGTCCTGGACACATCCACTTCTGCCTATCTTAATACACAGGGGTCTAGGACATGTCTAAGACATGTCCTGGAACCTTCGCACTCTCTTTTTCTTTCTCTCTCCCTCTCTCTCTCTCTCGCTTTCCTCTAGGAGCGCCTCAAATGGGAACTCGAACCAGTGGCGGCCTTCTGTCTTGATTCTCGTTACTTCGCTCGTCTTCATTGTGTGTCGTTTGCCAGAGACTGTAAGTGATGCGCCAATAGAATTATAAGTGTGTGAATACGAAAAAATAGGAACAAGTAATCTCTTTAAATTACATTCTCAAACTTCTTAAATTCACGCTTGTTCATTCTGGCAAACGAGCACGAGTTCAAAAAAGTAGGTTTTTTGATACCATTAATGGAGAAGAAGAAGAAGAACGTTTAGCTTTTGTATTTTCTTATTTTCCTCGGCCTCGATGAGTGGGCCTGGCACGAACTCGTTGCTTTCAGCCTAATCGGTTTATGCCTCTCGTGAGTAATTTTTATTATTGTTTTATTTATTTTCATAATAAATAATAAACAACACTACTGATCAAAGATGCTTTCAAAATGATACTTATAGCCTTTCTTTTAAATCTTATATAAGGATTTAAGGTGTTATATAATTTATAGATATATAAATTTTTAATATATATATATATTTTTTTTTATTTATTTATTTATACATATATATTTTTAATAATTATTTTATTATATATATTAAATTATGTTATTATATATTATTTACAGATATGTTCTCGATGTGTACCTCAACGGGATTTTTTTAAAGGAGTATCGTAGGGTGGTTGGCCGTTTTTTTTGCTATTGCCAATCTCGCCACAGTAGAATCGATTGCAACAATCGCAGCGCAGCCCTCACGCAGTCCCGACAAAGTGACAACCGTTCTTTACCTTAACAGTATTAGTAAATAACGAGTTTTTACTATAACTCTAGTCTATTGTGCAACTTTAAGAGAGCTCATAAACTCAGCTTTTTCTATGCTTGTGTGATGTAAATAATGAATATGCTTAAGCTAGAACAATACGGAGTTGATGGCTCAAATGGATTAGCCAATTCCGTCACTAGATTCGGGATACTCGCAATACAATTAGTTCGCCAACAAGCAAATGGAGCAAATAGAATGCTCCGGACCTGCCAGGGCAATCCTGGGAGGAGTTGATCTCGCAGAAAAATTTGTTGATGTTGTCGTCGTAGACAATAGCCTATCTGTCTAATAACAAATTCAAGAAATCGATTTAATACCGGGAGTTGTTGACTTCGTAATAATATTTGAAATTACTTTTTTTGTTATTATTTCAATACAGAAAAATATAGAATGAAGAAGTAAAATTGTTGTTATTTCAGCTTTTTTCGATCGCCTCCTTATATAGGCGCTTCTGCTATGAAAACCTCGGGTGCTCTAGCTCTCGAAAAGAATGTGTAAATAGTTATTAAGAAAAAAGGAATGAAGCTGGGATGAGAGAAACTTTTGTAAATATTGTCTTCAATCACAATAATTCATATTATCATTGTTGCTAATGGCATATATAATTCCAGTAAGGTGAGACCTTCATGAAGTGAGCTGACCTGAAAAAGCGTCAGTACGAGATGCTTGGAGAATTATGTTTGATGTTAAACAGTTTGTTAGCGGAACCACATTCCCTTTCTGCAAGGGTACCAGTGTGAGAATTGCTTCGCACTCGCTTTGTTATGATTCATTCATCGCCGGGCGGGTTATCTTCATCTCGGTCTGAGTCAACTTGTTGTCTCCGTCTACGCATTCGTTGCTCGCCGTGCCCTTCTTGTTCTAAATCTCCATTCGAGCGATGAAGCCTAGCTGCAAGAGTTTTCTTTATTACAATATTTGCAATATTGCTACATATTTTTTGATTGATTAATTGATATATTATGGTTCATTATTAATAAATAAATGAAATATATACATATGCGCATGTATATTGTATGTATATATGTATGTACATATATAGAAGAGCAAACACCAAGCATAAGGAGGTAGAAAAGTCATTCGTATACTCCTACGCGACTAACGTGAATACGAATTTACAAGAAAATGTGCATTGTGCAAATTTAGACTAGCGCGCAACAACTATGGGAATGTTACGCAATCTATGAGAGAAGCAAGGCGACCGTGGAAATGAACACAACTAAACATATCCCTGAAGAAAGTGCGTGAACTTTGGAAATTTCAATAATATTCCAATTCATCGATGATGGCAGGACGACTGTAACAAAATCCTTGTGTGCCAACCTCTTCCATCATCCTTCAAATTCCCAAGAATGACCACGACTCATGGCGCTCCACGGAATCCATAATCGATTAGGAAACCTCAACTTATCCTCAGTTTCCTTAACCCATAGTGCATTCAAGAGTTCTTTTCATGTTCTATACGTCTGTATAGGTTTTGTTCTTGTACAATGAGAAGTACGTTGCCTGAGCACTATCAAACTTTAAGGGCTAAAAAAGCTGGGCATTTTCCTGTTTCTCTTTTTTGTTGTTTAGACCAATAATATGCCCATTAAAGTTTATATTTTCATTTTTATATCTCAACAAAGCGCGGCGCAACCTCCTCAGACTTGCATCCAACTCGCCTTAAAGGGCAGCGGGCCTTTAAATTTATTTCCTCATTGCAAACGAACAAGGCATCTTCTGATTCCTAGATCACGTGCAATCGATTCCTCATACCAGAATGCACCAATAAGGAACTTTCGAACAAAATACATGCTGGCCGATTTTGGCCGCCTTTATTCTCTTGATTCTCTCGCCAATCGCTTCATATACACGTAGAAGATCGTGAGCTTAAGATGTTGCAGGCTCTCATTTGGAAATGGCATACACGCGTTATATGAAATTACGCGAAAGAAAATACTTTAACGACTTAATTTTTTCTCGTACATCGCTTACCCTACAGGTTCAGCAGGCATATATGGCTTATATCGAATCTTCCTCCGATGTCTTGTATTATTTCATTTACCCCGCTGTTCTCGTGCTAGGTATCTTTTATTATAAAAAGTTTTTATTTTATTCTTTAAAGGAGAGCAAAACTATAATCGTTAGCTTTCCTAATTTGCATGGCCATTGAAGTCGCATCTCAAAATCACGTGGCCTGTCTTTCTGTTTGACAAAATGCTGTTGTAAATAAAAGCTTGAGTTTTAGGCTCCTAGTACATACATATATGCGTTGCCAACGAGATAAAGATAGAGTTTTACTTTACTCAAAATTTAATTTAAATTATTCTTAAATTTCAGGAGTAGTAAACCAGTCCTTCAACTTCCTCATACTAAGTCAACTGAAGTCGGATGGATTAATATATCTCAAGGTTTCTTTGAGCTTTTTTCTCTAATTGATGTGATTGATTAGTTTGCCATCTCTTATAATTAAATGCATAAATACATATACATTTCTCTAACGCGAGACTAGCAAATAGATATGTATCTATTTGGAAATCTCAAAATTTTCAAATTTATTTTAGTTTGAGATTTTTTTAAAAGAGAAATTTGAGACACAGACAGACACGGCAGCCCACAACCATTTAGCCCTTACTAAAATCGTTCACCAACATGCATTGATTCATCGCTCCAGAAAAGTGTTCGGAGCCTATTGGTACGCAGCCAATTTGAAATCGTTAGCTGCATATATCAAAAAATTGAATTTGTCAGCGCACAGACTGCGTAGCTGTTGGTTATAAATAGAACCGCTTTTGTCAGTTGTTAAATTATACCATCCCACGGTGGAAAATTGGGTCATGCATTTCACGGAGTTGCCTATCAGTGTTACCTATTTGGATGACCGGGTTTGAAAGGCCGTGCCCCGCTACGTATAAATTTGAGACACATTCCCACAGGCGTCTGTGCTCGCTGACGTAATCAGCCAGATCGATTTTATCCTCCTATTCTGTTGCGAGCATCCAACCGCTGATCTGTACAATTCGTACATCATCTCTCTCTTCTACTACAACTTTTGCCTTGGAATTGGCAACTGGACCCAAATATGCAGGTGCATACATACATACATACATACATACTCCTTCTAAATTACTCCAATAAAATTTTGTAAATTGACAAAAAAATAATGAATTTCCTGCATAAATGAACTAGCTCTCCTTCCATATTATACTTTAAACTTCATTCTACTCTTTATGTGTACACCATTCTCTTATAAAGTTTTATCAAAGTAACTATTTGATCTAAAAATACATTTAAATTCAGCTCGAACTTCATCCTCGCGATGTGTATAGAAAGATGCATCGCCGTTTATCTTCCGCATAGTTTCAAGCGTATAGGTTGGAATGATAAAATTAGTATGCATCGGAGACAGACATAAAGTGAAAGACAGACATGAAATTCGGAGAAGTAAGCGAGAGAGTGAGAGAAGCAGAGGTGCAGAGAGAGAGAGAGAGAGAGATAGAGAGAGAATACAAATACGCTGCAGGAAAAGCCTCCAGATTCATCGTAATCAGCGTAATAGTTGTCTTCGCCTTCGCCATGTCCATACCTATCGCTCTCTCATACTACTTGGTCGAGTTTATCGACACTGATGATGAAATGACGTCATTCATTTCGTACAATTACAATCTAACTTTTTAGTGTTTATGAAATTGCCTATGTAAAAACGGTTTTCAGGAGAATCCCCGCAGTACGCTTTCGAAATTTAAAAATCCTGTCAATTAGACTTGCAAGTCCTTTTAATAAGCCTTGCGCACCAAATTCATGTCAGTGAGACTTTCGCCTCGCAAAATCCTGTCAATACGCCTTTCTTGTGCACAATCCCAACAATCAGACTTTGTTGTGACACAATCACTTTAAGAAGCCTTTTTTTATTTATTGAGTATATACATACATTAACTCTGCTTTTTCATCTTCGTGTTTGTTTGTTTAGATATTGGGACGCTGCGATCAACGAGCCGCTTGTCATCAGCGACGCTTACAGCGTCTATGAAATCGTCAACGAGGTGACCTCTCGATATTTACAAATAGAAAAAAAGATCCTTATTGATATGTCGTAACCGTAAAAAAAACAAATTGCAAATCAATTTGATCTTTGTGATACAAAAAGACGTAATGATCACTAAATTCAGGCTTGTATACGATGGCTTCCGCAACTTTTCATTGCACCATTAACTGCCGCACTCGTCATCAAGCTCCTTAGGCTTAAGTTCTCTCTCTATCTTCTATTCGTTTTTCTTTATCTGCCTCGTCTGTTCTCTCTCCATTCCTTTATACGTTAACTCTCTCTCTCTCTCTCTCTCTCTCGCTCTCTCTCTCTCTCTCGCTCTCTTCTAGGAACGCCTCAAAGGCAAACTCGAATCAGTGGCGGCCCTCTGTCTTGATTCTCGTAACTTCGCTCGTCTTCATTGTGTGTCGTCTGCCAAACACTGTAAGTGACACCCCAGTAAAAGTATTAATGAATGAATTTATTTATAAAACCTAGATAAATAACCTCTTTAAATGATATTCTAAAATGTCTTAAATTCACTCTCTTTTTACTAAGGCAAAAGAGCGCAAATTCAATAAAAAAAACAACCAAGCTTTTGCTTCCATAATAGTTAGCAAAACAATAAAGAAGAAGAATGTTTAGTTATTGGTCATTCGACGTTTCCTCGACTTCGAGTGGGACTATGACGAGCTCGTTAATATCAGCCTTATCGCTGGAAGCCTCTCGTGCGCCATTTGAATTATTTTTTAAAGTTTTTTTTTCAAAGTAATTCATTTACAAAAATGTATTATTAACATTTTCCCACTTTTGATGCTTTCAAAATGATAATTATTCCCTTTTTAATATTACATACCGTATTTTCTCTATTAGTGCCCCTTCCTCTATTAGAACCCCCCCCCCTCTTATAGTGCCCCCCTCTCGCAAGAGTATTGAAAAATAGCACCCCTCTCTCTAATAGAACCCCCTGAAATAGTGCCCCCTAATAGTCTAATAGAGACGTACCTGGATTCTATCCTTGAGGTATATGATGCTCTGCCCAATGAACTGATTGAAAATTCATTCAAAATCTACTGTAAAACTGATATTCCAGTGATGATTCCATTGAAGTATAGCTATAATTCTTCGTTTTTGTGAAGAAAAAAAATGTTATTATCAAACTTTTAGTCAATCACATTGAAAATAGTACCCCTCCCTCTAATAGAACCCTCCCGCTAATAGTGCACCCCTCTCGCAGGGGTATTGAAAAATAGTATCCCCGGGGGACACTAATGGAGAAAATACGGTATATACATATAAAGTTATGCGCAAGTTTATTATTAGACATATTTATTGGAAGTATTCAAATCAAACAAATCCATATCAAGGTATTTAAGCAAATATGCAACTATATATATACATATATATATATATATATATATATATATATATATATACATATATATATATATATATATCTTATTATGTTATTATAAATTATTTACATCTATTCTAAATCGGCGTGTCAAATCTACAATTCAGATACGTTCTCGATCTGTACCTCAACGCCATCTTTTTAAAGGAGTATCGTAAGGTGGTTGGCCGTCTTATATGCTATTGCCGATCTCGCCGGACGGTTACGGTAGACTCGATAGCAACAATCGCAGCTCAGCCTTCGAGGCAGTTCCGACGAAGTGACAATGTCCCTTTTCCATAACAGTACATATTTCACCCGTCTCGGTCTTCGTCCACTTGCATTCGTAGCCCGTCATGCCCTTCTTCCTCTCGCACTTTGTTCGAACGATGAAGCCGAGCAGCGAGGGTCTTGCTATTCTTATTCAAAATATTCTAAGCCCCTTTTTCTCGTTAGAACCTTCTTTTTCCTTCGAAATATTGTTATGTTTATTTTTACTGAATAATTGATTTATTTTGGTGCCGTGAAATAATATGTATGTAAGTACATGATTAATTAATGAATAAAATAAATGTGTGACCGCGTCCAATCGATTCCTCGTCTTAAGAAGGCACCAATGCGGAACTTTTGAACAAAATCCAAGCTGGTTGATTTGGATGTGTCCACGGTCGCTTTCATTTTTTTAGGGTGTCTCGAAAATCGCAGCAGATATAGATCGGGAGCTTTTGATGTTTCTCTTTCTCATTGCCTTGGAAATATTATAAACGTGTTAATTTGAATTTCGTGAAAGAAAATCTTGTTTTGACGATGTATATTTTTTCTCGTACACCGGTAACTCTCCAGATTCAGCAGGCATATATGGAACATGTCAAGTCGTTCTACGATGTCATTAAATATATCATCTACCCAGCTGCTCTCTTGCTAATTATCATTATAAAAAAGAGTGTATTTTTCCCTTAAAGGAGCATAAAACTTAATCGTTATCGATCACAATTTTCCTGACAATGAGCAATAAAGTCGAAAATCGCTTGCGTTTACATTGTTTTTGAATTACAGGAGTAGTTAATCAGTCATTCAATTTTCTCATACTTAGTCAACTGCCGTCCGATGGATCATTTTCCCAAAGTAAAAATTACATTGTTTTTGAATTACAGGAGTAGTTAATCAGTCATTCAATTTTCTCATACTTAGTCAACTGCCGTCCGATGGATTAATATATCTCAAGGTCTCTTTCGGTGGTTATTTTTCCACCTTTCATAATTATGTACATACATATTTTCTAGAGCGAGACCACCATATATGTATGTATGTGTGTCTATCAGCAGTAACATCTTCAAATATCATTTCTTTGCAATTTTTTGTAAAATAAATTTAAAACACATACCCACAGGCATCTGTCCTCGCTGACGTTATCAGCCAGATCGATTTAATCCTCCAATTCTGCTGCGAGCTTCCAGCCGCTCATTTCTCCAATTCGTACATCATCTCTCGCTTCTACTTCAACATTTGTTTTCAAATTAGCAACTGGACCAAAATGTGCAGGTACACACGTTATGACATACGTATTTGTGCTCCAACAAAATTTGTAAATAAGCAAATAAGTAATAAATTGGTTGAATAAATGAATCTTCGAGATAAGTAACTGATTTAATAGCAAATTTAACTTCAGCTCGAATTTCATCCTCGTGATGTGTATAGAAAGGTGTATCGCCGTCTATCTTCCGCATATTTTCAAACGTATAGGTTGGAAAGACAAAAGTATACAGCAGAGAGGGAAAAAACAGAAGGAATAAAATGACAGTGAGACTTCGGCAGAGGGACATACGGAGAGAATACAAATACTCTGCAGGAAAAGCCTCCAGATTCATCGTGGTCGCCATAATAGTTGCCTGCGCCCTCGCAATGTCCATACCGAGCGCTTTTTTTTACTACCTGTTCGAGAAGATCGACGCTGATACGAATATGACGTCATTCATTTTCGGACTACAATTATTTAATTTTTTTTTAAATATTAATTCTTTTAAAAATTTTTTACGAAGGTATGTACCTACACATACATATGTTTATGTAGGTAAACTCTGCTAATCGTCTTCTTTTTTGTTTGTTTAGATCCTGTCGCAGCATTAATCTTGCCGTTTGTCCAAGACATGTCAAGGACAATCGGTCATGACCGTTCCAAAATAAAACGAACACATGTCCTGGACACATCCACTTCTGCCTATCTTAATACACAGGGGTCTAGGACATGTCTAAGACATGTCCTGGAACCTTCGCACTCTCTTTTTCTTTCTCTCTCCCTCTCTCTCTCTCTCGCTTTCCTCTAGGAGCGCCTCAAATGGGAACTCGAACCAGTGGCGGCCTTCTGTCTTGATTCTCGTTACTTCGCTCGTCTTCATTGTGTGTCGTTTGCCAGAGACTGTAAGTGATGCGCCAATAGAATTATAAGTGTATGAATACGAAAAAATAGGAACAAGTAATCTCTTTAAATTACATTCTCAAACTTCTTAAATTCACGCTTGTTCATTCTGGCAAACGAGCACGAGTTCAAAAAAGTAGGTTTTTTGATACCATTAATGGAGAAGAAGAAGAAGAACGTTTAGCTTTTGTATCTTCTTATTTTCCTCGGCCTCGATGAGTGGGCCTGGCACGAACTCGTTGCTTTCAGCCTAATCGGTTTATGCCTCTCGTGAGTAATTTTTATTATTGTTTTATTTATTTTCATAATAAATAATAAACAACACTACTGATCAAAGATGCTTTCAAAATGATACTTATAGCCTTTCTTTTAAATCTTATATAAGGATTTAAGGTGTTATATAATTTATAGATATATAAATTTTTAATATATATATATTTTTTTTTTATTTATTTATTTATACATATATATTTTTAATAATTATTTTATTATATATATTAAATTATGTTATTATATATTATTTACAGATATGTTCTCGATGTGTACCTCAACGGGATTTTTTTAAAGGAGTATCGTAGGGTGGTTGGCCGTTTTTTTTGCTATTGCCAATCTCGCCACAGTAGAATCGATTGCAACAATCGCAGCGCAGCCCTCACGCAGTCCCGACAAAGTGACAACCGTTCTTTACCTTAACAGTATTAGTAAATAACGAGTTTTTACTATAACTCTAGTCTATTGTGCAACTTTAAGAGAGCTCATAAACTCAGCTTTTTCTATGCTTGTGTGATGTAAATAATGAATATGCTTAAGCTAGAACAATACGGAGTTGATGGCTCAAATGGATTAGCCAATTCCGTCACTAGATTCGGGATACTCGCAATACAATTAGTTCGCCAACAAGCAAATGGAGCAAATAGAATGCTCCGGACCTGCCAGGGCAATCCTGGGAGGAGTTGATCTCGCAGAAAAATTTGTTGATGTTGTCGTCGTAGACAATAGCCTATCTGTCTAATAACAAATTCAAGAAATCGATTTAATACCGGGAGTTGTTGACTTCGTAATAATATTTGAAATTACTTTTTTTGTTATTATTTCAATACAGAAAAATATAGAATGAAGAAGTAAAATTGTTGTTATTTCAGCTTTTTTCGATCGCCTCCTTATATAGGCGCTTCTGCTATGAAAACCTCGGGTGCTCTAGCTCTCGAAAAGAATGTGTAAATAGTTATTAAGAAAAAAGGAATGAAGCTGGGATGAGAGAAACTTTTGTAAATATTGTCTTCAATCACAATAATTCATATTATCATTGTTGCTAATGGCATATATAATTCCAGTAAGGTGAGACCTTCATGAAGTGAGCTGACCTGAAAAAGCGTCAGTACGAGATGCTTGGAGAATTATGTTTGATGTTAAACAGTTTGTTAGCGGAACCACATTCCCTTTCTGCAAGGGTACCAGTGTGAGAATTGCTTCGCACTCGCTTTGTTATGATTCATTCATCGCCGGGCGGGTTATCTTCATCTCGGTCTGAGTCAACTTGTTGTCTCCGTCTACGCATTCGTTGCTCGCCGTGCCCTTCTTGTTCTAAATCTCCATTCGAGCGATGAAGCCTAGCTGCAAGAGTCTTCTTTATTACAATATTTGCAATATTGCTACATATTTTTTGATTGATTAATTGATATATTATGGTTCATTATTAATAAATAAATGAAATATATACATATGCGCATGTATATTGTATGTATATATGTATGTACATATATAGAAGAGCAAACACCAAGCATAAGGAGGTAGAAAAGTCATTCGTATACTCCTACGCGACTAACGTGAATACGAATTTACAAGAAAATGTGCATTGTGCAAATTTAGACTAGCGCGCAACAACTATGGGAATGTTACGCAATCTATGAGAGAAGCAAGGCGACCGTGGAAATAAACACAACTAAACATATCCCTGAAGAAAGTGCGTGAACTTTGGAAATTTCAATAATATTCCAATTCATCGATGATGGCAGGACGACTGTAACAAAATCCTTGTGTGCCAACCTCTTCCATCATCCTTCAAATTCCCAAGAATGACCACGACTCATGGCGCTCCACGGAATCCATAATCGATTAGGAAACCTCAACTTATCCTCAGTTTCCTTAACCCATAGTGCATTCAAGAGTTCTTTTCATGTTCTATACGTCTGTATAGGTTTTGTTCTTGTACAATGAGAAGTACGTTGCCTGAGCACTATCAAACTTTAAGGGCTAAAAAAGCTGGGCATTTTCCTGTTTCTCTTTTTTGTTGTTTAGACCAATAATATGCCCATTAAAGTTTATATTTTCATTTTTATATCTCAACAAAGCGCGGCGCAACCTCCTCAGACTTGCATCCAACTCGCCTTAAAGGGCAGCGGGCCTTTAAATTTATTTCCTCATTGCAAACGAACAAGGCATCTTCTGATTCCTAGATCACGTGCAATCGATTCCTCATACCAGAATGCACCAATAAGGAACTTTCGAACAAAATACATGCTGGCCGATTTTGGCCGCCTTTATTCTCTTGATTCTCTCGCCAATCGCTTCATATACACGTAGAAGATCGTGAGCTTAAGATGTTGCAGGCTCTCATTTGGAAATGGCATACACGCGTTATATGAAATTACGCGAAAGAAAATACTTTAATGACTTAATTTTTTCTCGTACATCGCTTACCCTACAGGTTCAGCAGGCATATATGGCTTATATCGAATCTTCCTCCGATGTCTTGTATTATTTCATTTACCCCGCTGTTCTCGTGCTAGGTATCTTTTATTATAAAAAGTTTTTATTTTATTCTTTAAAGGAGAGCAAAACTATAATCGTTAGCTTTCCTAATTTGCATGGCCATTGAAGTCGCATCTCAAAATCACGTGGCCTGTCTTTCTGTTTGACAAAATGCTGTTGTAAATAAAAGCTTGAGTTTTAGGCTCCTAGTACATACATATATGCGTTGCCAACGAGATAAAGATAGAGTTTTACTTTACTCAAAATTTAATTTAAATTATTCTTAAATTTCAGGAGTAGTAAACCAGTCCTTCAACTTCCTCATACTAAGTCAACTGAAGTCGGATGGATTAATATATCTCAAGGTTTCTTTGAGCTTTTTTCTCTAATTGATGTGATTGATTAGTTTGCCATCTCTTATAATTAAATGCATAAATACATATACATTTCTCTAACGCGAGACTAGCAAATAGATATGTATCTATTTGGAAATCTCAAAATTTTCAAATTTATTTTAGTTTGAGATTTTTTTAAAAGAGAAATTTGAGACACAGACAGACACGGCAGCCCACAACCATTTAGCCCTTACTAAAATCGTTCACCAACATGCATTGATTCATCGCTCCAGAAAAGTGTTCGGAGCCTATTGGTACGCAGCCAATTTGAAATCGTTAGCTGCATATATCAAAAAATTGAATTTGTCAGCGCACAGACTGCGTAGCTGTTGGTTATAAATAGAACCGCTTTTGTCAGTTGTTAAATTATACCATCCCACGGTGGAAAATTGGGTCATGCATTTCACGGAGTTGCCTATCAGTGTTACCTATTTGGATGACCGGGTTTGAAAGGCCGTGCCCCGCTACGTATAAATTTGAGACACATTCCCACAGGCGTCTGTGCTCGCTGACGTAATCAGCCAGATCGATTTTATCCTCCTATTCTGTTGCGAGCATCCAACCGCTGATCTGTACAATTCGTACATCATCTCTCTCTTCTACTACAACTTTTGCCTTGGAATTGGCAACTGGACCCAAATATGCAGGTGCATACATACATACATACATACATACTCCTTCTAAATTACTCCAATAAAATTTTGTAAATTGACAAAAAAATAATGAATTTCCTGCATAAATGAACTAGCTCTCCTTCCATATTATACTTTAAACTTCATTCTACTCTTTATGTGTACACCATTCTCTTATAAAGTTTTATCAAAGTAACTATTTGATCTAAAAATACATTTAAATTCAGCTCGAACTTCATCCTCGCGATGTGTATAGAAAGATGCATCGCCGTTTATCTTCCGCATAGTTTCAAGCGTATAGGTTGGAATGATAAAATTAGTATGCATCGGAGACAGACATAAAGTGAAAGACAGACATGAAATTCGGAGAAGTAAGCGAGAGAGTGAGAGAAGCAGAGGTGCAGAGAGAGAGAGAGAGAGAGAGAGATAGAGAGAGAATACAAATACGCTGCAGGAAAAGCCTCCAGATTCATCGTAATCAGCGTAATAGTTGTCTTCGCCTTCGCCATGTCCATACCTATCGCTCTCTCATACTACTTGGTCGAGTTTATCGACACTGATGATGAAATGACGTCATTCATTTCGTACAATTACAATCTAACTTTTTAGTGTTTATGAAATTGCCTATGTAAAAACGGTTTTCAGGAGAATCCCCGCAGTACGCTTTCGAAATTTAAAAATCCTGTCAATTAGACTTGCAAGTCCTTTTAATAAGCCTTGCGCACCAAATTCATGTCAGTGAGACTTTCGCCTCGCAAAATCCTGTCAATACGCCTTTCTTGTGCACAATCCCAACAATCAGACTTTGTTGTGACACAATCACTTTAAGAAGCCTTTTTTTATTTATTGAGTATATACATACATTAACTCTGCTTTTTCATCTTCGTGTTTGTTTGTTTAGATATTGGGACGCTGCGATCAACGAGCCGCTTGTCATCAGCGACGCTTACAGCGTCTATGAAATCGTCAACGAGGTGACCTCTCGATATTTACAAATAGAAAAAAAGATCCTTATTGATATGTCGTAACCGTAAAAAAAACAAATTGCAAATCAATTTGATCTTTGTGATACAAAAAGACGTAATGATCACTAAATTCAGGCTTGTATACGATGGCTTCCGCAACTTTTCATTGCACCATTAACTGCCGCACTCGTCATCAAGCTCCTTAGGCTTAAGTTCTCTCTCTATCTTCTATTCGTTTTTCTTTATCTGCCTCGTCTGTTCTCTCTCCATTCCTTTATACGTTAACTCTCTCTCTCTCTCTCTCTCTCGCTCTCTCTCTCTCTCTCGCTCTCTTCTAGGAACGCCTCAAAGGCAAACTCGAATCAGTGGCGGCCCTCTGTCTTGATTCTCGTAACTTCGCTCGTCTTCATTGTGTGTCGTCTGCCAAACACTGTAAGTGACACCCCAGTAAAAGTATTAATGAATGAATTTATTTATAAAACCTAGATAAATAACCTCTTTAAATGATATTCTAAAATGTCTTAAATTCACTCTCTTTTTACTAAGGCAAAAGAGCGCAAATTCAATAAAAAAAACAACCAAGCTTTTGCTTCCATAATAGTTAGCAAAACAATAAAGAAGAAGAATGTTTAGTTATTGGTCATTCGACGTTTCCTCGACTTCGAGTGGGACTATGACGAGCTCGTTAATATCAGCCTTATCGCTGGAAGCCTCTCGTGCGCCATTTGAATTATTTTTTAAAGTTTTTTTTTCAAAGTAATTCATTTACAAAAATGTATTATTAACATTTTCCCACTTTTGATGCTTTCAAAATGATAATTATTCCCTTTTTAATATTACATACCGTATTTTCTCTATTAGTGCCCCTTCCTCTATTAGAACCCCCCCCTCTTATAGTGCCCCCCTCTCGCAAGAGTATTGAAAAATAGCACCCCTCTCTCTAATAGAACCCCCTGAAATAGTGCCCCCTAATAGTCTAATAGAGACGTACCTGGATTCTATCCTTGAGGTATATGATGCTCTGCCCAATGAACTGATTGAAAATTCATTCAAAATCTACTGTAAAACTGATATTCCAGTGATGATTCCATTGAAGTATAGCTATAATTCTTCGTTTTTGTGAAGAAAAAAAATGTTATTATCAAACTTTTAGTCAATCACATTGAAAATAGTACCCCTCCCTCTAATAGAACCCTCCCGCTA
This sequence comes from Allodiplogaster sudhausi, assembly GCA_945643635.1. Taxonomy (NCBI): domain Eukaryota; kingdom Metazoa; phylum Nematoda; class Chromadorea; order Rhabditida; family Diplogasteridae; genus Allodiplogaster; species Allodiplogaster sudhausi. Next base: position 2,602,905 of record CALZFC010000251.1, read on the forward strand.
ATAGTGCACCCCTCTCGCAGGGGTATTGAAAAATAGTATCCCCGGGGGACACTAATGGAGAAAATACGGTATATACATATAAAGTTATGCGCAAGTTTATTATTAGACATATTTATTGGAAGTATTCAAATCAAACAAATCCATATCAAGGTATTTAAGCAAATATGCAACTATATATATACATATATATATATATATATATATATATATATATATATATATATATATATATATATATCTTATTATGTTATTATAAATTATTTACATCTATTCTAAATCGGCGTGTCAAATCTACAATTCAGATACGTTCTCGATCTGTACCTCAACGCCATCTTTTTAAAGGAGTATCGTAAGGTGGTTGGCCGTCTTATATGCTATTGCCGATCTCGCCGGACGGTTACGGTAGACTCGATAGCAACAATCGCAGCTCAGCCTTCGAGGCAGTTCCGACGAAGTGACAATGTCCCTTTTCCATAACAGTACATATTTCACCCGTCTCGGTCTTCGTCCACTTGCATTCGTAGCCCGTCATGCCCTTCTTCCTCTCGCACTTTGTTCGAACGATGAAGCCGAGCAGCGAGGGTCTTGCTATTCTTATTCAAAATATTCTAAGCCCCTTTTTCTCGTTAGAACCTTCTTTTTCCTTCGAAATATTGTTATGTTTATTTTTACTGAATAATTGATTTATTTTGGTGCCGTGAAATAATATGTATGTAAGTACATGATTAATTAATGAATAAAATAAATGTGTGACCGCGTCCAATCGATTCCTCGTCTTAAGAAGGCACCAATGCGGAACTTTTGAACAAAATCCAAGCTGGTTGATTTGGATGTGTCCACGGTCGCTTTCATTTTTTTAGGGTGTCTCGAAAATCGCAGCAGATATAGATCGGGAGCTTTTGATGTTTCTCTTTCTCATTGCCTTGGAAATATTATAAACGTGTTAATTTGAATTTCGTGAAAGAAAATCTTGTTTTGACGATGTATATTTTTTCTCGTACACCGGTAACTCTCCAGATTCAGCAGGCATATATGGAACATGTCAAGTCGTTCTACGATGTCATTAAATATATCATCTACCCAGCTGCTCTCTTGCTAGGTATCATTATAAAAAAGAGTGTATTTTTCCCTTAAAGGAGCATAAAACTTAATCGTTATCGATCACAATTTTCCTGACAATGAGCAATAAAGTCGAAAATCGCTTGCGTTTACATTGTTTTTGAATTACAGGAGTAGTTAATCAGTCATTCAATTTTCTCATACTTAGTCAACTGCCGTCCGATGGATCATTTTCCCAAAGTAAAAATTACATTGTTTTTGAATTACAGGAGTAGTTAATCAGTCATTCAATTTTCTCATACTTAGTCAACTGCCGTCCGATGGATTAATATATCTCAAGGTCTCTTTCGGTGGTTATTTTTCCACCTTTCATAATTATGTACATACATATTTTCTAGAGCGAGACCACCATATATGTATGTATGTGTGTCTATCAGCAGTAACATCTTCAAATATCATTTCTTTGCAATTTTTTGTAAAATAAATTTAAAACACATACCCACAGGCATCTGTCCTCGCTGACGTTATCAGCCAGATCGATTTAATCCTCCAATTCTGCTGCGAGCTTCCAGCCGCTCATTTCTCCAATTCGTACATCATCTCTCGCTTCTACTTCAACATTTGTTTTCAAATTAGCAACTGGACCAAAATGTGCAGGTACACACGTTATGACATACGTATTTGTGCTCCAACAAAATTTGTAAATAAGCAAATAAGTAATAAATTGGTTGAATAAATGAATCTTCGAGATAAGTAACTGATTTAATAGCAAATTTAACTTCAGCTCGAATTTCATCCTCGTGATGTGTATAGAAAGGTGTATCGCCGTCTATCTTCCGCATATTTTCAAACGTATAGGTTGGAAAGACAAAAGTATACAGCAGAGAGGGAAAAAACAGAAGGAATGAAATGACAGTGAGACTTCGGCAGAGGGACATACGGAGAGAATACAAATACTCTGCAGGAAAAGCCTCCAGATTCATCGTGGTCGCCATAATAGTTGCCTGCGCCCTCGCAATGTCCATACCGAGCGCTTTTTTTTACTACCTGTTCGAGAAGATCGACGCTGATACGAATATGACGTCATTCATTTTCGGACTACAATTATTTAATTTTTTTTTAAATATTAATTCTTTTAAAAAATTTTTACGAAGGTATGTACCTACACATACATATGTTTATGTAGGTAAACTCTGCTAATCGTCTTCTTTTTTGTTTGTTTAGATCCTGTCGCAGCATTAATCTTGCCGTTTGTCCAAGACATGTCAAGGACAATCGGTCATGACCGTTCCAAAATAAAACGAACACATGTCCTGGACACATCCACTTCTGCCTATCTTAATACACAGGGGTCTAGGACATGTCTAAGACATGTCCTGGAACCTTCGCACTCTCTTTTTCTTTCTCTCTCCCTCTCTCTCTCTCTCGCTTTCCTCTAGGAGCGCCTCAAATGGGAACTCGAACCAGTGGCGGCCTTCTGTCTTGATTCTCGTTACTTCGCTCGTCTTCATTGTGTGTCGTTTGCCAGAGACTGTAAGTGATGCGCCAATAGAATTATAAGTGTATGAATACGAAAAAATAGGAACAAGTAATCTCTTTAAATTACATTCTCAAACTTCTTAAATTCACGCTTGTTCATTCTGGCAAACGAGCACGAGTTCAAAAAAGTAGGTTTTTTGATACCATTAATGGAGAAGAAGAAGAAGAACGTTTAGCTTTTGTATCTTCTTATTTTCCTCGGCCTCGATGAGTGGGCCTGGCACGAACTCGTTGCTTTCAGCCTAATCGGTTTATGCCTCTCGTGAGTAATTTTTATTATTGTTTTATTTATTTTCATAATAAATAATAAACAACACTACTGATCAAAGATGCTTTCAAAATGATACTTAAAGCCTTTCTTTTAAATCTTATATAAGGATTTAAGGTGTTATATAATTTATAGATATATAAATTTTTAATATATATATATATTTTTTTTTATTTATTTATTTATACATATATATTTTTAATAATTATTTTATTATATATATTAAATTATGTTATTATATATTATTTACAGATATGTTCTCGATGTGTACCTCAACGGGATTTTTTTAAAGGAGTATCGTAGGGTGGTTGGCCGTTTTTTTTGCTATTGCCAATCTCGCCACAGTAGAATCGATTGCAACAATCGCAGCGCAGCCCTCACGCAGTCCCGACAAAGTGACAACCGTTCTTTACCTTAACAGTATTAGTAAATAACGAGTTTTTACTATAACTCTAGTCTATTGTGCAACTTTAAGAGAGCTCATAAACTCAGCTTTTTCTATGCTTGTGTGATGTAAATAATGAATATGCTTAAGCTAGAACAATACGGAGTTGATGGCTCAAATGGATTAGCCAATTCCGTCACTAGATTCGGGATACTCGCAATACAATTAGTTCGCCAACAAGCAAATGGAGCAAATAGAATGCTCCGGACCTGCCAGGGCAATCCTGGGAGGAGTTGATCTCGCAGAAAAATTTGTTGATGTTGTCGTCGTAGACAATAGCCTATCTGTCTAATAACAAATTCAAGAAATCGATTTAATACCGGGAGTTGTTGACTTCGTAATAATATTTGAAATTACTTTTTTTGTTATTATTTCAATACAGAAAAATATAGAATGAAGAAGTAAAATTGTTGTTATTTCAGCTTTTTTCGATCGCCTCCTTATATAGGCGCTTCTGCTATGAAAACCTCGGGTGCTCTAGCTCTCGAAAAGAATGTGTAAATAGTTATTAAGAAAAAAGGAATGAAGCTGGGATGAGAGAAACTTTTGTAAATATTGTCTTCAATCACAATAATTCATATTATCATTGTTGCTAATGGCATATATAATTCCAGTAAGGTGAGACCTTCATGAAGTGAGCTGACCTGAAAAAGCGTCAGTACGAGATGCTTGGAGAATTATGTTTGATGTTAAACAGTTTGTTAGCGGAACCACATTCCCTTTCTGCAAGGGTACCAGTGTGAGAATTGCTTCGCACTCGCTTTGTTATGATTCATTCATCGCCGGGCGGGTTATCTTCATCTCGGTCTGAGTCAACTTGTTGTCTCCGTCTACGCATTCGTTGCTCGCCGTGCCCTTCTTGTTCTAAATCTCCATTCGAGCGATGAAGCCTAGCTGCAAGAGTCTTCTTTATTACAATATTTGCAATATTGCTACATATTTTTTGATTGATTAATTGATATATTATGGTTCATTATTAATAAATAAATGAAATATATACATATGCGCATGTATATTGTATGTATATATGTATGTACATATATAGAAGAGCAAACACCAAGCATAAGGAGGTAGAAAAGTCATTCGTATACTCCTACGCGACTAACGTGAATACGAATTTACAAGAAAATGTGCATTGTGCAAATTTAGACTAGCGCGCAACAACTATGGGAATGTTACGCAATCTATGAGAGAAGCAAGGCGACCGTGGAAATAAACACAACTAAACATATCCCTGAAGAAAGTGCGTGAACTTTGGAAATTTCAATAATATTCCAATTCATCGATGATGGCAGGACGACTGTAACAAAATCCTTGTGTGCCAACCTCTTCCATCATCCTTCAAATTCCCAAGAATGACCACGACTCATGGCGCTCCACGGAATCCATAATCGATTAGGAAACCTCAACTTATCCTCAGTTTCCTTAACCCATAGTGCATTCAAGAGTTCTTTTCATGTTCTATACGTCTGTATAGGTTTTGTTCTTGTACAATGAGAAGTACGTTGCCTGAGCACTATCAAACTTTAAGGGCTAAAAAAGCTGGGCATTTTCCTGTTTCTCTTTTTTGTTGTTTAGACCAATAATATGCCCATTAAAGTTTATATTTTCATTTTTATATCTCAACAAAGCGCGGCGCAACCTCCTCAGACTTGCATCCAACTCGCCTTAAAGGGCAGCGGGCCTTTAAATTTATTTCCTCATTGCAAACGAACAAGGCATCTTCTGATTCCTAGATCACGTGCAATCGATTCCTCATACCAGAATGCACCAATAAGGAACTTTCGAACAAAATACATGCTGGCCGATTTTGGCCGCCTTTATTCTCTTGATTCTCTCGCCAATCGCTTCATATACACGTAGAAGATCGTGAGCTTAAGATGTTGCAGGCTCTCATTTGGAAATGGCATACACGCGTTATATGAAATTACGCGAAAGAAAATACTTTAACGACTTAATTTTTTCTCGTACATCGCTTACCCTACAGGTTCAGCAGGCATATATGGCTTATATCGAATCTTCCTCCGATGTCTTGTATTATTTCATTTACCCCGCTGTTCTCGTGCTAGGTATCTTTTATTATAAAAAGTTTTTATTTTATTCTTTAAAGGAGAGCAAAACTATAATCGTTAGCTTTCCTAATTTGCATGGCCATTGAAGTCGCATCTCAAAATCACGTGGCCTGTCTTTCTGTTTGACAAAATGCTGTTGTAAATAAAAGCTTGAGTTTTAGGCTCCTAGTACATACATATATGCGTTGCCAACGAGATAAAGATAGAGTTTTACTTTACTCAAAATTTAATTTAAATTATTCTTAAATTTCAGGAGTAGTAAACCAGTCCTTCAACTTCCTCATACTAAGTCAACTGAAGTCGGATGGATTAATATATCTCAAGGTTTCTTTGAGCTTTTTTCTCTAATTGATGTGATTGATTAGTTTGCCATCTCTTATAATTAAATGCATAAATACATATACATTTCTCTAACGCGAGACTAGCAAATAGATATGTATCTATTTGGAAATCTCAAAATTTTCAAATTTATTTTAGTTTGAGATTTTTTTAAAAGAGAAATTTGAGACACAGACAGACACGGCAGCCCACAACCATTTAGCCCTTACTAAAATCGTTCACCAACATGCATTGATTCATCGCTCCAGAAAAGTGTTCGGAGCCTATTGGTACGCAGCCAATTTGAAATCGTTAGCTGCATATATCAAAAAATTGAATTTGTCAGCGCACAGACTGCGTAGCTGTTGGTTATAAATAGAACCGCTTTTGTCAGTTGTTAAATTATACCATCCCACGGTGGAAAATTGGGTCATGCATTTCACGGAGTTGCCTATCAGTGTTACCTATTTGGATGACCGGGTTTGAAAGGCCGTGCCCCGCTACGTATAAATTTGAGACACATTCCCACAGGCGTCTGTGCTCGCTGACGTAATCAGCCAGATCGATTTTATCCTCCTATTCTGTTGCGAGCATCCAACCGCTGATCTGTACAATTCGTACATCATCTCTCTCTTCTACTACAACTTTTGCCTTGGAATTGGCAACTGGACCCAAATATGCAGGTGCATACATACATACATACATACATACTCCTTCTAAATTACTCCAATAAAATTTTGTAAATTGACAAAAAAATAATGAATTTCCTGCATAAATGAACTAGCTCTCCTTCCATATTATACTTTAAACTTCATTCTACTCTTTATGTGTACACCATTCTCTTATAAAGTTTTATCAAAGTAACTATTTGATCTAAAAATACATTTAAATTCAGCTCGAACTTCATCCTCGCGATGTGTATAGAAAGATGCATCGCCGTTTATCTTCCGCATAGTTTCAAGCGTATAGGTTGGAATGATAAAATTAGTATGCATCGGAGACAGACATAAAGTGAAAGACAGACATGAAATTCGGAGAAGTAAGCGAGAGAGTGAGAGAAGCAGAGGTGCAGAGAGAGAGAGAGAGAGAGAGATAGAGAGAGAATACAAATACGCTGCAGGAAAAGCCTCCAGATTCATCGTAATCAGCGTAATAGTTGTCTTCGCCTTCGCCATGTCCATACCTATCGCTCTCTCATACTACTTGGTCGAGTTTATCGACACTGATGATGAAATGACGTCATTCATTTCGTACAATTACAATCTAACTTTTTAGTGTTTATGAAATTGCCTATGTAAAAACGGTTTTCAGGAGAATCCCCGCAGTACGCTTTCGAAATTTAAAAATCCTGTCAATTAGACTTGCAAGTCCTTTTAATAAGCCTTGCGCACCAAATTCATGTCAGTGAGACTTTCGCCTCGCAAAATCCTGTCAATACGCCTTTCTTGTGCACAATCCCAACAATCAGACTTTGTTGTGACACAATCACTTTAAGAAGCCTTTTTTTATTTATTGAGTATATACATACATTAACTCTGCTTTTTCATCTTCGTGTTTGTTTGTTTAGATATTGGGACGCTGCGATCAACGAGCCGCTTGTCATCAGCGACGCTTACAGCGTCTATGAAATCGTCAACGAGGTGACCTCTCGATATTTACAAATAGAAAAAAAGATCCTTATTGATATGTCGTAACCGTAAAAAAAACAAATTGCAAATCAATTTGATCTTTGTGATACAAAAAGACGTAATGATCACTAAATTCAGGCTTGTATACGATGGCTTCCGCAACTTTTCATTGCACCATTAACTGCCGCACTCGTCATCAAGCTCCTTAGGCTTAAGTTCTCTCTCTATCTTCTATTCGTTTTTCTTTATCTGCCTCGTCTGTTCTCTCTCCATTCCTTTATACGTTAACTCTCTCTCTCTCTCTCTCTCTCGCTCTCTCTCTCTCTCTCGCTCTCTTCTAGGAACGCCTCAAAGGCAAACTCGAATCAGTGGCGGCCCTCTGTCTTGATTCTCGTAACTTCGCTCGTCTTCATTGTGTGTCGTCTGCCAAACACTGTAAGTGACACCCCAGTAAAAGTATTAATGAATGAATTTATTTATAAAACCTAGATAAATAACCTCTTTAAATGATATTCTAAAATGTCTTAAATTCACTCTCTTTTTACTAAGGCAAAAGAGCGCAAATTCAATAAAAAAAACAACCAAGCTTTTGCTTCCATAATAGTTAGCAAAACAATAAAGAAGAAGAATGTTTAGTTATTGGTCATTCGACGTTTCCTCGACTTCGAGTGGGACTATGACGAGCTCGTTAATATCAGCCTTATCGCTGGAAGCCTCTCGTGCGCCATTTGAATTATTTTTTAAAGTTTTTTTTTCAAAGTAATTCATTTACAAAAATGTATTATTAACATTTTCCCACTTTTGATGCTTTCAAAATGATAATTATTCCCTTTTTAATATTACATACCGTATTTTCTCTATTAGTGCCCCTTCCTCTATTAGAACCCCCCCCCCTCTTATAGTGCCCCCCTCTCGCAAGAGTATTGAAAAATAGCACCCCTCTCTCTAATAGAACCCCCTGAAATAGTGCCCCCTAATAGTCTAATAGAGACGTACCTGGATTCTATCCTTGAGGTATATGATGCTCTGCCCAATGAACTGATTGAAAATTCATTCAAAATCTACTGTAAAACTGATATTCCAGTGATGATTCCATTGAAGTATAGCTATAATTCTTCGTTTTTGTGAAGAAAAAAAATGTTATTATCAAACTTTTAGTCAATCACATTGAAAATAGTACCCCTCCCTCTAATAGAACCCTCCCGCTAATAGTGCACCCCTCTCGCAGGGGTATTGAAAAATAGTATCCCCGGGGGACACTAATGGAGAAAATACGGTATATACATATAAAGTTATGCGCAAGTTTATTATTAGACATATTTATTGGAAGTATTCAAATCAAACAAATCCATATCAAGGTATTTAAGCAAATATGCAACTATATATATACATATATATATATATATATATATATATATATATATATATCTTATTATGTTATTATAAATTATTTACATCTATACTAAATCGGCGTGTCAAATCTACAATTCAGATACGTTCTCGATCTGTACCTCAACGCCATCTTTTTAAAGGAGTATCGTAAGGTGGTTGGCCGTCTTATATGCTATTGCCGATCTCGCCGGACGGTTACGGTAGACTCGATAGCAACAATCGCAGCTCAGCCTTCGAGGCAGTTCCGACGAAGTGACAATGTCCCTTTTCCATAACAGTACATATTTCACCCGTCTCGGTCTTCGTCCACTTGCATTCGTAGCCCGTCATGCCCTTCTTCCTCTCGCACTTTGTTCGAACGATGAAGCCGAGCAGCGAGGGTCTTGCTATTCTTATTCAAAATATTCTAAGCCCCTTTTTCTCGTTAGAACCTTCTTTTTCCTTCGAAATATTGTTATGTTTATTTTTACTGAATAATTGATTTATTTTGGTGCCGTGAAATAATATGTATGTAAGTACATGATTAATTAATGAATAAAATAAATGTGTGTTGAATTTATACATAGAAGAGCAAAGAACCTGCGTAAGGTGGAAGGAAAGTCATTCACATAACTCCTACGCGAATAAAGTACATACACCTTTAGCAGAAAATATGCAGAGTGCAAATTTAGACTAGCCGATAACAACTGTGGGAATATTACGCAACAATGCGCTGCGCAGCGTCCTCATCCAACTTACCTAACAGCACGGTAACCCTTGAAAAGCAAGACTGCACTGCGAACGAACAAGCCATTTTCCAATTCCTAGACCGCGTCCAATCGATTCCTCGTCTTAAGAAGGCACCAATGCGGAACTTTTGAACAAAATCCAAGCTGGTTGATTTGGATGTGTCCACGGTCGCTTTCATTTTTTTAGGGTGTCTCGAAAATCGCAGCAGATATAGATCGGGAGCTTTTGATGTTTCTCTTTCTCATTGCCTTGGAAATATTATAAACGTGTTAATTTGAATTTCGTGAAAGAAAATCTTGTTTTGACGATGTATATTTTTTCTCGTACACCGGTAACTCTCCAGATTCAGCAGGCATATATGGAACATGTCAAGTCGTTCTACGATGTCATTAAATATATCATCTACCCAGCTGCTCTCTTGCTAGGTATCATTATAAAAAAGAGTGTATTTTTCCCTTAAAGGAGCATAAAACTTAATCGTTATCGATCACAATTTTCCTGACAATGAGCAATAAAGTCGAAAATCGCTTGCGTTTACATTGTTTTTGAATTACAGGAGTAGTTAATCAGTCATTCAATTTTCTCATACTTAGTCAACTGCCGTCCGATGGATCATTTTCCCAAAGTAAAAATTACATTGTTTTTGAATTACAGGAGTAGTTAATCAGTCATTCAATTTTCTCATACTTAGTCAACTGCCGTCCGATGGATTAATATATCTCAAGGTCTCTTTCGGTGGTTATTTTTCCACCTTTCATAATTATGTACATACATATTTTCTAGAGCGAGACCACCATATATGTATGTATGTGTGTCTATCAGCAGTAACATCTTCAAATATCATTTCTTTGCAATTTTTTGTAAAATAAATTTAAAACACATACCCACAGGCATCTGTCCTCGCTGACGTTATCAGCCAGATCGATTTAATCCTCCAATTCTGCTGCGAGCTTCCAGCCGCTCATTTCTCCAATTCGTACATCATCTCTCGCTTCTACTTCAACATTTGTTTTCAAATTAGCAACTGGACCAAAATGTGCAGGTACACACGTTATGACATACGTATTTGTGCTCCAACAAAATTTGTAAATAAGCAAATAAGTAATAAATTGGTTGAATAAATGAATCTTCGAGATAAGTAACTGATTTAATAGCAAATTTAACTTCAGCTCGAATTTCATCCTCGTGATGTGTATAGAAAGGTGTATCGCCGTCTATCTTCCGCATATTTTCAAACGTATAGGTTGGAAAGACAAAAGTATACAGCAGAGAGGGAAAAAACAGAAGGAATAAAATGACAGTGAGACTTCGGCAGAGGGACATACGGAGAGAATACAAATACTCTGCAGGAAAAGCCTCCAGATTCATCGTGGTCGCCATAATAGTTGCCTGCGCCCTCGCAATGTCCATACCGAGCGCTTTTTTTTACTACCTGTTCGAGAAGATCGACGCTGATACGAATATGACGTCATTCATTTTCGGACTACAATTATTTAATTTTTTTTTAAATATTAATTCTTTTAAAAAATTTTTACGAAGGTATGTACCTACACATACATATGTTTATGTAGGTAAACTCTGCTAATCGTCTTCTTTTTTGTTTGTTTAGATCCTGTCGCAGCATTAATCTTGCCGTTTGTCCAAGACATGTCAAGGACAATCGGTCATGACCGTTCCAAAATAAAACGAACACATGTCCTGGACACATCCACTTCTGCCTATCTTAATACACAGGGGTCTAGGACATGTCTAAGACATGTCCTGGAACCTTCGCACTCTCTTTTTCTTTCTCTCTCCCTCTCTCTCTCTCTCGCTTTCCTCTAGGAGCGCCTCAAATGGGAACTCGAACCAGTGGCGGCCTTCTGTCTTGATTCTCGTTACTTCGCTCGTCTTCATTGTGTGTCGTTTGCCAGAGACTGTAAGTGATGCGCCAATAGAATTATAAGTGTATGAATACGAAAAAATAGGAACAAGTAATCTCTTTAAATTACATTCTCAAACTTCTTAAATTCACGCTTGTTCATTCTGGCAAACGAGCACGAGTTCAAAAAAGTAGGTTTTTTGATACCATTAATGGAGAAGAAGAAGAAGAACGTTTAGCTTTTGTATCTTCTTATTTTCCTCGGCCTCGATGAGTGGGCCTGGCACGAACTCGTTGCTTTCAGCCTAATCGGTTTATGCCTCTCGTGAGTAATTTTTATTATTGTTTTATTTATTTTCATAATAAATAATAAACAACACTACTGATCAAAGATGCTTTCAAAATGATACTTATAGCCTTTCTTTTAAATCTTATATAAGGATTTAAGGTGTTATATAATTTATAGATATATAAATTTTTAATATATATATATATTTTTTTTTATTTATTTATTTATACATATATATTTTTAATAATTATTTTATTATATATATTAAATTATGTTATTATATATTATTTACAGATATGTTCTCGATGTGTACCTCAACGGGATTTTTTTAAAGGAGTATCGTAGGGTGGTTGGCCGTTTTTTTTGCTATTGCCAATCTCGCCACAGTAGAATCGATTGCAACAATCGCAGCGCAGCCCTCACGCAGTCCCGACAAAGTGACAACCGTTCTTTACCTTAACAGTATTAGTAAATAACGAGTTTTTACTATAACTCTAGTCTATTGTGCAACTTTAAGAGAGCTCATAAACTCAGCTTTTTCTATGCTTGTGTGATGTAAATAATGAATATGCTTAAGCTAGAACAATACGGAGTTGATGGCTCAAATGGATTAGCCAATTCCGTCACTAGATTCGGGATACTCGCAATACAATTAGTTCGCCAACAAGCAAATGGAGCAAATAGAATGCTCCGGACCTGCCAGGGCAATCCTGGGAGGAGTTGATCTCGCAGAAAAATTTGTTGATGTTGTCGTCGTAGACAATAGCCTATCTGTCTAATAACAAATTCAAGAAATCGATTTAATACCGGGAGTTGTTGACTTCGTAATAATATTTGAAATTACTTTTTTTGTTATTATTTCAATACAGAAAAATATAGAATGAAGAAGTAAAATTGTTGTTATTTCAGCTTTTTTCGATCGCCTCCTTATATAGGCGCTTCTGCTATGAAAACCTCGGGTGCTCTAGCTCTCGAAAAGAATGTGTAAATAGTTATTAAGAAAAAAGGAATGAAGCTGGGATGAGAGAAACTTTTGTAAATATTGTCTTCAATCACAATAATTCATATTATCATTGTTGCTAATGGCATATATAATTCCAGTAAGGTGAGACCTTCATGAAGTGAGCTGACCTGAAAAAGCGTCAGTACGAGATGCTTGGAGAATTATGTTTGATGTTAAACAGTTTGTTAGCGGAACCACATTCCCTTTCTGCAAGGGTACCAGTGTGAGAATTGCTTCGCACTCGCTTTGTTATGATTCATTCATCGCCGGGCGGGTTATCTTCATCTCGGTCTGAGTCAACTTGTTGTCTCCGTCTACGCATTCGTTGCTCGCCGTGCCCTTCTTGTTCTAAATCTCCATTCGAGCGATGAAGCCTAGCTGCAAGAGTCTTCTTTATTACAATATTTGCAATATTGCTACATATTTTTTGATTGATTAATTGATATATTATGGTTCATTATTAATAAATAAATGAAATATATACATATGCGCATGTATATTGTATGTATATATGTATGTACATATATAGAAGAGCAAACACCAAGCATAAGGAGGTAGAAAAGTCATTCGTATACTCCTACGCGACTAACGTGAATACGAATTTACAAGAAAATGTGCATTGTGCAAATTTAGACTAGCGCGCAACAACTATGGGAATGTTACGCAATCTATGAGAGAAGCAAGGCGACCGTGGAAATAAACACAACTAAACATATCCCTGAAGAAAGTGCGTGAACTTTGGAAATTTCAATAATATTCCAATTCATCGATGATGGCAGGACGACTGTAACAAAATCCTTGTGTGCCAACCTCTTCCATCATCCTTCAAATTCCCAAGAATGACCACGACTCATGGCGCTCCACGGAATCCATAATCGATTAGGAAACCTCAACTTATCCTCAGTTTCCTTAACCCATAGTGCATTCAAGAGTTCTTTTCATGTTCTATACGTCTGTATAGGTTTTGTTCTTGTACAATGAGAAGTACGTTGCCTGAGCACTATCAAACTTTAAGGGCTAAAAAAGCTGGGCATTTTCCTGTTTCTCTTTTTTGTTGTTTAGACCAATAATATGCCCATTAAAGTTTATATTTTCATTTTTATATCTCAACAAAGCGCGGCGCAACCTCCTCAGACTTGCATCCAACTCGCCTTAAAGGGCAGCGGGCCTTTAAATTTATTTCCTCATTGCAAACGAACAAGGCATCTTCTGATTCCTAGATCACGTGCAATCGATTCCTCATACCAGAATGCACCAATAAGGAACTTTCGAACAAAATACATGCTGGCCGATTTTGGCCGCCTTTATTCTCTTGATTCTCTCGCCAATCGCTTCATATACACGTAGAAGATCGTGAGCTTAAGATGTTGCAGGCTCTCATTTGGAAATGGCATACACGCGTTATATGAAATTACGCGAAAGAAAATACTTTAACGACTTAATTTTTTCTCGTACATCGCTTACCCTACAGGTTCAGCAGGCATATATGGCTTATATCGAATCTTCCTCCGATGTCTTGTATTATTTCATTTACCCCGCTGTTCTCGTGCTAGGTATCTTTTATTATAAAAAGTTTTTATTTTATTCTTTAAAGGAGAGCAAAACTATAATCGTTAGCTTTCCTAATTTGCATGGCCATTGAAGTCGCATCTCAAAATCACGTGGCCTGTCTTTCTGTTTGACAAAATGCTGTTGTAAATAAAAGCTTGAGTTTTAGGCTCCTAGTACATACATATATGCGTTGCCAACGAGATAAAGATAGAGTTTTACTTTACTCAAAATTTAATTTAAATTATTCTTAAATTTCAGGAGTAGTAAACCAGTCCTTCAACTTCCTCATACTAAGTCAACTGAAGTCGGATGGATTAATATATCTCAAGGTTTCTTTGAGCTTTTTTCTCTAATTGATGTGATTGATTAGTTTGCCATCTCTTATAATTAAATGCATAAATACATATACATTTCTCTAACGCGAGACTAGCAAATAGATATGTATCTATTTGGAAATCTCAAAATTTTCAAATTTATTTTAGTTTGAGATTTTTTTAAAAGAGAAATTTGAGACACAGACAGACACGGCAGCCCACAACCATTTAGCCCTTACTAAAATCGTTCACCAACATGCATTGATTCATCGCTCCAGAAAAGTGTTCGGAGCCTATTGGTACGCAGCCAATTTGAAATCGTTAGCTGCATATATCAAAAAATTGAATTTGTCAGCGCACAGACTGCGTAGCTGTTGGTTATAAATAGAACCGCTTTTGTCAGTTGTTAAATTATACCATCCCACGGTGGAAAATTGGGTCATGCATTTCACGGAGTTGCCTATCAGTGTTACCTATTTGGATGACCGGGTTTGAAAGGCCGTGCCCCGCTACGTATAAATTTGAGACACATTCCCACAGGCGTCTGTGCTCGCTGACGTAATCAGCCAGATCGATTTTATCCTCCTATTCTGTTGCGAGCATCCAACCGCTGATCTGTACAATTCGTACATCATCTCTCTCTTCTACTACAACTTTTGCCTTGGAATTGGCAACTGGACCCAAATATGCAGGTGCATACATACATACATACATACATACTCCTTCTAAATTACTCCAATAAAATTTTGTAAATTGACAAAAAAATAATGAATTTCCTGCATAAATGAACTAGCTCTCCTTCCATATTATACTTTAAACTTCATTCTACTCTTTATGTGTACACCATTCTCTTATAAAGTTTTATCAAAGTAACTATTTGATCTAAAAATACATTTAAATTCAGCTCGAACTTCATCCTCGCGATGTGTATAGAAAGATGCATCGCCGTTTATCTTCCGCATAGTTTCAAGCGTATAGGTTGGAATGATAAAATTAGTATGCATCGGAGACAGACATAAAGTGAAAGACAGACATGAAATTCGGAGAAGTAAGCGAGAGAGTGAGAGAAGCAGAGGTGCAGAGAGAGAGAGAGAGAGAGAGATAGAGAGAGAATACAAATACGCTGCAGGAAAAGCCTCCAGATTCATCGTAATCAGCGTAATAGTTGTCTTCGCCTTCGCCATGTCCATACCTATCGCTCTCTCATACTACTTGGTCGAGTTTATCGACACTGATGATGAAATGACGTCATTCATTTCGTACAATTACAATCTAACTTTTTAGTGTTTATGAAATTGCCTATGTAAAAACGGTTTTCAGGAGAATCCCCGCAGTACGCTTTCGAAATTTAAAAATCCTGTCAATTAGACTTGCAAGTCCTTTTAATAAGCCTTGCGCACCAAATTCATGTCAGTGAGACTTTCGCCTCGCAAAATCCTGTCAATACGCCTTTCTTGTGCACAATCCCAACAATCAGACTTTGTTGTGACACAATCACTTTAAGAAGCCTTTTTTTATTTATTGAGTATATACATACATTAACTCTGCTTTTTCATCTTCGTGTTTGTTTGTTTAGATATTGGGACGCTGCGATCAACGAGCCGCTTGTCATCAGCGACGCTTACAGCGTCTATGAAATCGTCAACGAGGTGACCTCTCGATATTTACAAATAGAAAAAAAGATCCTTATTGATATGTCGTAACCGTAAAAAAAACAAATTGCAAATCAATTTGATCTTTGTGATACAAAAAGACGTAATGATCACTAAATTCAGGCTTGTATACGATGGCTTCCGCAACTTTTCATTGCACCATTAACTGCCGCACTCGTCATCAAGCTCCTTAGGCTTAAGTTCTCTCTCTATCTTCTATTCGTTTTTCTTTATCTGCCTCGTCTGTTCTCTCTCCATTCCTTTATACGTTAACTCTCTCTCTCTCTCTCTCTCTCTCTCGCTCTCTCTCTCTCTCTCGCTCTCTTCTAGGAACGCCTCAAAGGCAAACTCGAATCAGTGGCGGCCCTCTGTCTTGATTCTCGTAACTTCGCTCGTCTTCATTGTGTGTCGTCTGCCAAACACTGTAAGTGACACCCCAGTAAAAGTATTAATGAATGAATTTATTTATAAAACCTAGATAAATAACCTCTTTAAATGATATTCTAAAATGTCTTAAATTCACTCTCTTTTTACTAAGGCAAAAGAGCGCAAATTCAATAAAAAAAACAACCAAGCTTTTGCTTCCATAATAGTTAGCAAAACAATAAAGAAGAAGAATGTTTAGTTATTGGTCATTCGACGTTTCCTCGACTTCGAGTGGGACTATGACGAGCTCGTTAATATCAGCCTTATCGCTGGAAGCCTCTCGTGCGCCATTTGAATTATTTTTTAAAGTTTTTTTTTCAAAGTAATTCATTTACAAAAATGTATTATTAACATTTTCCCACTTTTGATGCTTTCAAAATGATAATTATTCCCTTTTTAATATTACATACCGTATTTTCTCTATTAGTGCCCCTTCCTCTATTAGAACCCCCCCCCCTCTTATAGTGCCCCCCTCTCGCAAGAGTATTGAAAAATAGCACCCCTCTCTCTAATAGAACCCCCTGAAATAGTGCCCCCTAATAGTCTAATAGAGACGTACCTGGATTCTATCCTTGAGGTATATGATGCTCTGCCCAATGAACTGATTGAAAATTCATTCAAAATCTACTGTAAAACTGATATTCCAGTGATGATTCCATTGAAGTATAGCTATAATTCTTCGTTTTTGTGAAGAAAAAAAATGTTATTATCAAACTTTTAGTCAATCACATTGAAAATAGTACCCCTCCCTCTAATAGAACCCTCCCGCTAATAGTGCACCCCTCTCGCAGGGGTATTGAAAAATAGTATCCCCGGGGGACACTAATGGAGAAAATACGGTATATACATATAAAGTTATGCGCAAGTTTATTATTAGACATATTTATTGGAAGTATTCAAATCAAACAAATCCATATCAAGGTATTTAAGCAAATATGCAACTATATATATACATATATATATATATATATATATATATATATATATATATATATCTTATTATGTTATTATAAATTATTTACATCTATACTAAATCGGCGTGTCAAATCTACAATTCAGATACGTTCTCGATCTGTACCTCAACGCCATCTTTTTAAAGGAGTATCGTAAGGTGGTTGGCCGTCTTATATGCTATTGCCGATCTCGCCGGACGGTTACGGTAGACTCGATAGCAACAATCGCAGCTCAGCCTTCGAGGCAGTTCCGACGAAGTGACAATGTCCCTTTTCCATAACAGTACATATTTCACCCGTCTCGGTCTTCGTCCACTTGCATTCGTAGCCCGTCATGCCCTTCTTCCTCTCGCACTTTGTTCGAACGATGAAGCCGAGCAGCGAGGGTCTTGCTATTCTTATTCAAAATATTCTAAGCCCCTTTTTCTCGTTAGAACCTTCTTTTTCCTTCGAAATATTGTTATGTTTATTTTTACTGAATAATTGATTTATTTTGGTGCCGTGAAATAATATGTATGTAAGTACATGATTAATTAATGAATAAAATAAATGTGTGTTGAATTTATACATAGAAGAGCAAAGAACCTGCGTAAGGTGGAAGGAAAGTCATTCACATAACTCCTACGCGAATAAAGTACATACACCTTTAGCAGAAAATATGCAGAGTGCAAATTTAGACTAGCCGATAACAACTGTGGGAATATTACGCAACAATGCGCTGCGCAGCGTCCTCATCCAACTTACCTAACAGCACGGTAACCCTTGAAAAGCAAGACTGCACTGCGAACGAACAAGCCATTTTCCAATTCCTAGACCGCGTCCAATCGATTCCTCGTCTTAAGAAGGCACCAATGCGGAACTTTTGAACAAAATCCAAGCTGGTTGATTTGGATGTGTCCACGGTCGCTTTCATTTTTTTAGGGTGTCTCGAAAATCGCAGCAGATATAGATCGGGAGCTTTTGATGTTTCTCTTTCTCATTGCCTTGGAAATATTATAAACGTGTTAATTTGAATTTCGTGAAAGAAAATCTTGTTTTGACGATGTATATTTTTTCTCGTACACCGGTAACTCTCCAGATTCAGCAGGCATATATGGAACATGTCAAGTCGTTCTACGATGTCATTAAATATATCATCTACCCAGCTGCTCTCTTGCTAGGTATCATTATAAAAAAGAGTGTATTTTTCCCTTAAAGGAGCATAAAACTTAATCGTTATCGATCACAATTTTCCTGACAATGAGCAATAAAGTCGAAAATCGCTTGCGTTTACATTGTTTTTGAATTACAGGAGTAGTTAATCAGTCATTCAATTTTCTCATACTTAGTCAACTGCCGTCCGATGGATCATTTTCCCAAAGTAAAAATTACATTGTTTTTGAATTACAGGAGTAGTTAATCAGTCATTCAATTTTCTCATACTTAGTCAACTGCCGTCCGATGGATTAATATATCTCAAGGTCTCTTTCGGTGGTTATTTTTCCACCTTTCATAATTATGTACATACATATTTTCTAGAGCGAGACCACCATATATGTATGTATGTGTGTCTATCAGCAGTAACATCTTCAAATATCATTTCTTTGCAATTTTTTGTAAAATAAATTTAAAACACATACCCACAGGCATCTGTCCTCGCTGACGTTATCAGCCAGATCGATTTAATCCTCCAATTCTGCTGCGAGCTTCCAGCCGCTCATTTCTCCAATTCGTACATCATCTCTCGCTTCTACTTCAACATTTGTTTTCAAATTAGCAACTGGACCAAAATGTGCAGGTACACACGTTATGACATACGTATTTGTGCTCCAACAAAATTTGTAAATAAGCAAATAAGTAATAAATTGGTTGAATAAATGAATCTTCGAGATAAGTAACTGATTTAATAGCAAATTTAACTTCAGCTCGAATTTCATCCTCGTGATGTGTATAGAAAGGTGTATCGCCGTCTATCTTCCGCATATTTTCAAACGTATAGGTTGGAAAGACAAAAGTATACAGCAGAGAGGGAAAAAACAGAAGGAATGAAATGACAGTGAGACTTCGGCAGAGGGACATACGGAGAGAATACAAATACTCTGCAGGAAAAGCCTCCAGATTCATCGTGGTCGCCATAATAGTTGCCTGCGCCCTCGCAATGTCCATACCGAGCGCTTTTTTTTACTACCTGTTCGAGAAGATCGACGCTGATACGAATATGACGTCATTCATTTTCGGACTACAATTATTTAATTTTTTTTTAAATATTAATTCTTTTAAAAAATTTTTACGAAGGTATGTACCTACACATACATATGTTTATGTAGGTAAACTCTGCTAATCGTCTTCTTTTTTGTTTGTTTAGATCCTGTCGCAGCATTAATCTTGCCGTTTGTCCAAGACATGTCAAGGACAATCGGTCATGACCGTTCCAAAATAAAACGAACACATGTCCTGGACACATCCACTTCTGCCTATCTTAATACACAGGGGTCTAGGACATGTCTAAGACATGTCCTGGAACCTTCGCACTCTCTTTTTCTTTCTCTCTCCCTCTCTCTCTCTCTCGCTTTCCTCTAGGAGCGCCTCAAATGGGAACTCGAACCAGTGGCGGCCTTCTGTCTTGATTCTCGTTACTTCGCTCGTCTTCATTGTGTGTCGTTTGCCAGAGACTGTAAGTGATGCGCCAATAGAATTATAAGTGTATGAATACGAAAAAATAGGAACAAGTAATCTCTTTAAATTACATTCTCAAACTTCTTAAATTCACGCTTGTTCATTCTGGCAAACGAGCACGAGTTCAAAAAAGTAGGTTTTTTGATACCATTAATGGAGAAGAAGAAGAAGAACGTTTAGCTTTTGTATCTTCTTATTTTCCTCGGCCTCGATGAGTGGGCCTGGCACGAACTCGTTGCTTTCAGCCTAATCGGTTTATGCCTCTCGTGAGTAATTTTTATTATTGTTTTATTTATTTTCATAATAAATAATAAACAACACTACTGATCAAAGATGCTTTCAAAATGATACTTAAAGCCTTTCTTTTAAATCTTATATAAGGATTTAAGGTGTTATATAATTTATAGATATATAAATTTTTAATATATATATATATTTTTTTTTATTTATTTATTTATACATATATATTTTTAATAATTATTTTATTATATATATTAAATTATGTTATTATATATTATTTACAGATATGTTCTCGATGTGTACCTCAACGGGATTTTTTTAAAGGAGTATCGTAGGGTGGTTGGCCGTTTTTTTTGCTATTGCCAATCTCGCCACAGTAGAATCGATTGCAACAATCGCAGCGCAGCCCTCACGCAGTCCCGACAAAGTGACAACCGTTCTTTACCTTAACAGTATTAGTAAATAACGAGTTTTTACTATAACTCTAGTCTATTGTGCAACTTTAAGAGAGCTCATAAACTCAGCTTTTTCTATGCTTGTGTGATGTAAATAATGAATATGCTTAAGCTAGAACAATACGGAGTTGATGGCTCAAATGGATTAGCCAATTCCGTCACTAGATTCGGGATACTCGCAATACAATTAGTTCGCCAACAAGCAAATGGAGCAAATAGAATGCTCCGGACCTGCCAGGGCAATCCTGGGAGGAGTTGATCTCGCAGAAAAATTTGTTGATGTTGTCGTCGTAGACAATAGCCTATCTGTCTAATAACAAATTCAAGAAATCGATTTAATACCGGGAGTTGTTGACTTCGTAATAATATTTGAAATTACTTTTTTTGTTATTATTTCAATACAGAAAAATATAGAATGAAGAAGTAAAATTGTTGTTATTTCAGCTTTTTTCGATCGCCTCCTTATATAGGCGCTTCTGCTATGAAAACCTCGGGTGCTCTAGCTCTCGAAAAGAATGTGTAAATAGTTATTAAGAAAAAAGGAATGAAGCTGGGATGAGAGAAACTTTTGTAAATATTGTCTTCAATCACAATAATTCATATTATCATTGTTGCTAATGGCATATATAATTCCAGTAAGGTGAGACCTTCATGAAGTGAGCTGACCTGAAAAAGCGTCAGTACGAGATGCTTGGAGAATTATGTTTGATGTTAAACAGTTTGTTAGCGGAACCACATTCCCTTTCTGCAAGGGTACCAGTGTGAGAATTGCTTCGCACTCGCTTTGTTATGATTCATTCATCGCCGGGCGGGTTATCTTCATCTCGGTCTGAGTCAACTTGTTGTCTCCGTCTACGCATTCGTTGCTCGCCGTGCCCTTCTTGTTCTAAATCTCCATTCGAGCGATGAAGCCTAGCTGCAAGAGTCTTCTTTATTACAATATTTGCAATATTGCTACATATTTTTTGATTGATTAATTGATATATTATGGTTCATTATTAATAAATAAATGAAATATATACATATGCGCATGTATATTGTATGTATATATGTATGTACATATATAGAAGAGCAAACACCAAGCATAAGGAGGTAGAAAAGTCATTCGTATACTCCTACGCGACTAACGTGAATACGAATTTACAAGAAAATGTGCATTGTGCAAATTTAGACTAGCGCGCAACAACTATGGGAATGTTACGCAATCTATGAGAGAAGCAAGGCGACCGTGGAAATAAACACAACTAAACATATCCCTGAAGAAAGTGCGTGAACTTTGGAAATTTCAATAATATTCCAATTCATCGATGATGGCAGGACGACTGTAACAAAATCCTTGTGTGCCAACCTCTTCCATCATCCTTCAAATTCCCAAGAATGACCACGACTCATGGCGCTCCACGGAATCCATAATCGATTAGGAAACCTCAACTTATCCTCAGTTTCCTTAACCCATAGTGCATTCAAGAGTTCTTTTCATGTTCTATACGTCTGTATAGGTTTTGTTCTTGTACAATGAGAAGTACGTTGCCTGAGCACTATCAAACTTTAAGGGCTAAAAAAGCTGGGCATTTTCCTGTTTCTCTTTTTTGTTGTTTAGACCAATAATATGCCCATTAAAGTTTATATTTTCATTTTTATATCTCAACAAAGCGCGGCGCAACCTCCTCAGACTTGCATCCAACTCGCCTTAAAGGGCAGCGGGCCTTTAAATTTATTTCCTCATTGCAAACGAACAAGGCATCTTCTGATTCCTAGATCACGTGCAATCGATTCCTCATACCAGAATGCACCAATAAGGAACTTTCGAACAAAATACATGCTGGCCGATTTTGGCCGCCTTTATTCTCTTGATTCTCTCGCCAATCGCTTCATATACACGTAGAAGATCGTGAGCTTAAGATGTTGCAGGCTCTCATTTGGAAATGGCATACACGCGTTATATGAAATTACGCGAAAGAAAATACTTTAACGACTTAATTTTTTCTCGTACATCGCTTACCCTACAGGTTCAGCAGGCATATATGGCTTATATCGAATCTTCCTCCGATGTCTTGTATTATTTCATTTACCCCGCTGTTCTCGTGCTAGGTATCTTTTATTATAAAAAGTTTTTATTTTATTCTTTAAAGGAGAGCAAAACTATAATCGTTAGCTTTCCTAATTTGCATGGCCATTGAAGTCGCATCTCAAAATCACGTGGCCTGTCTTTCTGTTTGACAAAATGCTGTTGTAAATAAAAGCTTGAGTTTTAGGCTCCTAGTACATACATATATGCGTTGCCAACGAGATAAAGATAGAGTTTTACTTTACTCAAAATTTAATTTAAATTATTCTTAAATTTCAGGAGTAGTAAACCAGTCCTTCAACTTCCTCATACTAAGTCAACTGAAGTCGGATGGATTAATATATCTCAAGGTTTCTTTGAGCTTTTTTCTCTAATTGATGTGATTGATTAGTTTGCCATCTCTTATAATTAAATGCATAAATACATATACATTTCTCTAACGCGAGACTAGCAAATAGATATGTATCTATTTGGAAATCTCAAAATTTTCAAATTTATTTTAGTTTGAGATTTTTTTAAAAGAGAAATTTGAGACACAGACAGACACGGCAGCCCACAACCATTTAGCCCTTACTAAAATCGTTCACCAACATGCATTGATTCATCGCTCCAGAAAAGTGTTCGGAGCCTATTGGTACGCAGCCAATTTGAAATCGTTAGCTGCATATATCAAAAAATTGAATTTGTCAGCGCACAGACTGCGTAGCTGTTGGTTATAAATAGAACCGCTTTTGTCAGTTGTTAAATTATACCATCCCACGGTGGAAAATTGGGTCATGCATTTCACGGAGTTGCCTATCAGTGTTACCTATTTGGATGACCGGGTTTGAAAGGCCGTGCCCCGCTACGTATAAATTTGAGACACATTCCCACAGGCGTCTGTGCTCGCTGACGTAATCAGCCAGATCGATTTTATCCTCCTATTCTGTTGCGAGCATCCAACCGCTGATCTGTACAATTCGTACATCATCTCTCTCTTCTACTACAACTTTTGCCTTGGAATTGGCAACTGGACCCAAATATGCAGGTGCATACATACATACATACATACATACTCCTTCTAAATTACTCCAATAAAATTTTGTAAATTGACAAAAAAATAATGAATTTCCTGCATAAATGAACTAGCTCTATTTCCATATTATACTTTAAACTTCATTCTACTCTTTATGTGTACACCATTCTCTTATAAAGTTTTATCAAAGTAACTATTTGATCTAAAAATACATTTAAATTCAGCTCGAACTTCATCCTCGCGATGTGTATAGAAAGATGCATCGCCGTTTATCTTCCGCATAGTTTCAAGCGTATAGGTTGGAATGATAAAATTAGTATGCATCGGAGACAGACATAAAGTGAAAGACAGACATGAAATTCGGAGAAGTAAGCGAGAGAGTGAGAGAAGCAGAGGTGCAGAGAGAGAGAGAGAGAGAGAGATAGAGAGAGAATACAAATACGCTGCAGGAAAAGCCTCCAGATTCATCGTAATCAGCGTAATAGTTGTCTTCGCCTTCGCCATGTCCATACCTATCGCTCTCTCATACTACTTGGTCGAGTTTATCGACACTGATGATGAAATGACGTCATTCATTTCGTACAATTACAATCTAACTTTTTAGTGTTTATGAAATTGCCTATGTAAAAACGGTTTTCAGGAGAATCCCCGCAGTACGCTTTCGAAATTTAAAAATCCTGTCAATTAGACTTGCAAGTCCTTTTAATAAGCCTTGCGCACCAAATTCATGTCAGTGAGACTTTCGCCTCGCAAAATCCTGTCAATACGCCTTTCTTGTGCACAATCCCAACAATCAGACTTTGTTGTGACACAATCACTTTAAGAAGCCTTTTTTTATTTATTGAGTATATACATACATTAACTCTGCTTTTTCATCTTCGTGTTTGTTTGTTTAGATATTGGGACGCTGCGATCAACGAGCCGCTTGTCATCAGCGACGCTTACAGCGTCTATGAAATCGTCAACGAGGTGACCTCTCGATATTTACAAATAGAAAAAAAGATCCTTATTGATATGTCGTAACCGTAAAAAAAACAAATTGCAAATCAATTTGATCTTTGTGATACAAAAAGACGTAATGATCACTAAATTCAGGCTTGTATACGATGGCTTCCGCAACTTTTCATTGCACCATTAACTGCCGCACTCGTCATCAAGCTCCTTAGGCTTAAGTTCTCTCTCTATCTTCTATTCGTTTTTCTTTATCTGCCTCGTCTGTTCTCTCTCCATTCCTTTATACGTTAACTCTCTCTCTCTCTCTCTCTCTCGCTCTCTCTCTCTCTCTCGCTCTCTTCTAGGAACGCCTCAAAGGCAAACTCGAATCAGTGGCGGCCCTCTGTCTTGATTCTCGTAACTTCGCTCGTCTTCATTGTGTGTCGTCTGCCAAACACTGTAAGTGACACCCCAGTAAAAGTATTAATGAATGAATTTATTTATAAAACCTAGATAAATAACCTCTTTAAATGATATTCTAAAATGTCTTAAATTCACTCTCTTTTTACTAAGGCAAAAGAGCGCAAATTCAATAAAAAAAACAACCAAGCTTTTGCTTCCATAATAGTTAGCAAAACAATAAAGAAGAAGAATGTTTAGTTATTGGTCATTCGACGTTTCCTCGACTTCGAGTGGGACTATGACGAGCTCGTTAATATCAGCCTTATCGCTGGAAGCCTCTCGTGCGCCATTTGAATTATTTTTTAAAGTTTTTTTTTCAAAGTAATTCATTTACAAAAATGTATTATTAACATTTTCCCACTTTTGATGCTTTCAAAATGATAATTATTCCCTTTTTAATATTACATACCGTATTTTCTCTATTAGTGCCCCTTCCTCTATTAGAACCCCCCCCCCTCTTATAGTGCCCCCCTCTCGCAAGAGTATTGAAAAATAGCACCCCTCTCTCTAATAGAACCCCCTGAAATAGTGCCCCCTAATAGTCTAATAGAGACGTACCTGGATTCTATCCTTGAGGTATATGATGCTCTGCCCAATGAACTGATTGAAAATTCATTCAAAATCTACTGTAAAACTGATATTCCAGTGATGATTCCATTGAAGTATAGCTATAATTCTTCGTTTTTGTGAAGAAAAAAAATGTTATTATCAAACTTTTAGTCAATCACATTGAAAATAGTACCCCTCCCTCTAATAGAACCCTCCCGCTAATAGTGCACCCCTCTCGCAGGGGTATTGAAAAATAGTATCCCCGGGGGACACTAATGGAGAAAATACGGTATATACATATAAAGTTATGCGCAAGTTTATTATTAGACATATTTATTGGAAGTATTCAAATCAAACAAATCCATATCAAGGTATTTAAGCAAATATGCAACTATATATATACATATATATATATATATATATATATATATATATATATATATATATATATATACATATATATATATATATCTTATTATGTTATTATAAATTATTTACATCTATTCTAAATCGGCGTGTCAAATCTACAATTCAGATACGTTCTCGATCTGTACCTCAACGCCATCTTTTTAAAGGAGTATCGTAAGGTGGTTGGCCGTCTTATATGCTATTGCCGATCTCGCCGGACGGTTACGGTAGACTCGATAGCAACAATCGCAGCTCAGCCTTCGAGGCAGTTCCGACGAAGTGACAATGTCCCTTTTCCATAACAGTACATATTTCACCCGTCTCGGTCTTCGTCCACTTGCATTCGTAGCCCGTCATGCCCTTCTTCCTCTCGCACTTTGTTCGAACGATGAAGCCGAGCAGCGAGGGTCTTGCTATTCTTATTCAAAATATTCTAAGCCCCTTTTTCTCGTTAGAACCTTCTTTTTCCTTCGAAATATTGTTATGTTTATTTTTACTGAATAATTGATTTATTTTGGTGCCGTGAAATAATATGTATGTAAGTACATGATTAATTAATGAATAAAATAAATGTGTGTTGAATTTATACATAGAAGAGCAAAGAACCTGCGTAAGGTGGAAGGAAAGTCATTCACATAACTCCTACGCGAATAAAGTACATACACCTTTAGCAGAAAATATGCAGAGTGCAAATTTAGACTAGCCGATAACAACTGTGGGAATATTACGCAACAATGCGCTGCGCAGCGTCCTCATCCAACTTACCTAACAGCACGGTAACCCTTGAAAAGCAAGACTGCACTGCGAACGAACAAGCCATTTTCCAATTCCTAGACCGCGTCCAATCGATTCCTCGTCTTAAGAAGGCACCAATGCGGAACTTTTGAACAAAATCCAAGCTGGTTGATTTGGATGTGTCCACGGTCGCTTTCATTTTTTTAGGGTGTCTCGAAAATCGCAGCAGATATAGATCGGGAGCTTTTGATGTTTCTCTTTCTCATTGCCTTGGAAATATTATAAACGTGTTAATTTGAATTTCGTGAAAGAAAATCTTGTTTTGACGATGTATATTTTTTCTCGTACACCGGTAACTCTCCAGATTCAGCAGGCATATATGGAACATGTCAAGTCGTTCTACGATGTCATTAAATATATCATCTACCCAGCTGCTCTCTTGCTAGGTATCATTATAAAAAAGAGTGTATTTTTCCCTTAAAGGAGCATAAAACTTAATCGTTATCGATCACAATTTTCCTGACAATGAGCAATAAAGTCGAAAATCGCTTGCGTTTACATTGTTTTTGAATTACAGGAGTAGTTAATCAGTCATTCAATTTTCTCATACTTAGTCAACTGCCGTCCGATGGATCATTTTCCCAAAGTAAAAATTACATTGTTTTTGAATTACAGGAGTAGTTAATCAGTCATTCAATTTTCTCATACTTAGTCAACTGCCGTCCGATGGATTAATATATCTCAAGGTCTCTTTCGGTGGTTATTTTTCCACCTTTCATAATTATGTACATACATATTTTCTAGAGCGAGACCACCATATATGTATGTATGTGTGTCTATCAGCAGTAACATCTTCAAATATCATTTCTTTGCAATTTTTTGTAAAATAAATTTAAAACACATACCCACAGGCATCTGTCCTCGCTGACGTTATCAGCCAGATCGATTTAATCCTCCAATTCTGCTGCGAGCTTCCAGCCGCTCATTTCTCCAATTCGTACATCATCTCTCGCTTCTACTTCAACATTTGTTTTCAAATTAGCAACTGGACCAAAATGTGCAGGTACACACGTTATGACATACGTATTTGTGCTCCAACAAAATTTGTAAATAAGCAAATAAGTAATAAATTGGTTGAATAAATGAATCTTCGAGATAAGTAACTGATTTAATAGCAAATTTAACTTCAGCTCGAATTTCATCCTCGTGATGTGTATAGAAAGGTGTATCGCCGTCTATCTTCCGCATATTTTCAAACGTATAGGTTGGAAAGACAAAAGTATACAGCAGAGAGGGAAAAAACAGAAGGAATAAAATGACAGTGAGACTTCGGCAGAGGGACATACGGAGAGAATACAAATACTCTGCAGGAAAAGCCTCCAGATTCATCGTGGTCGCCATAATAGTTGCCTGCGCCCTCGCAATGTCCATACCGAGCGCTTTTTTTTACTACCTGTTCGAGAAGATCGACGCTGATACGAATATGACGTCATTCATTTTCGGACTACAATTATTTAATTTTTTTTTAAATATTAATTCTTTTAAAAATTTTTTACGAAGGTATGTACCTACACATACATATGTTTATGTAGGTAAACTCTGCTAATCGTCTTCTTTTTTGTTTGTTTAGATCCTGTCGCAGCATTAATCTTGCCGTTTGTCCAAGACATGTCAAGGACAATCGGTCATGACCGTTCCAAAATAAAACGAACACATGTCCTGGACACATCCACTTCTGCCTATCTTAATACACAGGGGTCTAGGACATGTCTAAGACATGTCCTGGAACCTTCGCACTCTCTTTTTCTTTCTCTCTCCCTCTCTCTCTCTCTCGCTTTCCTCTAGGAGCGCCTCAAATGGGAACTCGAACCAGTGGCGGCCTTCTGTCTTGATTCTCGTTACTTCGCTCGTCTTCATTGTGTGTCGTTTGCCAGAGACTGTAAGTGATGCGCCAATAGAATTATAAGTGTATGAATACGAAAAAATAGGAACAAGTAATCTCTTTAAATTACATTCTCAAACTTCTTAAATTCACGCTTGTTCATTCTGGCAAACGAGCACGAGTTCAAAAAAGTAGGTTTTTTGATACCATTAATGGAGAAGAAGAAGAAGAACGTTTAGCTTTTGTATCTTCTTATTTTCCTCGGCCTCGATGAGTGGGCCTGGCACGAACTCGTTGCTTTCAGCCTAATCGGTTTATGCCTCTCGTGAGTAATTTTTATTATTGTTTTATTTATTTTCATAATAAATAATAAACAACACTACTGATCAAAGATGCTTTCAAAATGATACTTATAGCCTTTCTTTTAAATCTTATATAAGGATTTAAGGTGTTATATAATTTATAGATATATAAATTTTTAATATATATATATATTTTTTTTATTTATTTATTTATACATATATATTTTTAATAATTATTTTATTATATATATTAAATTATGTTATTATATATTATTTACAGATATGTTCTCGATGTGTACCTCAACGGGATTTTTTTAAAGTAGTATCGTAGGGTGGTTGGCCGTTTTTTTTGCTATTGCCAATCTCGCCACAGTAGAATCGATTGCAACAATCGCAGCGCAGCCCTCACGCAGTCCCGACAAAGTGACAACCGTTCTTTACCTTAACAGTATTAGTAAATAACGAGTTTTTACTATAACTCTAGTCTATTGTGCAACTTTAAGAGAGCTCATAAACTCAGCTTTTTCTATGCTTGTGTGATGTAAATAATGAATATGCTTAAGCTAGAACAATACGGAGTTGATGGATCAAATGGATTAGCCAATTCCGTCACTAGATTCGGGATACTCGCAATACAATTAGTTCGCCAACAAGCAAATGGAGCAAATAGAATGCTCCGGACCTGCCAGGGCAATCCTGGGAGGAGTTGATCTCGCAGAAAAATTTGTTGATGTTGTCGTCGTAGACAATAGCCTATCTGTCTAATAACAAATTCAAGAAATCGATTTAATACCGGGAGTTGTTGACTTCGTAATAATATTTGAAATTACTTTTTTTGTTATTATTTCAATACAGAAAAATATAGAATGAAGAAGTAAAATTGTTGTTATTTCAGCTTTTTTCGATCGCCTCCTTATATAGGCGCTTCTGCTATGAAAACCTCGGGTGCTCTAGCTCTCGAAAAGAATGTGTAAATAGTTATTAAGAAAAAAGGAATGAAGCTGGGATGAGAGAAACTTTTGTAAATATTGTCTTCAATCACAATAATTCATATTATCATTGTTGCTAATGGCATATATAATTCCAGTAAGGTGAGACCTTCATGAAGTGAGCTGACCTGAAAAAGCGTCAGTACGAGATGCTTGGAGAATTATGTTTGATGTTAAACAGTTTGTTAGCGGAACCACATTCCCTTTCTGCAAGGGTACCAGTGTGAGAATTGCTTCGCACTCGCTTTGTTATGATTCATTCATCGCCGGGCGGGTTATCTTCATCTCGGTCTGAGTCAACTTGTTGTCTCCGTCTACGCATTCGTTGCTCGCCGTGCCCTTCTTGTTCTAAATCTCCATTCGAGCGATGAAGCCTAGCTGCAAGAGTCTTCTTTATTACAATATTTGCAATATTGCTACATATTTTTTGATTGATTAATTGATATATTATGGTTCATTATTAATAAATAAATGAAATATATACATATGCGCATGTATATTGTATGTATATATGTATGTACATATATAGAAGAGCAAACACCAAGCATAAGGAGGTAGAAAAGTCATTCGTATACTCCTACGCGACTAACGTGAATACGAATTTACAAGAAAATGTGCATTGTGCAAATTTAGACTAGCGCGCAACAACTATGGGAATGTTACGCAATCTATGAGAGAAGCAAGGCGACCGCGGAAATAAACACAACTAAACATATCCCTGAAGAAAGTGCGTGAACTTTGGAAATTTCAATAATATTCCAATTCATCGATGATGGCAGGACGACTGTAACAAAATCCTTGTGTGCCAACCTCTTCCATCATCCTTCAAATTCCCAAGAATGACCACGACTCATGGCGCTCCACGGAATCCATAATCGATTAGGAAACCTCAACTTATCCTCAGTTTCCTTAACCCATAGTGCATTCAAGAGTTCTTTTCATGTTCTATACGTCTGTATAGGTTTTGTTCTTGTACAATGAGAAGTACGTTGCCTGAGCACTATCAAACTTTAAGGGCTAAAAAAGCTGGGCATTTTCCTGTTTCTCTTTTTTGTTGTTTAGACCAATAATATGCCCATTAAAGTTTATATTTTCATTTTTATATCTCAACAAAGCGCGGCGCAACCTCCTCAGACTTGCATCCAACTCGCCTTAAAGGGCAGCGGGCCTTTAAATTTATTTCCTCATTGCAAACGAACAAGGCATCTTCTGATTCCTAGATCACGTGCAATCGATTCCTCATACCAGAATGCACCAATAAGGAACTTTCGAACAAAATACATGCTGGCCGATTTTGGCCGCCTTTATTCTCTTGATTCTCTCGCCAATCGCTTCATATACACGTAGAAGATCGTGAGCTTAAGATGTTGCAGGCTCTCATTTGGAAATGGCATACACGCGTTATATGAAATTACGCGAAAGAAAATACTTTAACGACTTAATTTTTTCTCGTACATCGCTTACCCTACAGGTTCAGCAGGCATATATGGCTTATATCGAATCTTCCTCCGATGTCTTGTATTATTTCATTTACCCCGCTGTTCTCGTGCTAGGTATCTTTTATTATAAAAAGTTTTTATTTTATTCTTTAAAGGAGAGCAAAACTATAATCGTTAGCTTTCCTAATTTGCATGGCCATTGAAGTCGCATCTCAAAATCACGTGGCCTGTCTTTCTGTTTGACAAAATGCTGTTGTAAATAAAAGCTTGAGTTTTAGGCTCCTAGTACATACATATATGCGTTGCCAACGAGATAAAGATAGAGTTTTACTTTACTCAAAATTTAATTTAAATTATTCTTAAATTTCAGGAGTAGTAAACCAGTCCTTCAACTTCCTCATACTAAGTCAACTGAAGTCGGATGGATTAATATATCTCAAGGTTTCTTTGAGCTTTTTTCTCTAATTGATGTGATTGATTAGTTTGCCATCTCTTATAATTAAATGCATAAATACATATACATTTCTCTAACGCGAGACTAGCAAATAGATATGTATCTATTTGGAAATCTCAAAATTTTCAAATTTATTTTAGTTTGAGATTTTTTTAAAAGAGAAATTTGAGACACAGACAGACACGGCAGCCCACAACCATTTAGCCCTTACTAAAATCGTTCACCAACATGCATTGATTCATCGCTCCAGAAAAGTGTTCGGAGCCTATTGGTACGCAGCCAATTTGAAATCGTTAGCTGCATATATCAAAAAATTGAATTTGTCAGCGCACAGACTGCGTAGCTGTTGGTTATAAATAGAACCGCTTTTGTCAGTTGTTAAATTATACCATCTAACGGTGGTAAATTGGGTCATGCATTTCACGGAGTTGCCTATCAGTGTTACCTATTTGGATGACCGGGTTTGAAAGGCCGTGCCCCGCTACGTATAAATTTGAGACACATTCCCACAGGCGTCTGTGCTCGCTGACGTAATCAGCCAGATCGATTTTATCCTCCTATTCTGTTGCGAGCATCCAACCGCTGATCTGTACAATTCGTACATCATCTCTCTCTTCTACTACAACTTTTGCCTTGGAATTGGCAACTGGACCCAAATATGCAGGTGCATACATACATACATACATACATACTCCTTCTAAATTACTCCAATAAAATTTTGTAAATTGACAAAAAAATAATGAATTTCCTGCATAAATGAACTAGCTCTCCTTCCATATTATACTTTAAACTTCATTCTACTCTTTATGTGTACACCATTCTCTTATAAAGTTTTATCAAAGTAACTATTTGATCTAAAAATACATTTAAATTCAGCTCGAACTTCATCCTCGCGATGTGTATAGAAAGATGCATCGCCGTTTATCTTCCGCATAGTTTCAAGCGTATAGGTTGGAATGATAAAATTAGTATGCATCGGAGACAGACATAAAGTGAAAGACAGACATGAAATTCGGAGAAGTAAGCGAGAGAGTGAGAGAAGCAGAGGTGCAGAGAGAGAGAGAGAGAGAGATAGAGAGAGAATACAAATACGCTGCAGGAAAAGCCTCCAGATTCATCGTAATCAGCGTAATAGTTGTCTTCGCCTTCGCCATGTAAATAATACCTATCGCTCTCTCATACTACTTGGTCGAGTTTATCGACACTGATGATGAAATGACGTCATTCATTTCGTACAATTACAATCTAACTTTTTAGTGTTTATGAAATTGCCTATGTAAAAACGGTTTTCAGGAGAATCCCCGCAGTACGCTTTCGAAATTTAAAAATCCTGTCAATTAGACTTGCAAGTCCTTTTAATAAGCCTTGCGCACAAATTCATGTCAGTGAGACTTTCGCCTCGCAAAATCCTGTCAATACGCCTTTCTTGTGCACAATCCCAACAATCAGACTTTGTTGTGACACAATCACTTTAAGAAGCCTTTTTTTATTTATTGAGTATATACATACATTAACTCTGCTTTTTCATCTTCGTGTTTGTTTGTTTAGATATTGGGACGCTGCGATCAACGAGCCGCTTGTCATCAGCGACGCTTACAGCGTCTATGAAATCGTCAACTAGGTGACCTCTCGATATTTACAAATAGAAAAAAAGATCCTTATTGATATGTCGTAACCGTAAAAAAAACAAATTGCAAATCAATTTGATCTTTGTGATACAAAAAGACGTAATGATCACTAAATTCAGGCTTGTATACGATGGCTTCCGCAACTTTTCATTGCACCATTAACTGCCGCACTCGTCATCAAGCTCCTTAGGCTTAAGTTCTCTCTCTATCTTCTATTCGTTTTTCTTTATCTGCCTCGTCTGTTCTCTCTCCATTCCTTTATACGTTAACTCTCTCTCTCTCTCTCTCTCTCGCTCTCTCTCTCTCTCTCTCGCTCTCTTCTAGGAACGCCTCAAAGGCAAACTCGAATCAGTGGCGGCCCTCTGTCTTGATTCTCGTAACTTCGCTCGTCTTCATTGTGTGTCGTCTGCCAAACACTGTAAGTGACACCCCAGTAAAAGTATTAATGAATGAATTTATTTATAAAACCTAGATAAATAACCTCTTTAAATGATATTCTAAAATGTCTTAAATTCACTCTCTTTTTACTAAGGCAAAAGAGCGCAAATTCAATAAAAAAAACAACCAAGCTTTTGCTTCCATAATAGTTAGCAAAACAATAAAGAAGAAGAATGTTTAGTTATTGATCATTCGACGTTTCCTCGACTTCGAGTGGGACTATGACGAGCTCGTTAATATCAGCCTTATCGCTGGAAGCCTCTCGTGCGCCATTTGAATTATTTTTTAAAGTTTTTTTTTCAAAGTATTTCATTTACAAAAATGTATTATTAACATTTTCCCACTTTTGATGCTTTCAAAATGATAATTATTCCCTTTTTAATATTACATACCGTATTTTCTCTATTAGTGCCCCTTCCTCTATTAGAACCCCCCCCCCTCTTATAGTGCCCCCCTCTCGCAAGAGTATTGAAAAATAGCACCCCTCTCTCTAATAGAACCCCCTGAAATAGTGCCCCCTAATAGTCTAATAGAGACGTACCTGGATTCTATCCTTGAGGTATATGATGCTCTGCCCAATGAACTGATTGAAAATTCATTCAAAATCTACTGTAAAACTGATATTCCAGTGATGATTCCATTGAAGTATAGCTATAATTCTTCGTTTTTGTGAAGAAAAAAAATGTTATTATCAAACTTTTAGTCAATCACATTGAAAATAGTACCCCTCCCTCTAATAGAACCCTCCCGCTAATAGTGCACCCCTCTCGCAGGGGTATTGAAAAATAGTATCCCCGGGGGACACTAATGGAGAAAATACGGTATATACATATAAAGTTATGCGCAAGTTTATTATTAGACATATTTATTGGAAGTATTCAAATCAAACAAATCCATATCAAGGTATTTAAGCAAATATGCAACTATATATATACATATATATATATATATATATATATATATATATATATATATATATACATATATATATATATATCTTATTATGTTATTATAAATTATTTACATCTATACTAAATCGGCGTGTCAAATCTACAATTCAGATACGTTCTCGATCTGTACCTCAACGCCATCTTTTTAAAGGAGTATCGTAAGGTGGTTGGCCGTCTTATATGCTATTGCCGATCTCGCCGGACGGTTACGGTAGACTCGATAGCAACAATCGCAGCTCAGCCTTCGAGGCAGTTCCGACGAAGTGACAATGTCCCTTTTCCATAACAGTACATATTTCACCCGTCTCGGTCTTCGTCCACTTGCATTCGTAGCCCGTCATGCCCTTCTTCCTCTCGCACTTTGTTCGAACGATGAAGCCGAGCAGCGAGGGTCTTGCTATTCTTATTCAAAATATTCTAAGCCCCTTTTTCTCGTTAGAACCTTCTTTTTCCTTCGAAATATTGTTATGTTTATTTTTACTGAATAATTGATTTATTTTGGTGCCGTGAAATAATATGTATGTAAGTACATGATTAATTAATGAATAAAATAAATGTGTGTTGAATTTATACATAGAAGAGCAAAGAACCTGCGTAAGGTGGAAGGAAAGTCATTCACATAACTCCTACGCGAATAAAGTACATACACCTTTAGCAGAAAATATGCAGAGTGCAAATTTAGACTAGCCGATAACAACTGTGGGAATATTACGCAACAATGCGCTGCGCAGCGTCCTCATCCAACTTACCTAACAGCACGGTAACCCTTGAAAAGCAAGACTGCACTGCGAACGAACAAGCCATTTTCCAATTCCTAGACCGCGTCCAATCGATTCCTCGTCTTAAGAAGGCACCAATGCGGAACTTTTGAACAAAATCCAAGCTGGTTGATTTGGATGTGTCCACGGTCGCTTTCATTTTTTTAGGGTGTCTCGAAAATCGCAGCAGATATAGATCGGGAGCTTTTGATGTTTCTCTTTCTCATTGCCTTGGAAATATTATAAACGTGTTAATTTGAATTTCGTGAAAGAAAATCTTGTTTTGACGATGTATATTTTTTCTCGTACACCGGTAACTCTCCAGATTCAGCAGGCATATATGGAACATGTCAAGTCGTTCTACGATGTCATTAAATATATCATCTACCCAGCTGCTCTCTTGCTAGGTATCATTATAAAAAAGAGTGTATTTTTCCCTTAAAGGAGCATAAAACTTAATCGTTATCGATCACAATTTTCCTGACAATGAGCAATAAAGTCGAAAATCGCTTGCGTTTACATTGTTTTTGAATTACAGGAGTAGTTAATCAGTCATTCAATTTTCTCATACTTAGTCAACTGCCGTCCGATGGATCATTTTCCCAAAGTAAAAATTACATTGTTTTTGAATTACAGGAGTAGTTAATCAGTCATTCAATTTTCTCATACTTAGTCAACTGCCGTCCGATGGATCATTTTCCCAAAGTAAAAATTACATTGTTTTTGAATTACAGGAGTAGTTAATCAGTCATTCAATTTTCTCATACTTAGTCAACTGCCGTCCGATGGATCATTTTCCCAAAGTAAAAATTACATTGTTTTTGAATTACAGGAGTAGTTAATCAGTCATTCAATTTTCTCATACTTAGTCAACTGCCGTCCGATGGATTAATATATCTCAAGGTCTCTTTCGGTGGTTATTTTTCCACCTTTCATAATTATGCACATACATATTTTCTAGAGCGAGACCACCATATATGTATGTATGTGTGTCTATCAGCAGTAACATCTTCAAATATCATTTCTTTGCAATTTTTTGTAAAATAAATTTAAAACACATACCCACAGGCATCTGTCCTCGCTGACGTTATCAGCCAGATCGATTTAATCCTCCAATTCTGCTGCGAGCTTCCAGCCGCTCATTTCTCCAATTCGTACATCATCTCTCGCTTCTACTTCAACTTTTGTTTTCAAATTAGCAACTGGACCAAAATGTGCAGGTACACACGTTATGACATACGTATTTGTGCTCCAACAAAATTTGTAAATAAGCAAATAAGTAATAAATTGGTTGAATAAATGAATCTTCGAGATAAGTAACTGATTTAATAGCAAATTTAACTTCAGCTCGAATTTCATCCTCGTGATGTGTATAGAAAGGTGTATCGCCGTCTATCTTCCGCATATTTTCAAACGTATAGGTTGGAAAGACAAAAGTATACAGCAAAGAGAAAAAAAACAGAAGGAATAAAATGACAGTGAGACTTCGGCAGAGGGACATACGGAGAGAATACAAATACTCTGCAGGAAAAGCCTCCAGATTCATCGTGGTCGCCATAATAGTTGCCTGCGCCCTCGCAATGTCCATACCGAGCGCTTTTTTTTACTACCTGTTCGAGAAGATCGACGCTGATACGAATATGACGTCATTCATTTTCGGACTACAATTATTTAATTTTTTTTTAAATATTAATTCTTTTAAAAAAATTTTACGAAGGTATGTACCTACACATACATATGTTTATGTAGGTAAACTCTGCTAATCGTCTTCTTTTTTGTTTGTTTAGATCCTGTCGCAGCATTAATCTTGCCGTTTGTCCAAGACATGTCAAGGACAATCGGTCATGACCGTTCCAAAATAAAACGAACACATGTCCTGGACACATCCACTTCTGCCTATCCTAATACACAGGGGTCTAGGACATGTCTAAGACATGTCCTGGACAAAAAAGAAAAAAATCTCAATGGTCATGGACACTTTTGTGGGCTTGTCCCTTAAGTGGTCATGACCATAGCGAGAGAGTGCATAAACGCGGAGAACACAGAGTGACACGCTCGCGGTTACTACCGATGTCCCGGACAGATTATGGCATGCGACCCAGTTTACGACATAAGCCGTCAAAAGAAAGGTATCATCGTATCTTTCCTAAGCCTCTATAGAGTATTACGTAAGCGTTTGGTTGGGAATCTCGGTATTGCGGGTTCGACACATGGTCAAGATATTTTTTTTTGTTTTTTTTTTTTGTTTTTTGTTTTTTCTTTCTCACCGTTTACACATAAACAAAATGAGAAACTCAAGAAAACAAAACAAGAAACTCATACAAACTCGCAACTTCGCGGCTTAGCAGCATCCTCTGCTCGGCGCCGTCGTATTGAAGCAGTGCTCGCAAATGTTGCATGGACTGCCCCCCGTTCCTCTGCTATGTTTCTCACTCCCACCGTTTTTGTTATGCTCATGTTATGAAGCCACATCTATATAAATGTTGTTACATCTAAGAATTTCTCGAGATGTGGTTGTGCATGAGAAGATACAGGGAAACTGAATTGCAGGAAGGACTTAGGACAAGCAAACGACAAGTTTCTCCTGTCGGATGGGGTGGCCCTCATCCAATTGCTTGGTGCATAATTAGATAACCTGTCTGGTGCAATTCGACTTAAAAAGTTGAATTTTTTTCAAAAGTGGACTAAGGGTGAACCGTTTTTGCTTCTCTTTTTTTTAATTTGATTATTCTTGTGAAATAAATATAGAATAGCATTAAAAAGAGCTGAACATGTAAAAAAAAAGTATTTTAACTTGCATATGCGCAGGTGTCCATGACATGTCCTTGACGTGTCCTTGACATGGTCATGACCAAGAACGGTCGTGACCGATTGTCCTTGACATGTCTTGGACAAACGGTAAGATTAATGCCGCGGCTGGAAGTCTAAGATCAACGAGCCGCTAGTCAAGTCCGATGCATACCGCGTCTATGAAATCGTCAACGAGGTGAAACATTTCTAGTCTATATTTCAAATATAAAAAAACAGTGAATAAAATTCAGGCTTGCATACGATGGCTTCCACTGCTTCTCATTGCACCATTAACTGCCGCACTCGTCATCAAGCTAATTAGGCTCCAGTCTCTCTCTCTCTCCGTCAACCTTCTCACTCTTTCTTTCTTTCTCTCTCTCTCTCTCTCTCTCTCTCTCGCTTTCTTCTAGGAGCGTTTCAAAGGGATACTCGAACCAGAGACGGCCCTCTGTCTTGATTCTCGTTACTTCGCTCGTCTTCATTGTGTGTCGTTTGCCAGAGACTGTAAGTCATGCGCCAATAGAATTATTAGTGCATGAATATGAAAAAATAGGAATAAATAATCTCTTTAAATTACAATCTCACATTTCCTAAATTCACGCTTGTTCATTCTGGCAAAAAGCACAAATTCAAAAAGTAGGTTTTTTGATTCCATAAATGGAGAAGAAAAAGAACGTTTAGCTTTTGTATCTTCTTATTTTCCTCGGCCTCGATGAGTGGGCCTGGCACGAACTCGTTGCCTTCAGCCTAACCGGTTTATGTCTCTCGTGAGCCACTTGAATTATTGTTTATTTACTTTCAAAATAAATAATAAACAAAAAGTCCTATTAAAGTATTTCTGATCAAAGATGTTTTCAAAATGATACTTATTCATTTTCTTTTAAATCGTATATTTACGATTTACGGAGTATTATAGTATATAAATATATTTGTTTAATATACATATATATATATATATACATATATATATATATATAAATACATATATTTTTTTTATTAATTATTTTATTATATACATATGTATATATTAAATTAAGCTACTTATTACATACTATTTATGTGTATGCTAAAGCAGACTGCCAAATCTACAATTTAGATACGTTCTCGATCTGTACCTGAACGCCATCTTTTTAAAGGAGTATCGTAGTTGGCCGTCTTTTTTGCTACTGCCGATCTCGCCGGACGGTTACGGTAGAATCGATAGCTACAATCGCAGCGCAGTCCTCACGGCAATTCCGACGAAGTGACAATGGCTCTTATCCATAACAGCACAAATTAATGAAGGTTTTACTATCTTTAAAACAACATGAGCATAAATAATTTCCTATACCACTTTAAAGGAGCGGTAAACACATCTTTCGCTGTTTAGGATTTGTAAATAATGAATATGGTCTGTTTAAGCTAAAACAATACTGAAGCATGAAAGTCAAAAATTTCTCAAATAAACGCGGACTTTGCATTTGAAATCCCTGACTGAAGGGAGTTAATGGTCTTGATGGATTAGCCAATTCCTTCACTAGATTTGGGATACTAGCAACACAGTTAGTTCACTACAAAGCAACAGGAGCAAGCAGGATGCATCGAACCTGTCAGCGTAATCGTGGTAGGAGTTTTCAAGTACAAGCCTCCTTTAATATCGTGTTTATATAGGCGCTTCTGCAATCAAAACCACGGGTGCACATAGCTCAAGGAAAAATTCAAAATACTTTGAGAAGACTGGAGATTGATTTTTTATGTTAAAACAGTTTGTTAGCGGAAAATCATTCTCCTTCTGCAAGGGTGACTATACCAATGTTTGATTGCTTCGCGCTCCCTTAATTATGATGCATTCATCGCCGGGCAGGTTATCCTCTTCGCGGTCTCAGTCCACCTGTTGTCTCCGCCTACGCATTCGTAGCTCGCCGTGCCCTTCTTGTTCTAAATCTCCATTCGAGCGATGAAGCCTAGCTGCAAGAGTCTTCTTTATTACGATTAAAGATATTCTAGGCCCCCATTTTTCGACTTCCAACATTTTTATATTCGCAATATTGCTACATATTTTTTTTATTGATTAATTGATATATTATGGTACATAATTAATAAATAAATGAAATATATATATATATATATATATATGCGCATGTATATGTAGTATGTATATATGTACATATATAGAAGACAATCAATGAGAGAAGCAATGCGACCGTGGAAATAAACACAACTAAACATATCCCTGAAGAAAGTGCGTGAACTTTGGAAATTTCAATAATATTCCAATTCAACGATGATGGCAGGACGACTGTAACAAAAATTTTTGGGTGCCAACCTCTTACATCATCCATCAAATTCCTAAGAATGGGCGCTAAACGGAATCCATAATCGATTAGGAAACCTCAACTTATCCTCAGTTTCCTTAACCAACAAGTGCATTCAAGAGTTCTTTTCATGTTCTATACATCTGTATAGGTTTTGTTCTTGTAAAATGAGAAGTACGTTGCCTGAGCACTATCAAACTTTAAGGGCTAAAAAAGCTGGGCATTTTCCTGTTTTTTTTTTTGTTGTTTAGAGCAATAATATGCCCATTAAAGTTTATATTTTCATTTTTATATCTCAACAAAGCGCGGCGCAACCTCCTCAGACTTGCATCAAACTCGCCTTAAAGCGCAGCGGGCCTTTAAATTTATTTCCTCATTGCAAACGAACAAGGCATCTTCTGATTCCTAGATCACGTAGATCAATCGATTCCTCATACCAGAATGCACCAATAAGGAACTTTCGAACAAAATACATGCTGGCCGATTTTGGCCGCCTTTATTGTCTTGATTCTCTCGCCAATCGCTTCATATACACGTAGAAGATCGTGAGCTTAAGATGTTGCAGGCTCTCATTTGGAAATGGCATACACGCGTTATATGAAATTACGCGAAAGAAAATATTTAACGACTTAATTTTTTCTCGTACATCGCTTACCCTACAGGTTCAGCAGGCATATATGGCTTATATCGAATCTTCCTCCGATGTCTTGTATTATTTCATTTACCCCGCTGTTCTCGTGCTAGGTATCTTTTATTATAAAAAGTTTTTATTTTTTTCTTTAAAGGAGAGCAAAACTATAATCGTTAGCTTTCCCAATTTTCATGGCCATTGAAGTCGCATCTCAAAATCACGTGGCTCTTGTATTTCTGTGGGACAAAATGCCGTTGTAAATAAAAGCTTAAGTTTTAGGCTCCAAGTACATATATGCTTTGCCAACGAGATTAAGATAGAGTTTTTCTTTACTCAAAATTTAATTTAAATTATTCTAAATTTATGGAGTAGTAAACCAATCCTTCAACTTCCTCATACTAAATCAACTGAAGTCGGATGGATTAATATATCTCAAGGTTTCTTTGAGCTTTTTTTTCTCTATGAAATTGATGTGATTGATTAGTTTGCCATCTTTTATATTTACATGCATTCGTTTTTTTTTAAATTACACATACATTTCTCTTGCGCGAGACTACCAAATAGATGTGTATCTATTTGGTTGTCTCAAAATTTTCTAATTTATTTTAGTTTGAGATTTAAAAAAAAAAGAAGATAAATTTGATACACAGACAGGGTTGCCGGTCCCGGCCCCTGCCCCCTGCACACGGCCCTTCACGGCCATTCAGCCTTTACTAAAACCTTTCACTAACATGCATTGATTCATCGCTCCAGAGAAGTGTTCGGAGCCTGTCAGTACGCAGCCAATTTGAAATCGTTGGCAGCGTATATCAAAAATTTGAATTTGGCAGCGCATAGATTGCGTAGCTGTTGGTTATAAATAGAACCGCCTTTGTGAGTTGCTAAAATGTACCATCGCAAGCTGGCCAATTGGGTCAAGCAACCGCTGCACACGTTGCGGTCATTTCAAGGAGTTGCCTATCAGTGTTACCTGTTTTGGATGACCTGGTTTGAAAGGCCGTGCCCCGGCTATCGAGGCCGGGAACGACCTATAAATTTGAGATACATTCCCACAGGCGTCTGTGCTCGCTGACGTTGTCAGCCAGATCGATTTTATAATCCAATTCTGTTGCGAGGATCCTACCGCTAATCTGTACAATTCGTACATCATCTCTTTCTTCTACTACAACTTTTGCCTCGGAATTCGCAACTCTACCCAAATATGCAGGTACATACTCCTTCTAAATTGCATTCTTGAGCTCCAATAAAATTTGTAAATTAACAAAAAAGTGATAAATTTCATGCATAAATTAACTAGTTCTCCTTCTATATACTTTAAACTTCATTCTACTCTTTATGTGGACACCATTCTCTTGTGCAGTTTTATCTCAGTATATATTTGATTTAAAAATAAATTCAGCTCGAATTTCATCATCGCCATGTGTATAGAAAGATGCGTCGCCGTTTATCTTCCGCATAGTTTCAAGCGTATTGGTTGGAATGATAAAATAAGCATGTAGCGGAGAGAGACATAAAGTGAAAGACAAACAGAGTTAAAATGACAGTAAGAATTTGAAATTTGGAGAAGTGAGCGAGAGAGAAACAGAGGAACAGAGAGAGAGAGAGAGAATACAAATACGCTGCAGGAAAAGCCTCCAGATTCATCGTAATCAGCATAATAGTTGTCTTCGCCTTCGCCATGTCCATACCGACCGCTCTCTCATACTACTTGGTCGAGTTTATCGACACTGATGATGAAATGACGTAATTTATTTTCGTACAATTATAATTTTATTTTTATTGTTTATGAAATTGTCTATTAGATCTTGGGACGCTGCGATCAACGAGCCGCTTGTCATCAGCGAAGCTTACAGCGTCTATGAAATCGTCAACGAGGTGACCTCTCGATATTTACTAACCGAAAAAAAATCCTAATTGACATGTCGTAACCGTAAAAAAAGCTATGCTCACGGTTTCCAGGCATGCATACGATGGCCACCTCAACTTCTCATTGCACCCTTAACTGCCGCACTCGTAATCAAGCTCCTTAGGCTCAAGTTCTCTCTCTATCTTCTATTAGTTTTTCTTTCCCTGCCTCGTCTGTTCTCTCTCTCATCCTTTCCACGTTAACTCGCTCTCTCTCTCTCTCTCTATCTCTCTCTCTCTTCCAGGAACGCCTCAAAGGCGAACTCGAACCAGTGGCGGCCCTCTGTCTTGATTCTCGTAACTTCGCTCGTCTTCATTGTGTGTCGTCTGCCAAACACTGTAAGTGACGCGCCAATAAAAGTATAAATGAATGAACAGTAAAATATATTTTAAAAAAACAAGAACCTCTTTAAATTATATTCTAAAATGTATTAAATTCACTTTCTTTTTACTCAGGCAAGAGAGCGCAAATTCTATTTAAAAAAACGACTACGTTTTTTTCTTCCATAATAGTTAGCAAAACAATGAAGAAGAAGAATGTTTAGTTATTGATCATTCGTCTTGTCCTCGATCTCGAAGAGTGGGCCTATCACGAGCTCGTTAATATCAGCCTTATCGGTGGAATTCTCTCGTGAGCGATATGAATAAATTTTTTACAGTTTTTTTTAAGTAAATTATAAACAAAAATGTCCTATTAAAATATTCCCGCTTTTGATAAAAGATGCTTTCAAAGCGATAATTATTCCTTTTTAATCCTTATGCGCAAGTCTATTATTAGACAGATTTATTGGAACTATTCAAATCAAACAATTCCATGTCAAGTTATTTAAGCAAATATGCAACTAATTCGTTTGAAAACGTGAG
This sequence comes from Allodiplogaster sudhausi, assembly GCA_945643635.1. Classification (NCBI taxonomy): domain Eukaryota; kingdom Metazoa; phylum Nematoda; class Chromadorea; order Rhabditida; family Diplogasteridae; genus Allodiplogaster; species Allodiplogaster sudhausi. The sequence continues at coordinate 2,647,248 of CALZFC010000251.1, forward strand.
TGCATCGGTCTATAATATGTAAATATATACATTTTCACTCATTATGTTATTATAAATTAATTACATCTACACTAAAGCAGACTGTCAAGTCTACATTTTAGATTCGTTCTCGATCTGTACCTCAACGCCATCTTTTTAAAGCAGTATCGTAAGGTGGTTCGCCGTCTTTTATGCTATTGCCGATCTCGCCGGATGGTTAAGGTAGAATCGATAGCAACAATCGCAACGCAGCGGAAGTTCTGACGAAGTGACAATGGCCCTTTTCCATAACTGTACATATTTCTCCCGTCTCGATCTTCGTCCACTTGTACTCGCCGCCGACGCATTCGTAGCTCGTCATGCGCCTTCTTCCTCTCGCTCTTCGTTCGAGCGATGAAGCCGGGCAGCAAAGGTCTTTTATGCTTATTTAAGATATTCTAAGCCCCTCTTCTGTTTTTAGAACCTTCTTTAACTTTCGCAATATTGTTATGTTTATTTTTACTGATTAATTGGTTTTTGGTGTAATGCACTTATATGTATGTAGATGATTAATTAATGAATAAAATAAAGGTGCGTTGAATTTATACATAGAAGAGCAAAGAACTTCCGTAAGATGGAAAGAAAGTCATCCGCATACTCCTACGCGACTAACGTACATACACATTTAAAAAAAGAAAATGAAAAAATGTGTGCATATTCAGACTACCGAACAACAACTGTGGGAATATTACGCGATTTGAGAGAGAAACAAAGCGGGCGTGGACACGGCCAAAATAGACCGGCCTGCCTCGCCTTTATTCTATGGAAAAAGTTTCGCGAGCGGTGCGTGAGCTTTCAGAATTCCCGCACCGCTCCCGGAAAGTTCCGGTTGAACTTTGAGTAGTGCGTAAAAATTCAAGGCGAAAAATATTACGCAACGAGAATTCCTTTCCTTTTCAATGTTTATTTGCGATTCGTGTCCTATGGCCAACGTGCCGAAGGTATTTAAGGGTATATTTATTGGTTTAATTGCGCTTTCAAACACAAAATGTGGCTTTTCTCTAGAGGGCAAAACTTAACCTCGACCGGATATCGAATCGTGGCTTACATATTTCCAGTCTAATTATTTCGAATTACTCCACAGCTGCCTTATAGTGTCTCACAAATGAAACGTCGATGCTGGTCCAAATTTTACAATTCAAAAATTACGACTTTGTATCGAGCTGCTCTTTCTATTCATATACTCCTCTGTTTGGCTACGAAACATTGGCACCACAATAAATTGTCAAAAAGGTTTTTGATCAACAAGTGAAGTACTAGAATATTGTCCAGATTTGTTAGAGCTCTCGAAGGCAAATAGCTTTGACTGCAAGAGAAAAGTAAAGATATCCACGAAATGAGAGAGACATTCTTGACAGTGCAGCGAGCCTTAAAATTCATTTCAAGCGAAGAAAATCATTTTCTGTTTGCTTGATCACGTCCAATCGATTACTCAAACCAAATAGCTACAATAAAGAACTTTTGAACAAAATCCAAGCTGGTCGATTTTGGCCGTGTCCACGGCCGCCTTCACTCTTCTTGATTCTCTCGCAAATCGCATCAAATTTCGACCGTGAGCTTTTGATTTGTCTCCTTCTCATTGCCAAGGAAATGGGATGAACGCGTATTTTGACTAATATACATGATAGAAAGTTATGTTTTGACGATTTATATTGTTTGTCTCGTACATAGTTTACCGTCCAGGTTCAGCAGGCATATATGGTTCATTTCGAATCTTTCTTCGATGTCTTGTATTATATAATTAGCCCGGCTGTTCTTGTTCTAGGTACGTTTCATTAGAATCGGGTGTTTTTTCTTTAAAAGAGCGGAAAACTAAATCAAATTCAAGTGGCTCTTGTCTTTGTGTCTGACAAAATGGCTTGAGCTTTAATCTCCTTGTACATACATTTATGCGTTCAAAAAGGCAAGATTAATGGCAACGAAATACTGATAGAGTTTTCGTTAGCTCAAAGTTCTTTTTAATTTTTCTTAAATTTCAGGAGTAATAAACCAGTCCTTCAACTTCCTCATACTATGTCAATTGAAGTCGGACGGATTAATATATCTCAAGGTTTCTTTGAGCTTTTTCTCCAAGTGATGTGATTGATTAGTTTTCCATCTCATACATTTTTCTAGCTGGAGACCACCAAATAGATGTTGTATCAGCAGCATGATGTTATAATTTGTTTTTCGTTCGAAATGTTTTATCCATAGGCGTCTGTGCTCACTGACATCATCGGGTAGATCGATAATATTCTCATGTTCTGGTGCGGGCAACCAACCGCCTATTTCTCCAATTCGTACATCACCTCTCTCTTCTGCCTCGACTTTTCATTTGGAATTGTCAACTGGACTCAAACATGCAGGTACATATTTACTTGTAAATTATATACATACATACATACATACATACGTATGCTCCTGCAAAATTTGTAAATAAACATAAAAGTATTAAATTGCTTACACAAATGAATCGGCCAGTTCTCCTTCTGTACAATGCTTTAAATTCCATTTTTCTCTTTATGTGTTCACGATTCTTTTCTGCACATTTCGCTTCATTAATTAAATAATTTTTCTTAAAGGAGGTTTAGAGCCGTTAACTCCTAACACGAAATGGCCGATCAGATAGTACGATTGGTTTAAGCAACGTGATTTTGGAAATTTGCCAAGATCTTTGCTTCTTAACTAAAGCAAGCAATTGCCAGGACTATTTTTAATTGGCGTTTTGCGTCTGGTAGTGAATCGTGCATGTGTCGACATATATTTCACGGCCTATGGAACCATATTACACCCTCGCTGGTCATACTATGCTCCTAAGAAACCTTCTAGGCCATAATTTAGTTGGTGACAAATGTAAATTTAAAGTTCTGTGTAAAACATTAATATTCCATTACAATTAGGATCAGGCAACGCTTTTCAGGTGGAAAATAATCCGTTAACTTTTGGTTTAGAAAATTAGCTCTTTGCTGATGCATTGGCAAGCTGAATCCGGACAGATTCACAGAATCATTAATTTTGAGTTTTCGCCTACTTTAAGTTCTAGATAAATAATTGGTTTAACAATAAATTTAAATTCAGCGCTAATTTCATCATCGCAATGTGTATAGAAAGATGTATCGCCGTTTATCTTCCGCATGTTTTCAAGCGAATAGGTAGGAATAAGAGAGAAAAATCAGTGAGGGAGAAAGCGAGAGAAGAGATGCCTTTAGAGAGACAAAGAGAGAGAGAGACAATTTAAATATGACCGAGAGACTTTGGAAACAAAACATTGAGTGGAAGTGAGAGAAGCAGATGTGCAAAGAGAGAGAGAATGCAAATACTCTTCAGGAAACGCCTCCAGATTCAACGTAGTCACCGTAATAGTTGTCTTCGCCATCGCCATGTCCATGCCGATCGCTTTTTTAGTCAAATTAGTCGAGTATATCGACTCTGATATGAATATGACGTCATTCGCTTTAATTTAATTTTTTTTAAATTTATTCTTATATATTTTATCTATACAAAGATGTAAACTCTTCTTATTCATCTTCGCTTTTTTTTCTTTAGATTATGGGAGCCTACGTTCAACTACGCGATGAACAATACCGATGCATACCGCGTCTATCAATTCGTCAATGAGGTGACCTTTATTCCGTAATCGAAAAATTCTAATTGACTTTTCGCGATCGAAAAAAAACATATCGACTATAAAAATACAGTATATAAAAATGCAGGCAAGTATGCGATGGCTACCGGAACTTTTCATAACACCATTAACTGCCGCAATCGTCATCAAGCTTCTTATGCTCCAGTGCAATCATCGACACATTTTATATCTTCTATTCGTTTTTCTTTCTCTGCCTCTTCTGTTTTCCCTCTCTGTCTGTCTGTCTTTCCCTCTCTTCCTATTGCCTCCATGGCGAACTCGAACCATTGGCGGCCCTCTGTCTTGATTCTCGTAACTTCGCTCGTCTTCATCGTGTGTCGTTTGCCAGGCACTGTTAGTGAAGCACTGTAAATTAAACTCTCAAATTTCCTAATTTCATGCTCTTTATATTCAGGCAAAATTTGCCTTATAATTAAGATGAAAAAACGTTTAGCTTTTCACCATTCTTGTTTTCCTTGACCTCTCCTACTTGTCCTTGTCCCACGAGCTCTATGTGTGCAGCCCAATCGTTGGGAGCATCTCGTTAGCCATTTGAATTAGTATTATTTTTAAATATATTTTTCAAAATTAATGGTAAACAAAAAAGGCCTATTAACCTTTTCCCAATGTTATTAAATATGTTTTCATAATGATAATTATTGCTGTTTTTAACGTTATTATCTATTCTTAACTTATTATATATTCTTAACGTCTATACTGATGAGGATAATTTAATCAAAAATTTAGATGCGTTTTGGATCTGTACCTCAACGCCATCTTTTTAAAGGAGTATCGTAGGGTGGTTGGCCGCATTTTTTGCTACTGCCGATCTCGCCGAAAGGTCACGGTAGAATCGATACCAACAATCGCAGCGCAGCAGCAGTTCTGACGAAGTGACAATGGCTCGCGACTGCAACAGTTCCGAATTATGATGCGTTTTTTTTACTCTCTTTTCATCTCAATGAGCATAGATAGCTTCTTAGGTCACTTTAAACAGCCGTAAACACATCTTATTCGATGTTTATGAGATACATATAACAAATGCGATCTGCTTAAACTAAAACAACACTGAAGTATGATTGTTAAAAACTGTTTAAAAGGGCGAGAAGTTTGCATCTGAAATAAAAGGCATTATAGCTCCCTGTGTCAAGGGAGTGAATTTTCAAGATGCATTAGCCCATTTTTCACTTGATTCCGGATAATATGTTTCAATTATTTTGCAATAAAATCATAAGATTCAATTTGGATGCACTGGAGTTATCGTGGAAATCGTTGTGTAATAGCACGACGGTGCTGTTGTAGTAAACTTCCTCTGTGATTCGATGTAGAAGACGAGGGTGGAGAGGGTTATCAGGTTTATCAACAACAAACGGCTGCCTAAGCAGCAACAAAACAGACGAACAACTCAACCGCACTCCAGCGGGAGACGACCAACACTACCACCACTCTCTAAGCGGGAGGCAACTGAGACTGCCTATAATGCTAAGCCAACTAGGCCCCGTTGACAAGTGCCTACGTGTCACAATGAAATACATAAACGCGCTATGTAATTCTAATTCTATGTAATTCTAAATAACACCACAACACAACAAAGGGATACTACACAATGAAATAACACTACACATGGGAATTAATGGGCAAAAGGGTTCTATAATGGGTCTGCCCATTACATTGGTGCTTACGCATAACTTGGCTGCACAAACACTTTTGTATAAAAAAATTATATGACATTCAATATAGATTATAGTTAGGATGAACGTTTTCTGTAATCATTTCTTTGCACTACAATAGAATTTGGAAGTAAAATGAGCTATATTAATCAAAGTAAATAAGCAATTCAAAATAATACTTTATTTAGGAGATGATTATACAGCGTATTAGATATAGCAAAGTAATGTATTCTCGACTGGTTTTAATCTGCGACGCCACATTAAGCGTGCTCACAGTGGTGAGGAAATTTATCAGCCACGTTATGCACGTTACATTCGACCCCTTGGTAGTATTCAACTTCTCACAGATGAATCTGATAATGTCTATGTCCAGTTCCGCCAATTTGACGACTGAGACAGTCATTATTTGATCATTTCAATCAGGTCAAATGGTTCGTTCCCAGTCTTCTTCATCTTAATCTTCCTCATCGTCCATTTCCTTACATACATATGCAGAAACATTTAATTCTTATGCAGAAAAATTCAAACCTATTCAGTGTGTCTCCTAAAGCGAGTCTCCTATATAAAATTTTTGGTCACTCCTCACCAACGTTTGTCCAAAAATGATCTTCAGTCTCTTACCCCTTTTAAGTGTTTTCTCTGAATGATATTTCATGTACACCTCGACAACGAAATGTAGAGCATATTCATACTAGCGGACAACAACTGTGGGAATCTTACGCGATTTGCAAGAGAATCAAGGCGACCGTGGACAAGGCCAAATAGACCAGCTTGGAGTTTGTTCAAACATTCCTGGTATTTGCTTTCTGGAATGAGTAATCGATTGGGCGTGGTCTAGCAATCGGAAAATAATTCCCTATTGGTCTTCTATGAAGGCCTTTATTTTTGGATTCCCGCTGGATGCTGCTATATACGCACTTTGTAGAGATATTGAAATGATGATTCCATTGAAGTAATTAAATATATACGCACTTTGTAGAGATATTGAAATGATGATTCCATTGAAGTGAAATGATGATTCCATTGAAGCACTTTGTAGAGATATTGAAATGATGATTCCAGTGATGATTCCATTGAAGTAGAGCTATAATTCTTTGTTTTTGAGAATATAATATATACGCACTTTGTAGAGATATTGAAATGATGATTCCATTGAAGTAATTAAATATATACGCACTTTGTAGAGATATTGAAATGATGATTCCATTGAAGTAATTAAATATATACGCACTTTGTAGAGATATTGAAATGATGATTCCATTGAAGTGAAATGATGATTCCATTGAAGCACTTTGTAGAGATATTGAAATGATGATTCCAGTGATGATTCCATTGAAGTAGAGCTATAATTCTTTGTTTTTGAGAATATAATATATACGCACTTTGTAGAGATATTGAAATGAAAACTTTCTACTTAGTTAATAGCCAAGATGTTGCTCTATACAAAAAAAAAGATGAAAATGGCCCAACTTTCTATTGTTTAAAGATCTTATATTTTATAGTTGTGTACAGAGATTTCGGATTCAATATTGGGTTAAGTACACATATGATGCGTTGATGTTTCGTAATCGAGAATCTCGGTGCGGAAGTACACGTCAGCGCGTTCGCGGATTAAAAAAACTAATTCGAAGTTATGACCGCACATGTAAACTTTAGCAGGAATAAAGATCATGAATTTTCTACTGCTGAACCCCTTTCAATAATATCCCAATACAACGATGACGGCTTTAATAGGATCCTTGGTTCCAACTTCCTCTATCATCCATCAAATCCTCCAGAATCTCGAAGATTCATGGCGTACCACGGAATCGATTAAGTCGTTGAATTAAAGCTTTTCTATTCCATTATATATATAGTATATATATATATAATTAGATTTCGCTCAAAAGCTCTCTATAGGTACGTTTTTAAACGGCGAAACGATTGGAATGGGTCAGGGAGTCTAAAATCGCCATTTTGGCGAGCTGTGCGAGGTTTAAAATTCGAGAGCCCGATGAAACTTGCAAAGATGGTCGCACATTTCGCACACAATAAAGCAATACTCGTGAAAATTTGGTCATAAATAGACAAGATATTGCTTTATAAAGCAACTAAAGTAGAATTTTTAAAATATTCACATTTGCTGTCTCAGCGGCCTCTAGACTTTGGAGAGACGTCATTCTCTTCTATGGAAAATAAATTTGTAGAGAAGAAAATTATCTTTCCAATGAGCTTTAGCACCACAGATACCAACGAGGTCTTTTATGTTTCCCAGTCATAAAACTGTTGAAATACTCACGGTTCAGTGCCTGTGCATCGGTATGCACTTTGCTTGGGTGCTAACCACGCCGAAAGCGTAACACAAGCGATATACCGTATGAAGGTAGTCTAAGGAATTTATGTAGGTTTTTATGTTATTGTTTAATATAAATAAATAAATATATATATACCTATTTTCTCTATTAGTGCCCCTCCCTCTATTAGACCCCCCCCCCTCTAATAGTGCCCCCCTCTCGCAATGGTATTGAAAAATAGTACCCCTCATTCTAATTGAACCCCCCCCCCTCCAATAGTACCCCCCTAATTCTCTAATAAAGACTACCTGTCTGGAATCTATCCTTGAGGTAAGGGATGCTCTTCCGAATGAACTGATTGCAAATTCATTCAAAATCTACGGTAAAACGGATATTCCAGTGATGATTCCATTGAAGTAGAGCTATAAATCTTTGTTTTTGAGAATAAAATGTTCTTATCAAACTTATAGTCAATCACATTGAAAAATAGTACCCCTCCCTCAAATAGAATCCCCCTCCCCTCTAATAGTGCTCCCCTCTCGCAGAGGTATTGAAAAATAGTGCCCCCGGGGGCACTAATAGATAAAATACGGTATATATATATATATATATATATATATATATATATATATATATATATATTCAAAGTGCTGTAAATTTCGCGCTCTTTTTGCTCGTGTATGGTTAGTGAAATGAGGACAATGTCCGGTGTCCCTCAAACTTTATGGCTTATAAAAAATAGAGAATTGGATAGTTTAATTTTTTCCTTGTTGTTATTGTTTAGCAATATCTTAGCTACTAGTTTACAAATTTCCATTTCTTTATCTCATGAATGCGCAGAGCAGCGTCCCCATTGTCAAACGTGCATCCATCTCGCGTCCCAGTGCGGAGAGCCATAAAATTCAAGCCTTCATTTTGAAAAACGAGCAAGGCATTTTCAATTTTTAGACCACTTCCAATCGATTCCTCGTTTAAAGGAGATCTCTAGCTGATAAATAAATAAATAGTTTTTGCTTTTTCGCCTTATTTGGTCATCTGAGCTAGAAAATTCGATTGCAAGTCTCCCGAAGACACAAAAATCCCTCTGCCCAGTGAAAATTAACAGTATTCCCGAACTTGAATTCTCGGATATTATTTATTTTCAAAAAAATATTCGCAGTGCAACACCGTGACCGACGGGGCCGTTAGACTCTTGCACTTGGAGCACATGCATATCACGCGCGCAAACAACATTGGCCGAGTTTTGCTTACATTTCAGTTCGCACGACAGATGTGTCACCACAAGTTTCCGTGGAGTGTGTGGGAAGGGCAGTAGCACCACTTCTGCAGATTGCGTACACCGTACATTTTGCCTAAAGGACGTGCGTTCGTGGTAGGAGTATAAGAGACCTTATGACTTTTGAACAAAGCCCAAGCTGGTAGATTTTGGCCGTGTCCACGGCCAAAATCTACCAATCTTTTTGATTCTCGCGGAAATCGCATGGTTTAAATGCGCTTTCAAACGCAAAATGTGGCTTTTCTCTAGCTGGCAAAACATAGATTCGACCAGATATTGAACTGGGACTTATATATTTCCAGTCTAATCCTTTCGTATTATTCCTTTTAGCGTGTCAAAGTTGTATATGCCAGTGTTCGTTTCTTCACAAACGATCCAAATTGAACGATTCAAAGTTTACGACTTTGTATCGAGCTGATCTTTCTATGCATATACTCCACAAAACATTATTTCGAATTCTCAAGTCTGGTTTCCCTTCCGCTTATACCAAGTGTTTCAAGGCATTTGTCCTTCCTATAGTTGAGATTGCAAGTCCAGTTTGGTCTCCTCATCGAGTTATGCTGATTAGAGTCCAGAAGGTTTTCACTCGTTTGCTTTTCAATCGTTGCCTTCGTAATTCTTCTACATCTGCTATGATTCCTTGCTATCCTGATAGACTAAAGCAGCTGTCGTTTCATTCGCTTTACCATAGAAGAGTGCATTTGGATCAGATTCTGACATTCAAAATTATGAAGATGCTCGTTGCCATTCCTATCTCTCTTTTCTATAAATTTAGGTAGAACAAAATTTTTTCCTTTCACATTCCGACTACAAGGAAAGATCAGTTGTATCATTCTTTTGCGTATGGATATGCTCGCTGGTACATGAAATTGCCTCTTTCTCTCATTGCCTCTCCTTTTCTAATGGTTGCAAGAAATCGTATTCATGGTCTTTCTGTTAGCTCAGCCGCAGCATTAATCTTGCCGTTTGTCCAAGACATGTCAAGGACAATCGGTCATGACCATTCCAAAATAAAACGAACACATGTCCTGGACACATCCACTTCTGCCTATATTAATACACAGGGGTCTAGGACATGTCTAAGACATGTCCTGGACGTGTCCTGGACAAAAAAGAAAAAAAATCTCAATGGTCATGGACACTTTTGTGGGCTTGTCCCTTACGTGGTCATGACCATAGCGAGAGAGTGCATAAACGCGGAGAACACAGAGTGACACGCTCGTGGTTACTACCGATGTCCCGGACAAATTGGCATGCGACCCAGTTTACTACATACGCTGTCAAAGGAAAGGTATCATCGTTTGTTTCCGAAGCCCCTATAGAGTATTGCGTAAGCGTTTGGTTGGGAATCTCGGGGTCGCGGGTTGGACACCCTGTCGAGACATTTTTGTTTTGTTTTGTTTTGTTTTTTTTCTCACCGTTTACACTCAAAGAAAATGAGAAACTCAAGAAAACAGAACAAGAAACTCATACAAACTTGCAATTTCGCGGCTTAGCAATATCCTCTGCTCGACGCCGTCGTATTGAAGCTGTGCTCGCGAATGTTGCATGGACTGCCCCCCGTTCCTCTGCTATGTTTCTCACTCCCACCGTTTTTGTTATGCTCATGTAATGAAGCCACATCTATATAAATGTTGTTACATCTAAGCATTTCTCGAGATGTGGTTGTGCATGAGAAGATACAGGGAAACTGGCTTACAGGAAGGACTTAGGACATGCAGACGACAAGTTGCTGCCTGTTTCTCCTGTCGGATGGGGTGACCCTCATTCAATTGTTTGGTGCATAATTACATAACCTGTCTGGTGCACTTCGACGTAAAATGTTGAATCTTTTTCAAAACTGGACTTAGGGTGAACCGTTTTAGCTTCTCTTTTTTTATGTGATTATTCTTGTGAAATAAATATAGAATAACGGTAAAAAGAGCTGAAAATGTCAAAAAAGTATTTTAACGCGCATAGGTGCAGGTGTCCATGACATGTCCTTGACGTGTCCTTGACATGGTTATGACCAAGAACGGTCATGACCGATTGTCCTTGACATGTCTTGGACAAACGGTAAGATTAATGCCGCGGCAGTACTATCCGTCCCAAGCATCGCAGGTATATAATGTTGTTCTTTCGGCCATCCCCAACACTAATTTTCCCCTCTCCCTGGCCATTCTTTTCCAACCCCCTCATCGTCCCCAAGAGTGCGTCGCTGTGCTCGCTCCTCTGCACGCCCTCTCTCGTGCATACAGCGATCCGCTTCACGCTTTTCCGTCTTTGGTGGCAAGACGAAGTCAGGGCCTGGCTCCCCCTGAGAGGGGCGGGTGCAGTGGCTAATCTTCCTTTCCTTTCTCTTCTATATGCCAGTGTTTGTTTCCTCACAACCGATCCAAATTGTACAATTCAAAGATTACGACTTTGTATGGAGCTGTTCTTTCTATGTATATACTCCACGAAATATTGGCACCACAATAAATTGTCAAAAAGGTTTTTGATCAACAAGTAAAGTACTGGAATATTGTCCAGCATTGTAAGAACTCTCGAATAAGCAATAGATCGTTCAAATCTGTTCACACCCTGAGAAGCTGGATATGCATAGCTTTGACTGCGAGAGAAAAGTAAGGATAACAACGAAATGAGAGAGGCCCGACAAACCATATCGAGAGTAGGTTTGTCTGCGCCTACTCATGTTCACGCTATTTCCCGCCATTCCAAATGTCTGGGATGTTTATATTAGCGCTGGGCGCATTTGAACAAATCTGTCCGGTATCTTTCCCGGTGGGCCAAGAAAACCTCCGAATTTCCATGTTATATCATATGGAAATGTCCGGAAAGAGTTCACTCCCCAGAACAATTTCTTAAAGCTCCGGTACCCTTGACCGAATTTTATTGAGAATGAAGGCGCGGCTGGATTTTGTTCTAACAATCTTGACAGCTCAGCGTTCCTTTTTTGATTCCTTGATCACATTCAATCGAATACTCATTCCAAAAAGCAACAATAAGGAACTTTTGAACTAAACCCAAGCTGGTCAATTTTGGCCGTGTCCATGGCCGCCTTCACCCTTCTTGATTCTCTCGCAAATCGCTTCAAATGTAGATCGTGATGGTTCTCCTTCTTATTGCCAAGGAAATGGCATAAACGCGTACATTTGACGAACATACATGATAGATTTTGGCGTCCAGGATCAGCAGGCATACATGGTTTATTTCGAATCTTACTTCGATGTCTTGTATTATTTAATTAGCCCGGCTGTTCTTGTGCTAGGTAAGTTTCATTAGAATCGGGTGTATTTTTCTTTAAAGGAGCGGAAAAATTAATCAAATTCACGTCTCTCTTGTCTTTGTGTCTGATAAAATGGGTTTAGTTTTCATCTCCTTGTTCATATATGCGTTCAAAAAGGCAAGATTAATGGCTACGAGATACTGATAGAGTTCTCGTTATCTCAAAGTTCTTTTTTAATTGTTCGAAAATTTCAGGATTAGTAAACCAGTCCTTCAACTTCCTCATACTATGTCAATTGAAGTCGGACGGATTAATATATCTCAAGGTTTCGTTGAGCTTTTTCTCCAATTGATGTGATTGATTAGTTTGCCATCTTTCATAATTACATGCATTAATACACATATATTTTTCTAGCGGGAGACCACCAAATAGATGTGCATGTATGTATGTACATATGTGTTTATCGCAGAGGCATGATCAGACAACATGAAACAAAACTTCAAGAAACTGGCTAATTATCAGGTAACCACGCAATAGATAGAAGAAAAGAAAATTAACAGAAAAGAAGAAAAACAGGGAAAGAATAAAATTTGTGAAGGTTTATAAAACAAAATAGCAAGTAAGAGCATTTATATGAGAAAATAAGGTGATTGCAGACGATGGACTAGGAGTGTTGCGTATTATCGAAAGGAAAAACAGAATTACAAATTACAGCTTCTTCACGGAGGCGATTCCAGACGTGCACTATTCTATCAGAAAAGCAGGCTTGTCGAGAGAGAAGAGACGAAAGGGGAGGAAGAGCGAGTTTTAGAGGATGACCACGCAAATGAGAAGGGCGAAAAGTGAATATAGAATAAGGCTGAAGAGAAGTTTGATTTCTGACTATTTCGAAAGTGGTAATAAGATCATTAATTATGTGTCGTTTCTCAATAGTAAGGAGATTTAGACGGGCGAGACGCTCAGTATAAGACAAAGTTACAATTACGCGGAGAAAGATTGATCTGGTGAAACTACGTTGGACTTTATCAAGAGCTTTGATAAGAGTTAAGCTGATGGGCCTCCGAAGTTCAGACATGGGGTCCAGAAGCGGGAGAACATAAATCTTAAAAAGGCGAAGAAGTAGATCAATGTTACGAGTGCGGAAAGAACGCAAAATGTAGGAGCAACGAGCAGATGATAGACTCAACATGGGCCTTAGTGGAGAATTTGTGGTCATAAATTAGCCCCAGGTCACGAAAGGAGGAAGCGGCGGAGAGTTGGGTTGCACGAATTGAAAAAGTAAAAGGCGGATGATTTCCGAGAAGCATTACATTAGTCTTTTGTAGGGAGATAGAAAGTCCCCATCTGGACGACGATGCATCAATGGAAGAAAGGGCAGCTTGGAGAAGCGCAGGATTGTCTAGGGTATATATTTTAATGTCGCCTGCATAGATGGAATAGTGGCAGCCAGGTCGGAGACAACTACCAATATCGTTAATGAATATGATCAAGAAGAGATGTCCCAAACAGAAGCCTTGAGGCGCACCAGTGGCGACTACTGCGGAAGCAGATCCGCAGCAAAATGTTATAATTTGTTTTACATTCGATATCTTTTATCCATAGGCCTCTGTGCTCACTGACGTCATCGGCCAGATCGATAACATCCTCATGTTCTGGTGCGGGCAAACCAACCCGCCTCTTACTCCAATTCGTACTTCATCTCTCTCTTCTGCAACAATGTTTCTTTTGGAATTCTCAACTGGACTCAAACATGCAGGTACATATTTCATTGTAAATTATATACATACGCTCCAGCAAAATTTGTAAATGAACATAAAAGTAATATGTAAATTGCTTACACAAATGAATCGGCCAGTTCTCCTTCTATACAATGCTTTAAACTCCATTTTTCTCTTTACGTGTTCACGATTCTTTTCTGCACATTTCGCTTCAATAGTTATATAATTTTTCTTAAAGCCGTTAACTCCTAACACGAAATGGCCGATCAGATAGTACGATTGGTTTAAGCAACGTGATCCTGGAAATTGGCCAAGATCCTTGCTTCTTAACTAAAGCAAGAAATTGCCTGGATTATTTTAAATTGGCGTTTTGCGTCTGATAGTGAGTCGTGCATGTGTCGGCATATATTTCATGGCCTATGGAACCATATTGCACCCTCGCTGGTCAACCTATGCTCCTAAGAAACCTTCTAGGTCATAATTTAGTTGCTGACAAATGTTAAATTTAAAGTTCTGTGTAAAACATTAATATTCCATTACAATTAGGATCAGGCAACGATTTTCAGATTTAAATACTCCTTTAACTTTTGGTTTAGAAAATTGACTCTTTGCTGATGCATTCGCAAGCTGAATCCGGACAGATTCCCAGAATCATTAATTTTGAGTTTTCGCCTCCTTTAAGTTCTAGATAAATAATTGGTTTAGCAATAAATTTAAATTCAGCGCTAATTTCATCATCGCGATGTCTATAGAAAGATGTATCGCCGTGTATCTTCCGCATGTTTTCAAGCGTATAGGTAGGAATGAGAGAGGAAAAAGTGAGGGAGAAAGCGAGAGAAGAGATGCCTTAAGAGAGAGAGAGAGAGAGAAAGAGAGAGAATTTAAATATGACAGAGAGACTTTGGGAAAAAACTTTGAGTGGGAGTGAGAGAAGCAGAGGTGCAAAGAGAAAGAGAATACAAATACTCTTCAGGAAAAGCCTCCAGATTCATCGTAGTCACCATAATAGTTGTCTTCGCCATCGCCATTTCCATACCGGCCTCTTTTTTAGTGAATTTAGTCGAGAATATCGACTCCGATATGAATATGACGTCATTCGCTTTAATTTAATTTTTTAAAATTTACTCTTATATATTTGTGTTCACGAAATTATCTTTACAAAGATTTAAACTCTGCTTATTCATCTTTGCTTTTGGTTCTTTAGATTATGGGAGCCTACGTTCAACTACGCGATGTACAATACCGATGCATACCGCGTCTATCAATTGTTCAATGAGGTCACCTTAATTCCGTAATCGAAAAAATTCTATTTGACGTTTCGTGATCGGACAAAAACATTTCGACTATAAAACAATAGAGTGTACAAAAAATGCAGGCAAGTATGCGATGGCTACCGGAACTTTTCATAACACCATTAACTGCCGTCATCGTCATCAAGCTTCTTATGCTTCAGTGCAATCATCGACACATTTTATATCTTCTATTCGTTTTTCTTTCTCTGCCTCTTCTGTTCTCTCTCTCTGCCAGTCTCTCCCTCTCTTCCTTTTCACGCTCTCTCTCTCTCTCTCTCTCTCTCTCTATTCCAGGAATGCCTCCATGGCGAACTCGAACCAGTGGCGGCCCTCTGTCTTGATTCTCGTAACTTCGCTCGTCTTCATTGTGTGTCGTTTGTCAAGCACTGTAAGTGGAGTACTGTAAATTAAATTCTCAAATTTCCTAATTCCAAGCTCTCTATATTCAGGCAAAATAGCGCGAATTCAACATAAGTTTTTGCCTTATTGTTAATAATTAAGAAGAAGAAGAACGTTTAGCTTTTGACCATTCTTGCTTACCTCGATCTCCATGACGCGGATTACGATATTGTTATGTTCAGCCAAATCGTTGGAAGCCTCTCGTTAGCCATTTGAATTTTTCTTTTAATATATTCTTAACTTATTATATGTTCTTAAAGGAGGCCTTAAGGGAAAAACTCCTACCACGAAGTCCCTGACGGATTTGGACGGAATGATAAAAAGTACGGAGTAAAGAATCAAAAGAAATGGTGCTACTGCTCCTTGCCTCTCTCCCCAGAAACTTGTGGTTTGCACCACTGCCAGGTGAGGCTACGTGTTAAGAAAAAACCCGGCCACTGTTGGTTGCGTGCACCATATGTATGCAATTCATGGGCATGAATTGGTTGGCCCCATCGGCCACAGTGTTGTTCTTTCAAAAAGTTTTGAAAATGGCGGGAAAATAAAATGTTTGGGGAGTTCAATGTAGAAAACAGTGTTAATTTCCTCAGGGCATGAAGGTTTTTGTGACTTCGGAACACTTGCAATCGAAGTTTCTAGCACAACCCGACCAAATAAGGCGAAAAAAACAAGACACTATTTATTCGCCTCGGACCTCCTTTAACGTCAATACTGATGAGGACGATCTAATCGACAATTTAGATTCGTTCTCGATCTGTACCTCAACGCCATCTTTTTAAAGGAGTATCGTAATGTGGTTGGCCGCATTTTTTGCTACTGCCGATCTCGCAGGAAGGTTACTGGAAACCGAAACCAAAAATCCTAGCGTAGAGGCAGTTCTGACGAAGTGACAATGGCTCGCGACTGTAACAGTTCCGAATTGTGAAGCGTTTTTTACTATCTTTTCTTCTCTGTGAGCTGCATATTTCAAAGGATTTCGGGACAAGATATGAATTTTCTCGTTAGCGTCAACTTGTTGTGAGAAACTAATGTTATCAGTGTCAAATTAGTCTAGTTTGAACCTAAAGCTACTTTAAAATGCGCAATGAGTGCTGAAAAATCAATTTAAATTATTCATATTAATATATTTAATATAATTAATATATGTACCTGAAGTGTTGGGCGGTACTGTATATTAATGTAATGTATTTTCTAAAAATAATACTGTATTTAAGAGATTGTATATATATATATATATACCGTATTTTCTCTATTAGTGCCCCTCCCTCTATTAGAACCCCCCCCCTCTAATAGTGCCCCCCTCTCGCAAGGGTATTGAAAAATAGTACCCCTCCCTCTAATAGAACCCCCCCCCCTCCAATAGTGCCCCCCCCTAATTGTCTAATAGAGACGTTTCTGGAATCTATGCTTAGGTATGGGATGCTTTTACCAATGAACTGATTGCAAATTCATTCAAAATCTAAGGTAAAACCGATATTCCAGTGATGATTCCATTGAAGAAGAGCTATAATTCTTCGTTTTTGAGAATAAAGTGGTGTTATCAAACTTTTAGTCAATCACATTGAAAAATAGTACCCCTCCCTCTAATAGAACCCCCCCCCCCCTCTAATAGTGCCCCCCTCTCGCAAGGGGATTGAAAAATAGTGCCCCCGAGGGCACTAATAGAGAAAATACGGTATATATATGTATATATATATATATATATATATATATATATATATATATGTATATATATATATATATATATATATATATATATATATACAGTCCCGCTCAACATTGTTGGGTCCGGTATTAATAGTATTAATAATATTAATAGTATTAATAGTATTAATATAAATAATACAAAATGGAATAACGCGCTGAATACGCAATTTCGGGCAGTTTCGTCGGTTTGATTACCTATTTCGACCACGGTGAACACGACTGTGAAGACCGTTTTGAAAAAGAAGCCATAATGGCAGCGATCTCACAACATGACACATTACAGCATTTATGGCCGTGTTTTGGGTGAGAAATTAGCTGGCTGGCTCCAATCGCGTGGACTACAAACTACAAATTAGATAAAATTTCCGGAGCGCGTCTATTTTTGTTTGAGTTTCTTGCTTATTGTTACGTTTAATATGATGAGTGTGCTCATGTTCTTGGTCAATTAAAATTTTTCTAAGTCCAGAACTCCCGTTGAAATTTTCGATCGAAATTTTCAGAGATCACAGATCATACCCCAGGGGAGATTCACTCCTCGTCGTATTTTCACAAGTCCAGATCTCGGCCAGTAGACATATGTATCACAAGTCCCGAATAAATACACCAATTGAATTTGCTTGAAGGAGAAATGCAACATCGGAATTTTTGATTTGTAAACGAACCACTACCAATGAGTCAATGAGCCAATCGGCCGTCATACCAGCTCCCAATTGAACATATGCGCATACATACGTACATGTACAAGTGACAAGTTATACAATAATATATTCCCAACTCCAAAGCACTCCATGAATTTATATCATTGCATTTTCACAAGTCCAGGAAGAATGAGTAGTGAGAGGATGAACAAAATGTACGGAAATATTCTCCAGTTTACAAGCATAAATTAAGAACAAGTATTTCAATGTACTCTATTTAGTATATTGGGCCCAACATTTAGGCAGTACAAAGACAGTTGGCAATGCAAAGACATGAATCGTTAGTGCATACATACGTACATGTACAAGTGACAAGTTATACAATAATATATTCCCAACTCCAAAGCACTCCATGAATTTATATCATTGCATTTTCACAAGTCCAGGAAGAATGAGTAGTGAGAGGATGAACAAAATGTACGGAAATATTCTCCAGTTTACAAGCATAAATTAAGAACAAGTATTTCAATGTACTCTATTTAGTATATTGGGCCCAACATTTAGGCAGTACAAAGACAGTTGGCAATGCAAAGACATGAATCGTTAGTGCATACATATAGTACAATGAAGCAAGTGAGGGATGTCAATAGCCTTGTATAAAGTAAGAGAAATTGTTATCGAAAATCTCGAAATAAATAAATGAAGGAAGAAAGATATCGGCCTCCCTGTAATATCAGTTACAAAGATGCAGGCATTCATACGTATATGTTCAAGTGATACAATAATTTATTCCAAGTTCAAAAGCCTACCTAGAATAATTCACCATCGTATTTTTCCAAGTCCATTATAATTTTTTTCCAGGAAGAAGAAACATACATATTTTATAGTATGCATCTACCTCTAAAATGATGACCAAGTATTTTCTGAACTCCAATCGGTAGACGTAAAATATTTTGTCAATGTTAGTAAGTCGATTGTTACAAGAAACAGAAGTGATGAACGCACGTTACAAAGTAATGTTATTTTATTCGATTAGCCTATAACAAATAAGCTGTGATACGAGGAAGTTCAACAGAAAAATAATTATATTAGAATACACAACTAACCAAAAAATTCTTGTTATAGTTCAATAGTCAGATACATAACTAATGTATATCCAATAAGTTCAGTTCGCATTACCAATTCAAGTATGCAACTTATGAATATTATGTACATACAAAAAGGAATTGTCAATGATTGGTTAACTCATATATCTTATCAGTTGGACGTAAATAAAGAAGACATTGCCAACGCCAAGGAAGGCAGCTAGAACGAAGCCACCAGCAATACATTTGATAGCGAAAGTCTAACAGTTACATTGCTTCCTACTCTATGCACTAGTAATAATGAAAGTGACGATGTGAAAGACGATCCGTTCTTCATTGTCTGTTACCACATGTTTGACAGCTTCTACTCATCTTACATTACGACCTTTTTATAGAATGTCTAAGAAGAAATCGTAAGCGTGAATTATTTGTCAATGTTAGTTGGTCGATTGTTTTACGAAGCATATGTGGATGTACTCAAGTTTCACATTAATGTTGTTCAACTCGATTAGCTTATAACAAATAAGCTGTGATACTAGGGAGTTCTACAAAAAAACAATTATAAAACAAGACACAACTCACCAAAAAAATTCTTGGTGAAGTTCAATAGTCAGACACATAACGAATATATCCATTAAGAATATTGTGTACATACAAAACATATTCACAGAGAATGGTTAATACATATATCGTATCAGTTGGACGTATATAAAGAAGATGCTGCAAACACAGAGGAAACCAAGTGTGCATCACAAACAGTACATTTGATTATGAAAGTCACAAATTGCGAACAGTTATCTTGACTCCTTCTCTATGCAATAGCAATATTGAAAGGTGATTTTGCTGTCGTTCTCGATATGTAATATGATCTGTTCATCATTGAAGAAAATTTCTTGTCAATGCAATAGTAGTATTGAAAGTAATGTTGGTTCCATACTCAAAATGGAATATGATCATCATTCATTGTCTAATGTAAGGTCAAAATGTTGACAGTTTCCTCCTCAATGATTTTCAATCATTCTTGGTACATCGAAATATTACAAACCAAAGAACATCATGGTGAACAAGAGTGCAAGTACTCTACATACATTGTTTATTGCACACCGAGGCACGAACATATTGAAATGAAATCGTATTATTAATAATATATTTGCTGTGGGGCCACCACAGGTGGTGGGATATGCTATTGAGTTTGAGTCTGAAACACATATATGGGGTTCTATCACTAAGGAAAGCGCAGTAGAAGTTTAAGAGACCACATAACTTCACAATTTTATCATACTAAAAAGAATAGAAGTTGAATCAAAGATCTAAGAAAAAAAGATTAGGGCTAAAGAAATATAGTGTTTCTAATCTAATACGTTGTGGTTTTTTTAGATGACAGACTAAAGAAAAGAGAGTTCACAGGAATGGTGGATCGGTATCCAAATTGTGCTGGACTAAGAAGATTATGTTTGTTTAGGTAATCCAGTATGAGGATAAAAATTATACGTTCTATTACCTTGGAGGTTGAGGAGATTGGACAGAAGGGTTCCCGGGATCAGACAGTTCCCGGGATCAGACTTAATACATTTTTGATTTTAAACAGGACGCACTATCGCAGTAAGTAAATGAATATGTAGAAGGAACTGATTGAACATAATAAAAACTGGGATGCAAGAAATAGTAGAGGTTTCTTTCATGTAAACATATGGACTTTCATGTAAACATATGGAATTTTGCCGGAGGAGGTAATATTTCTAAATGAAAGGCTGAGAATTTTTATTCATTTATTCATTTATATGTACATCCAAAGGGGGATATGACATGAAGATCATTGAACAACAATTCACGCTGCAAGAGCATGGCATGAGACTTAGACAAAGAGAGAAACAGACAAAAAGTAGTATAAACCATAGTGTCATATTTTGGAATCTTGCTTGCAAATTTTTCCAACAAACAGACAAGACAATGGTTTATACTACTTTTTGTCTGTTTCTCTCTTTGTCTAAGTACTCACTTTACATGTTATTTTACATTTCTATGTCTTCTTTTTCCGAATATAATCGGCAAAGATAGTGCACTAAGTTTCCAACAACGATATGGCAAAGTATGACCATGTTGATGTAAGTGATTTTTTTCTTGCATATGGTTTCTTAAATTTTGTGAACAAGTATCTGTTTGTAGGAAACATTTACCAGTAAGATTCCAAGATGTGACACTATGGTTTGTATTACTTCTTGTCTATTTCTCTCATTGTCTAAATACTGAGTTTACATGTTATTTTACATGTCTATGTCTTCTTTTTTGGAATATAATTGGTAAAGATAGTTCATTAAGTTTCCAACAACGATATGGCAAAGTATGACCACGTTGATGTAAGTGATTTTTTTTTCTTGCGTATGGTGTCTTAAATTTTGTGAACAAGTGTCTTGTCTGATTGTAAGAAACATTTACCAGGAAGATTCCAAAATGTGACACTAAAGTTTGTATTACTTCTTCTCTATTTCTCTCTTTGTCCAAGTAGTTGCATTAATGTTCTTCGACAAATTTATTTAAGTAAGAACAAAACGCAAAGTGTGATCTTCATTCACAAAATCCTTCATGGCATATACAAGGTCAGCATAGTCAATAAACAATACATCACAGTTTGTTTTTAACAGGCCAAATAAAGAATTTTTGTACAGGTGACGCTTCAAACGTTTCTTACGGTGCAACATCCAATACAAAGAAAATAGAAAATACATGTAACTGAAGAAATTATGAAGTAAGATATATTCAATCTTTGTTGCCTTTACTAAGTCTTCTTACCAAAAATACTATTTTCCTTCACTGTCCTTGTTACATATATATTACTTAGAATGGCTATGAATTTTTATTTATTTTACATATCATTCATTTTCTTGGATATATCATTATTAGTGAATGTGTTGATGGTGTGTATCAAATTTTTAAAAAATCTTTTCAAAATTCAATAGAGTTAAAGATAGCCATGGTCTAAAGTAACAGATAAAATGGTGAAAAACAAGTATCTCTGTTTTCGTTATTTATTTTTTCGTGTTTTTGTTTCTATGTCTTCTAACCCATACTACTTCTCTTCACTTTAGTTGTCACATATTTTAGCTCTCTCCTTTATGATCCTAAGGACTGATAAGAATTACATCTTCTTTCGCAGATATCGGATTGTAGATTTGCTTGTTGGTTTATGTCTCGCTACTTACAGCGGCTAATCATTAGTTCTTTTTTAAACATTTTATATCTTCAATTTTTCTTTGATGTATAATTATTATCGTAAGTGTTGATGTTATTTAACACATTGGTAATGCTTTCAATGATAAACAGAGTTGCAGCGATCATGGTCTTGCCAGACATCATTCCTCTCCCTATATATCTCTTCTTCACACTTGGAATTCGAATCATCGCGACGAGTACTCTCACAAAGGACGAGATTGACTCAATCAATAACATCCTTCGAGAGGAACGAATTCGCACTAACCACCTCATCGAAAACTTCATCATCAATCAGCCACGCATTCTCCCAGGCTCAAACTCATCGACGCGCATCACTGTTCGATTAAATGTCGCAGGGCATCACAGTTCTCTCGGTAGAATACCTGTCAGGGTCTCCATTCAGGTCTTTTTTTTATATTTTACTGCCATTCTTTTTATTTGTTTTACAAATCGAATAATTCAGGAATACATGTTCTGTCAACATGGTTCACAAGTGCATGCCCCTAACCTACCTCTAGTTTCGTCAGCCAACAACGCTTTCTTCCCTCTGGAATTTCTCTCAGTGGCGTTATAAGATCAAGATAACTGCTGCAGATTGTAAAGCATCCTTTCCCACTTTCGCTTAATACCTACATTGCTCTGTGAAATATATGTTCTTCTAAATCCATGTAGAATATGATCATGATAAAACTTATTTTAAGTCTATATTCCGAGAATGATACTTGTTAAATATGTTATGGCTTCATGAAATGTTCTTCTTGTGTTTAGGATATTTTGTCTATATTTATTCCACGCTTTTGCTACGTCAAATGTTGTTAAATCATGCCCGCTTTGATTAACATAATTAAATAAATAAACAGTTACAAAGATTGAGGAGTAATAGAAAAGTTCGGAAAGTGCATGTATATTTCCCACACTATTGCTAACCCCTCTCCTCTTTACAACTTTACTGACTCGTGCATACATAAATCTTTCTTTTAATACAACTTGTATGAACATGAGAAAATTGCAAGTCAACGAATTGGAAAGTGTGCATCCATGTTCGTGTAACTCTCTAAATAATAACAAAATATGCTCAGTCCTACTAATCTTGTAAAATTAATGTAGTTCGTTGACATAGTTACCATATACATAGATGCATAGATAGACATTTACTTCACTCCATCATATATCATCTCCTACCGAATGAATACTGTTGAGGCTAAGAAGCCTTAGTCTGTCATTCCTCCTTTTATTGTAATTAAGATGGAGAGATAATCCTTTCAGAATGCAGCTGAAAAGTATCTTCATTGTGGTGAGTGTGCTATTGCTTAGACATATGATTGCTTAGACATATAAAACAAAACTATTAAGCTGTCATTTGAAGAACAATAAAATCTATGTTGAGTTCCATGATATGTAATGTCCAATCCTCTGAGTCTTCTACCTCATCACACCTTTGCCATACATGACTAGTATCTTTCCATTTTGCATTAACTTCAGCACTTTGTTTGTGGTATGTGTGCGTGCATTTCAACAACTGTCTGTTCCCTCGTCCACTTATACTCCATATCCTTGTGAATAATGCGTAAACGCTCCTCTAAATAATTATCTTTATATATTATCTATTACTTTTCTATTGTACTTTAGTGTCATTGAGTCTACATATCGTTTCTATTAGTTACATAATTTCTTTCTTCTCTTTTCATTTAATATTATGTACTGGAAATTCTGCGTACATGTCATGCTCTTGCAGCGTGAATTGTTGTTCAATGATCTTCATGTCATATCCCCCTTTGGATGTACATATAAATGAATAAATGAATAAAAATTCTCAGCCTTTCATTTAGAAATATTACCTCCTCCGGCAAAATTCCATATATTTACATGAAAGTCCATATGTTTACATGAAAGAAACCTCTACTATTTCTTGCATCCCAGTTTTTATTATGTTCAATCAGTTCCTTCTACATATTCATTTACTTACTGCGATAGTGCGTCCTGTTTAAAATCAAAAATGTATTAAGTCTGATCCCGGGAACTGTCTGATCCCGGGAACCCTTCTGTCCAATCTCCTCAACCTCCAAGGTAATAGAACGTATAATTTTTATCCTCATACTGGATTACCTAAACAAACATAATCTTCTTAGTCCAGCACAATTTGGATACCGATCCACCATTCCTGTGAACTCTCTTTTCTTTAGTCTGTCATCTAAAAAAACCACAACGTATTAGATTAGAAACACTATATTTCTTTAGCCCTAATCTTTTTTTCTTAGATCTTTGATTCAACTTCTATTCTTTTTAGTATGATAAAATTGTGAAGTTATGTGGTCTCTTAAACTTCTACTGCGCTTTCCTTAGTGATAGAACCCCATATATGTGTTTCAGACTCAAACTCAATAGCATATCCCACCACCTGTGGTGGCCCCACAGCAAATATATTATTAATAATACGATTTCATTTCAATATGTTCGTGCCTCGGTGTGCAATAAACAATGTATGTAGAGTACTTGCACTCTTGTTCACCATGATGTTCTTTGGTTTGTAATATTTCGATGTACCAAGAATGATTGAAAATCATTGAGGAGGAAACTGTCAACATTTTGACCTTACATTAGACAATGAATGATGATCATATTCCATTTTGAGTATGGAACCAACATTACTTTCAATACTACTATTGCATTGACAAGAAATTTTCTTCAATGATGAACAGATCATATTACATATCGAGAACGACAGCAAAATCACCTTTCAATATTGCTATTGCATAGAGAAGGAGTCAAGATAACTGTTCGCAATTTGTGACTTTCATAATCAAATGTACTGTTTGTGATGCACACTTGGTTTCCTCTGTGTTTGCAGCATCTTCTTTATATATGTCCAACTGATACGATATATGTATTAACCATTCTCTGTGAATATGTTTTGTATGTACACAATATTCTTAATGGATATATTCGTTATGTGTCTGACTATTGAACTTCACCAAGAATTTTTTTGGTGAGTTGTGTCTTGTTTTATAATTGTTTTTTTGTAGAACTCCCTAGTATCACAGCTTATTTGTTATAGGCTAATCGAGTTGAACAACATTAATGTGAAACTTGAGTACATCCACATATGCTTCGTAAAACAATCGACCAACTAACATTGACAAATAATTCACGCTTACGATTTCTTCTTAGACATTCTATAAAAAGGTCGTAATGTAAGATGAGTAGAAGCTGTCAAACATGTGGTAACAGACAATGAAGAACGGATCGTCTTTCACATCGTCACTTTCATTATTACTAGTGCATAGAGTAGGAAGCAATGTAACTGTTAGACTTTCGCTATCAAATGTATTGCTGGTGGCTTCGTTCTAGCTGCCTTCCTTGGCGTTGGCAATGTCTTCTTTATTTACGTCCAACTGATAAGATATATGAGTTAACCAATCATTGACAATTCCTTTTTGTATGTACATAATATTCATAAGTTGCATACTTGAATTGGTAATGCGAACTGAACTTATTGGATATACATTAGTTATGTATCTGACTATTGAACTATAACAAGAATTTTTTGGTTAGTTGTGTATTCTAATATAATTATTTTTCTGTTGAACTTCCTCGTATCACAGCTTATTTGTTATAGGCTAATCGAATAAAATAACATTACTTTGTAACGTGCGTTCATCACTTCTGTTTCTTGTAACAATCGACTTACTAACATTGACAAAATATTTTACGTCTACCGATTGGAGTTCAGAAAATACTTGGTCATCATTTTAGAGGTAGATGCATACTATAAAATATGTATGTTTCTTCTTCCTGGAAAAAAATTATAATGGACTTGGAAAAATACGATGGTGAATTATTCTAGGTAGGCTTTTGAACTTGGAATAAATTATTGTATCACTTGAACATATACGTATGAATGCCTGCATCTTTGTAACTGATATTACAGGGAGGCCGATATCTTTCTTCCTTCATTTATTTATTTCGAGATTTTCGATAACAATTTCTCTTACTTTATACAAGGCTATTGACATCCCTCACTTGCTTCATTGTACTATATGTATGCACTAACGATTCATGTCTTTGCATTGCCAACTGTCTTTGTACTGCCTAAATGTTGGGCCCAATATACTAAATAGAGTACATTGAAATACTTGTTCTTAATTTATGCTTGTAAACTGGAGAATATTTCCGTACATTTTGTTCATCCTCTCACTACTCA
Organism: Allodiplogaster sudhausi; assembly: GCA_945643635.1. NCBI lineage: Eukaryota > Metazoa > Nematoda > Chromadorea > Rhabditida > Diplogasteridae > Allodiplogaster > Allodiplogaster sudhausi. The sequence goes on from CALZFC010000251.1 coordinate 2,673,547, forward strand.
TTCTTCCTGGACTTGTGAAAATGCAATGATATAAATTCACGGAGTGCTTTGGAGTTGGGAATATATTATTGTATCACTTGTCACTTGTACATGTACGTATGTATGCACTAACGATTCATGTCTTTGCATTGCCAACTGTCTTTGTACTGCCTAAATGTTGGGCCCAATATACTAAATAGAGTACATTGAAATACTTGTTCTTAATTTATGCTTGTAAACTGGAGAATATTTCCGTACATTTTGTTCATCCTCTCACTACTCATTCTTCCTGGACTTGTGAAAATGCAATGATATAAATTCATGGAGTGCTTTGGAGTTGGGAATATATTATTGTATAACTTGTCACTTGTACATGTACGTATGTATGCGCATATGTTCAATTGGGAGCTGGTATGACGGCCGATTGGCTCATTGACTCATTGGTAGTGGTTCGTTTACAAATCAAAAATTCCGATGTTGCATTTCTCCTTCAAGCAAATTCAATTGGTGTATTTATTCGGGACTTGTGATACATATGTCTACTGGCCGAGATCTGGACTTGTGAAAATACGACGAGGAGTGAATCTCCCCTGGGGTATGATCTGTGATCTCTGATGTATGATCACATTCACACGAAAGTCTACATTTTCACTTGCAATCTGTTATAATGGCCATTTGGCCCATTGGTAACGATACAACTTTCGACGCAAGCGGCTCGGGTTCGATTCCTGTCGGGACAATATCAATTGCTGTATTTTTTCAGGACTTGTGATACTTCAACTAGCCGAGTCTTGAAATGATCCCTCTGGGTATGATATGTGATCTATGATTTATGATCACATTCCACACGAATGTCTACATCTTCACTTGCAAGTTGGTATGATGGACGATTAGCTCATTGGTAACGTCACGACATACGACGCAAGCGGCTCAGGTTTGATTCCTCTCAGTGTTATTTCCACTAGCTGAAAAATATTATCCCCTTGGGCATAATCTGTGATCATGTGATGTATGATCACATCCCACACGAATGTCTACATCTTCACTTGCAAGTTGGTATGATGACCGAATAGCACATTGGTAACGTCACGACATACGACGCAAGCGGCTCAGGTTCGATTCCTCTCAGTGTTCTGGACTTGTGATATTCCAACAAGCATAAATCTGGACTTGGTAATATCCCTCCGGTGAGTGATGTGTGATCTTTAATGTATGATCACTTCCACACGATTGTCTACATCTTCGCTTGCAAGTTGGCATGATGGACGAATGGCCGATTGGTAACGCAGGGACTTACGACGCAAACGACCCAGGTTCGGATCCGGTCGGGATATTGGACTTGTGATATTTCGATTGACCAAGAACACGGTGGAATGAATCCTGGACTTAGAAAAATAACGGACAAAATTTCAACGGGACGTTCTGGACTTAGAAAAATAATGGTGTAAAATTTCAACGGGAGTTCTGGACTTAGAAAAATTTCGATTGACCAAGAACATGAGCACACTCATCATTTTAATCCTTTTCAACTTGCATTTCTTTTACGTCTTTCCGGTTACTCGGCTGTTTTTTCACGTCGGTGGTCGGCCGAGCAAACGGCAGCCAGCTCAGCGTACTACATTTTCGTCGTCTTCAGCTAAACAAGGTTTCTGGATAGTTGCTAAATCTTTCGAAAGTTTAGTTGTTACTTTTATTAACGGGACTTTATTTTTTAAGCAAAAGAAGTCATTATCCAAATGAAGTGTTTGACCGGAATTAAAATTTTCAGTACCACTAAACTCCAAACTTTTATTAACGGGACTTTATTTTTTAAGCAAAAGAAGTCATTATCCAAATGTAGTGTTTGACCGGAATTAAAATTTTCAGTACCACTAAACTCCAAACATTTTTGTTTTACACTTGTTGACTACACACAGAGCATATTATAATTCTTTAATGATGATAATGTTGTCGAATTTATTTAACATGTAGAATTTATCGAATTTATCAAAATTGTAGAATTTCTGAATGAATATCAAAATGAGGTATTCGAATGTTTAGAACATAAAAGCACCACCAAATGACCTTGATGACAAAATTGCAAGTGTATTAAATGAAACACTAATTGTACACCAATGCTAAAGCAAAAAAACTTTTAAATTAGGAGGAGCTTGCATTTGAAATAAATGGTCTACATAGATTGCTTATTTACCCTACAACTCACACTTAACGTAGAACTATCCTAACGGCAATATATTTGTTTCATCTCATATTACGTATATTTTGAGTGATTTATTTATTTATTTATTAAGGTGCCATGCAATTCTATGTACATGATCAATAAGTATAAATATATATATATTTGAGTATGCATGTATGTATATGTAGAAAAGCAAAAACCCAGCATAAGCTGGAAGGAAAGTCATTTGGATACTCCTACGCGAATAAAGTTCATACACCTTTACAAGAAAATGTATTGCATAGTCGGTCAACAACTGTGGGAATATTACTCAATTTGCGAGGGACTGAAGGTGACCGTGAACACGGCCAAAATAGACCAGCCTGCCGCAACATTATACTATGGTAAAAGTACCGGAAGCGGTGCATGAACTTTCAAAATTCCCCAGAAAGTTCCCGATGATGTTGAGTAGTGCGGGAAAATTTCAGGCGAAAAAATATTGCGCCACGAGAATTCCTTTCCTTTTCAATGTGTATTTGCGATTTCTTGTTCTATTGCTAACGTGTCAGAAGGAATTTAAGGCTTTTGGTTTAAGTGCGCTTTCAAACGCAAAATGTGGCTTTTCTCTAGCTGGCAAAACTTAGCCTCGATCGGATATTGAACCGGGACTTCCATATTTCCAGTCTAATCCTTTCGTATTACTCCTTTTAGCGTGTCAACGTTGTATATGACAGTGTTCTTTCCTCACAAACGATCCATATTGTACAATTCAAAGATTTCAATGCATATATGAAGTATAAGAAACATTGGCACCACAATAAATTGTCAAAAAGGTTTTTGATCAACAAGTAAAGTACTGGAATATTGTCCAGCTTTGTAAGAGCTCTCGAATAAGCTATAGATCGTTCAAATCTGCTCACACCCTTAAAGCTGGATATGCATAGCTTTGACTGCGAGAGAAAAGCAAGGATATCCACGAAATGAGAGAGGCCCGACAAACCATATCGAGAGTAGGTTTGTCTGCGCCTCCACGTGTTCACGCTATTTCCCGCCACTCCAAATATCTGGGATTTCTACCGGAGCGCAGGGCGCATTTATTCATTTATTTATTTATTTATTTATTTATTTATTTATTTATTTACATCAGTTAAGATGTGACAACACTGTTAGAGATATGACGCGACCGGAGAGCAATAAAAAGGAATAAAAAGGAATAATAATTTGAGCAAATTGGTCCAGTATCTCCGATGTTCCATGTTATATCATATAAAAAGTCCGGAAAAAGTTCACGCACTCCCCAGAATATTTTTTTAAAGCTCCGGAACCCTTGACCGACTTTTATTGAGAATGAAGGTGCGGCTGGAATTTGTTCAAACAATCTTGACAGCTCAGCGATCGTTTTTGATCCTTTTTTGATTCCTTGATCACGTTCAATCGAATACTCATTCCAAAAAGCAACAATAAGGAACTTTTGAACAAAACCCAAGCTGGTCGATTTTGGCCGAGTCCACGGTCGCCTTCTCCCTTTTTGATTCTCTCGCAAATCGCATCAAATGTAGGTCATGAGCTTTTGATTTGTCTCCTTTTCATTGCCAAGGAAATGGCATAAACGCGCATTTTCGACTAACATACATGATAGAAAGTCATGTTTTGACGATTTACTTTTTTTGTCTCGTACACAGTTTACCGTCCAGGTTCAGCAGGCATATATGGTTCATTTCGAATCTTTCTTCGATGTCTTGAATTATATAATTAACCCGGCTGTTCATGTGCTAGGTAAGTTTCATTAGAATCGGGTGTATTTTTATTTAAAGGAGCGGAAAACGTAATCAAATTCAAGTTTCTCTTGTCTTTGTTTCTGACAAAATTACATGAGTTCTAATCTCCTTGTACATACATATATGCGTTCAAAAAGGCAAGATTAATGCCTACGAGATACTGATAGAGTTTTCGTTATCTCAAAGTTCTTTTTAATTGTCCTTAAATTTCAGGATTAGTAAACCAGTCCTTCAACTTCCTCATACTAAGTCAACTGAAGTCGGACGGATTAATATATAGCCCAAAGTGGGGGATCTCTCAATGCGAAGCAAAGAGAGAACAACTCAAGAAGTAACCGCGAGAGAGAGAGAGAGAGAGAGAAAGTGAAGTTGGGAAGTAGGTGTCAAGGATTCGGTTGTTCGAGCGGGCTGATATGATTGGTATGGCCCAGTGGCTTACGCGTTAGCCTGCTGTTTTGTTTGTCACAGGTTCGAGCCCCACTCGCAGTAAATCCTTTGCTGCGGATGACTTCGGAGGGAATGGAATTTTCGTGGCATGGACTCTAACGGCTCTTAAAAACAACGTCAAATGCTTCCTAAAATTGTTTGTAGACCTATGCCGCATGGCTGTGTGGAGTATTGGTACGAATGGCTGGTGTTCGATTCCTCTTTTGAACCAATTTATTCATTCTTTTGCAAGATTTTTTTGACGTAGTTTTTTACTTGTAAGATTAAAAGTCACTAGATCAGACAAAAGGATGCTAAATGGCATCTGCAACTGAAATTTAAAGTAATTCTATTACAACTGCCTTCATAAATTGCACTGAAACGATTACACATTGACACACTACGAACTGTGATGGTCCTGCACCACTAAATTCACCAGATTTTCATTTTGCATTATTTTGACATTTTATGCTCAATTATGGTAAAACCCGAGTGCCTGAATCCGAATATGCAAACCAAATCGGACATTTTCGGACATTTTTTTTTTGATCGGACATTTTGGAACTTTCCGAAAGTTCCGAAAGTTCCTGCACCCCTGGTTGTTGGGCGATGCTGTACATATGCTAAAGCAAAATTTGTAAATAAACATAAAAGTAATAATTTGCTTACACAAATGAATCGGCCAGTTCTCCTTCAATACAATGCTTTAAATTCCATTTTTCTCTTTACGTATTTCACGATTATTTTCTGCACATTTCGCTTCAATAATTCAATAATTTTTCTTAAAGGAGGTTTAGAGCTGTTAACTCCTAACACGAAATGGCCGATCAGATAGTACGATTGGTTTAAGCAACGTGATTTTGGAAATTTGCCAAGATCTTTGCTTCTTAACTAAAGCAAGCAATTGCCAAGACTACCGTATTTTCTCTATTAGTACCCCCCCCCCTTTATTAGAACCCCCCCTCTAATAGTACCCCCTCTGATAAAGCCATTGAAAAATAGAACCCCTCCCTCTAGTAGAACCCCCCTCCAATAGTGCCCCCCCTAACAGCCTCAGCTCGAGACGGATCCTGGAGGCATGGGATGCTCTCCCCAATGAACTGATTGCAGATTCATTCAAAATATGTGGTAAAATGGATATTCCAGTGATGATTCCTTTGAATTCGAGCTATGATTCTTCTTTTTTTGAGAAGAAATTTTTTTTATTAAACTTTTAGTGTCTCACATTGAAAAATTGTACCCCTCCCTCTAGTAGAACCCCTCCCTCTAATAGTGCCCCCCTCTGGCAAGGGTATTGAAAAATAGAACCCCCGGGGGTACTAATAGAGAAAATACAGTATTTTAAATTGGCGTTCTGCGTCTAGTAGTGAGTCGTGCATGTTTCGGCATATATTTCATAGCCTATGGAACCATATTGCACCCTCGCTGGTCATCATATGCTCCGAAGAAACCTTCTAGGCCATAATTTAGTTTTTGATAAATGTTAAATTTAAAGTTCCATGTAAAACATTAATATTCCCTTACAAGTAGACTCAGGCAACGCTTTTCAGATGGAAAATACTCCTTTAACTTTTGGTATAGAAAATTGACTCTTTGCTGATGCATTCGCAAGCTCAATCCGGACAGGCTCACAGAATCATTAATTTTGAGTTTTCGCCTCCTTTAAGTTCTAGATAAATAATTGGTTTAGCAATAAATTTAAATTCAGCGCTAATTTCATCATCGCAATGTGTATAGAAAGATGTATCGCCGTTTATCTTCCGCATGTTTTCCAGCGTATAGGTAGGAATAAGAGAGAAAAATCAGTGAGGGAGAAAGCGAGAGAAGAGATACCTTTAGAGAGAGAGAGAGAATTTAAATATGACAGAGAGACTTTGGGAAAAAACATTGAGTGGGAGTGAGAGAAGCAGGTGTGCAGAGAGAGAGAGAGAGAATACAAAAACTCTTCAGGAAGAGCCTCCAGATTCATCGTAGTCACTGTAATAGTTGTCTTCGCCATCGCCATTTCCATACCGACCGCTTTATTAGTCAATTATATCGAGATTATCAACTCTGATATGAATATGACGTCAGTCGCTTTAATTTATTTTTTTTTTAAATTTATTCTTATATATTTGTATTCACGCAATTATCTATACAAAGATGTAAACTCTGCTTTCTCATCTTCACTTTTGATTCTTTAGATTATGGGAGCCTGTGTTCAACGTGGAGCTGTTCAATACCGATGCATACCGCGTCTATCAATTGGTCAAGGAGGTGACCTTTATTCAATAATCGAAAAAAATCTAATAGTCATTTCGCGATCGAACAAAAACATATCGACTATAAAAATACAGTATATAAAAAATGCAGGCAAGTATACGATGGCTACCGGAACTTTTCATAACACCATTAACTGCCGCCATCGTCATCAAACTTCTTATGCTCCAGTGCAATCATCGACACCTTTTATATCTTCTATTCGTTTTTCTTTCTCTGCCTCTTCTGTTCTCTCTCTCTGTCTGTCTCTCCCTCTCTTCCTTTTCACGCTCTCTCTCTCTTCCTTTACACGCACTCTCTCTCTCTTCCTTTACACGCACTCTCTCTCTTCCTTTTCACGCTCTCTCTCACTCTGTTCCAGGAATGCCTCCATGGCGAACTCGAACCAGTGGCAGCCCTCTGTCTTGATTCTCGTAACCTCGCTCGTCTTCATTGTGTGTCGTTTGCCAGGCACTGTTAGTGAAGCATTGTAAATTAAACTCTCAAATTTCCTAATTTCATGCTCTTCATATTCAGGCAAAATAGCGCGAAATCAAAATAAGTTTTTGCCTTTTTATTAAGATGAAAACCCGTTTAGATTTTGATCATTCTTGTTTTCCTTGACCTCCGTTACTTGTCCTGGTACAACGTGCTCGATATGTTCAGCGTAATCGTTGGGAGCCTCTCGTTAGTCATTTGAATTATTTTTTTTAAATATATTTTCAAAATTAATAGCAAACACAAATGTCCTATTAAAATTTTTCTAGATGTTATCAAATATGTTTCATAATGACAATTATTGCTGTTTTTAATGTTATTATATATTCTTAACTTATTATATATTCTTAATGTCTATACAGATGAAGATGATCTAATCGACAATTTAGATTCGTTCTCGATCTGTATGAGGTACGCCATCTTTTTAAAGGAGTATCGTAATGTGGTTGGCCGCATTTTTTGCTACTGCAGATCTCGCCGAAAGGCTACGGTAGAAACGATACCAACAATCGCAGCGCAGCAGCAGTTCTAACGAAGTGACAATGGCTCGCGACTGTAACAGTTGCGAATTATGAAGCGTTTTTTACTCTCTTTTCATCTCAATGAGCATAGATAGCTTCTTAGGTCACTTTAAACAGCCGTAAACACATCTTTTTCGATGTTTATGAGATGCATATTGTAAATGTGATCTGCTTAAACTAAAACAACATTGAAGTATGATTGTTAAAAACTATTTAAACGTGCGAGAAGTTTGCATCCCATTTTTCACTAGATTCCGGAGCAATTCACTTATTTTGCCATAATCTCCTAAGATTCAATTTGGATGCACTGGACTTGTCAGGGAAATCGTGGTACTTACGCATCGTAAAAACGCTAATTAGAAGTAAAATACTTTAGATATAAAATGAGCTATATTAATCTAAAGTAAATAATCAATTCAAAATAATACCTTATTTAAGAGATGACTACAACACGGATTACAGAGCATACTAGGTATAGCAATAGTTAGAGGCTCTATACCTACATACATATGTAGTCTGTTCTCATTTTCCAATTCAAATGTTTGACGGATTTTTTTATAGTTCAGACATCTTTATTTTACTGTAACGGGTTGTTCCTTCCAAAAATTCACTTGATCTTCAATTGTTGACTACACAGAGAGAATATACTAATATCTTACGAAAGGACGTTCGAATATATTCTTGTCATGCTGACTCAGTGTATGCATCTTTTTGGAATTTAAGTGAAGTTTAGCCATCTTCCATAGTAAACCGGACATAAAATCAGCATGTCTTCACTATATGTGGTCGTTCAAGTTTTACTCAACCTTTGTGTCAGTTTTGTTCCAAGATTACTAGTAAGGTTGATCTTCACGAAAAAATTCTAATATATTATGAAACGAATGTATTCGTGAATAATACAGGGAGAATTAATTCATCGTAAAATGTCCTCGCAATGTTTATTTAACAATTGTGCGATTATCAGACTGAGCCCTTTCGGATATTTAAAATAAATAAAAAAAAGCACCACCAAATAACCCCGATAATAAAATTGCAAGTGTATTAAATGAAAACACGGCCTAACGCCCGTGATCTGTTCACAAGGTAGCAAAGTAGTTGTCAATATCGGATACCATGTTATCTGGCAAATAAGGTTTATAAAAAATATATGCCCACAGATATTTATTAAAACAAAAATAGGCAAACAATTACTAAGATGAATGTTAATGGATTTGGGCTTCTCAAATACTGTTATGAGATAGTGTGTACATGTATATGTACATATATCAACTCAAGGAACCCGATGAGATAACATTAGGCAATCCGATGCTCTTTTTTTAATTATGCGTCTCTTTCTTTCTCTGTCCTTCTTTCCCTCTCCCTCTTTCTCTCTCTATCTCTCTCACTCTCTCTCCCTCTATCCCATAATGACTCGCCAAACATAGTTGACCCCGGGTCGCGCGCGCATGGTCTCGCGCGTTCTGCGAGTGCGCGTAGCGTTGAAAACTCGCTCTTCCAAACCGAGGATCGCGTCGCGGGCACCCGGCCAAGGATGATCTCCCTGGAAGGGAAGAGAAAGAGAGAGAAAGAGAGAGAGGGAGAGAGAACAGAAAGGAGGAGAGAGAGAGAGAGAGAGATAGAGAGGGAGAGAGAAAGGGTGGAGAGAAGCTTCAGGTTAGAAAGACAACGAGAAATCTAGCAAATTATCAGGAGAGAGGTAGAAAGAAGGTTAATGAAATAGAGAGAGAGAGATAGTGAAGAGAGAGAGAAAAAGGAGATTGATATTAAATTGAGGTGAGAGAAATAGAAGGAAGCTGACATCCAGTCGATACTGATACGGCACGAGTCCCTTGGTGAAGAGTGCGTACGCGAGTCGCGGATCCGCGAGCCATCGTCGCCAGAGAACAGGCGCGACACCGAGAAGCGCCGCCAGCTTCTCCATGTACACCACGTAGTCCACCTGATTGTTAGGCATTCGTTGATTTGCACATACATTTTGTCTACTTTTTTATCTGACTGAATTTATTTGTGTACATCTGTTGGCGAAGTTGTTGAAATTTTTTTTAAGGAAGATTGGCAATGATTTTTTAATAATATTACTAATTGAAGCTTACATATATTTATAAAGGATGGCTATCACCAAAGTAATTAGGTGAGATTTAAAAATTGCCTCGCATCCTTGCTCTATCATATGTGTGTGCTATTTCATGCGACAAGCGAGAATACGAGTTTCTACTCCTGAAATCGGAGCTCGTCTCTCATGTGGTTTCAAGCAGAATGCCGAGTTAGATACATATGTACATATGTAACTCCATGAATTTTGTTCTAGAAGACGATGAATCAACAACTCCAGGAATTGCTTCTCAAAAGAAAGAAATGCAAAAACAAAATTCTTAAGAAACGTACAAAACTATTTAGAAAAAAAAAAGATAATTTCAAATTTTTTTACCGCGCCAAATGGGAAAGTTGTCACCGTCATGGTCAGTTCATGTGGTTTCAATCAAGCAGGAGGATGAGTTAGAAAATTCCGTGATTTTGTCTGGAAGACGACGCCGAAACTGCGAGTTTAATGCGATTTGCCAACTAGCACACCAAGCTAAAAAGAGAGAGCCTACGAAAACGCGCGGCAATTCAAAACCGATTTAAGTATTATTGTTTTTTCCGGTGATTAGTATCCCCCCTTTAAAGTGCTCGCCTGAATGGTGTGCCGTCTGCTCGAGACGAACTCTTCAGCCATCCTCTTCTGATCTTCGTCAATGTCCCTCTGCATGCCAAGTGCAGGCGGAAGGCGAATGCGTCCTTGTATTGTTTTAAAGATTATTTAGTATATCGTTTATTTATATTTTTTGTCAAAAAATAAAATTAAAGTCAAAAGGAATTTTTATTAGACATATTTAACTATATTTTAAACAAAAAAAATTAACAAAAAAAAAATATAAATACATATATTTCCAACCGGCCAGGGACGCCATGAAGAGTCTGCATTGCATCTCGGAGATGGGCATAATCGAGCCGGTCGGTTGGATCAGCCCAATGACAGCGAGTGTATTCTGTTAAATCATTCATATTCATTAGGGAATATTTCTCGGCTTTCTATGTTTTTTTTTGAAAATACTATTATTAACAATAACAAGGTTTTTTTTCTTTGCATATGTTTTTTTTTTTAAATTACCAGACCATTGCAGTTGCATTTCTCTAAATCCCATGCCCTATTGCCCTTGTGTCGGGCAACAAGGCGTGCAATCAAGGTTCAGTTTTTGGCCCCTTAATAAGTATTATCTATATTGTTAGAATACTATGAATTTACTAGTAAAACTACACTTAATTGAAAGATTTAAATTGGCATGCCTTTTCGGCCAAGCACGGCGAGAACATGTTGAGGTAGAGACGCACTTGGTTCTCCTTCACCGGGATTAGGTTGCCTGCAAGAGAGAAAAAGCGGTCGCGCTATTTCAATTCCAATAAAAAAAAAGTTTCCGCACTTCGAATTCGCCTGCCTTATTATACCTAATTTTTATTATATTTATTTTACTTTTTTTCAAATACTAGTAGCTTAATGGATTTTAATGCATAAATAAATTTTAAGAACGAACTTGTAACCAACGTGCATGGAAGAAGACTGGTACAGAGTCATTCTTTTCAAATAACGAGGTGAACAGACGTTATGGTTATGTGCATAATATATAATGTTTATACGCATACCGGAGTAAAAAAAAAGAATGAAAGTATTGAATATAAATAATAGTTGACTCATGGCTCGAGGATCTCCGACCTGATTCGAGAAGCGGGAAGCCGAAAGAGAAGCCGGTCGCGAAGATGACGACGTTCACGTCATCGACGACCGAGCCATCGTCGAAGAGGACGCCGCGCTCAGAGAAGGAGGCAATGTTTGGCTTGATCTGGGAAGAAATCTCTGTCTGCAACAATTCTCTCTCTCTCCCTCTCTCTCTCCCCCTCTCTCTGTATTTTTCTCTCCTTCTCTCTTTCTCTCTCTTTCTCTCTCTCTCTCTCTCTCTCTCTCTCTCTCTTCCTCCCTCTCTCTCCTTCTCTCTCCCTCTCTCTTTCTCTCTCCCTTTCTCTCTATATCTCTCTCTCCCTCTCTCTCCACAACCCTCCCTCTCTTACAACGGTTCTGCCCGAGATGATTCGATTGGGCAGCTCGTCATTGATGGTGACATGCGCTTCGAGTACGCGATGCGCCGGTCGAAGACCGAATCGGCCGTGGTCAAAGCTGGTGAAGATTGTAGAAGAACGATATTTTATTTTAAACTAATTTAAAAGATAAAATATAGGTAACTTAAAAAAAAGAAGGATATTTTCAATCGAAGAATACCGGTTCTATCTCCGATGATTATATTTTTGCCTCAAAAGTCAAGCCCACTGGTTTTCTGTTCGATGAAATGTTCAAAGATAGAACTGCCGAAATGGTATCGCGTATTGCTTGCTGTCGGTCTTTACAAAAAGATAGATATGTTTCCCATATTTGGTATATTATATTCTCACCGCGAATTGATCTTTCGCTGGAGCATAAAGTTCAGAGCTTTCCATGGAAAAAAGCACCTCAGAAGATACATCACCCTGAAAGGGGCGAGGATATATATTTTATAATTATTTCAAGAAATTAGAGAGGGATGTCAACTGTATATTTTAAAGGAAAATATGGGATTATTAAAAGTAACGACTCATTTTAGGTGTATGCATTATATTAGTATCCTATTGCATTAGATGATAATGATATGCATACGTACAAAGGAAAAAGGGGGGACTATTAAAAGTAACGATGAATTTGAGACAGATATGTATAAGAAATGATTATCATCTTGTATTAGTTTTTAAATTATGAAAAAAAGTTGCGACCTATTGAGGAAGGCGAGATCGGTCGGTTCGCCAAAGTCCCAGACGCGATTCATGACCCACGAGCCAGAGCGGGTCGCGAGATACACCTTGGTAGCCAGATTAAATTTTAATGTTTGAAAAACTTGTAAAGTTTTTATGCCATAAATTTGCAAATAATTTTTTTAATAACGAATTAACTATCGTTTTAATGAACTTTGCATCACAGTAGTAATTAAGGAAGATTAATTTGGTTGAAATGTGGAAAATAAAAAGAAGAAAACCTTCTTCGAAATCTTGCCCAGCTCGACGGCAATGTCTGCGCCCGAATTTCCAATGCCAACGACAACGACCTTCTTGTCTTCGAAGCCCTTAAAAGCAAATTTAAATTTGCTCCCTTCATAAGAATATGAGAGAGAGGGAACATGTAGAAAATCAAAATTCAGAAAATGTTTGGCTAAAAACAGTTGATTAATCCTTTCAATTTACCGAAATATGGGATATGGATATGAATTATGCACTATACATTCATACGTAGATTTCCTCATAACGATACTGTGAACAGGTTGTTTTGATTTGATGTGTCAGGCAAATATTGAAAATGCTTAAGTTGACCGCTTGGTCCATGGGAAATGTACGATTCATTAACCTGATGATCCTTGTAGTCGTGCGAATGCATGAGCTTTCCCTGTAATTCATTTCATTTTTCTAACGTTTTTCAGTTATTAGGCTTTCCTTAACAATAAGAATTCTTTGAATCTTTAAACTGCCTGTCACAACTCCAATGACCCGATAAAAAAATAATCAATGGAAACAAAAGAAAATCCGTGATAACATTGAAATTTGCAATTTTAGAAGGGTATGTTGTTTTTTATGTTTATCAATTACTAGTTGTTTGAAGGTAAAGAATTGAATAATTTAATAACCCCTTCCAAACCTGGAACGCCTCCTGGCCAGGAAAGGGCGTCGGCCAGTGCGGCTCTGTGTGATGCCCCGTGCAGAGGAGCACGGCATCAAAACACTCTTCCGCCGAGTTATTCGTGCTAACCATAAGGATATATTTTTTAACTACTTTTTTGTTATTGTTACAATTATATGTAAACAAATTCTTACTATTTACAGTTATGTTGTATATATTTTTTTAAATTATATATGAGGAAAAGAACTAAAACAAAGAAAAAGAGAGTAAGAATGATAGGCAGAGAGACTCCAAGCCCTATACTTTCACTCTTCCAAATATTGCCTTTACACCTCTCTTCTTTCCCCATCCTCCTTTGACCATCCTCTTCAGTCAATCACTCAACAAATGTCAGACTCTCTTTCTCTCTCTCTCTTTCTCCTCTTTCCTCCCTCACTCGTTTCTCTTTCTCTAGCTCTCACTCACTTCCACTCTCTCCCATTTTCTCGCGCTCTCTCGTCCCCTCGCTCCCATTCTCTCTCTCAATCTCTCTCTCTCTCTCTTCCTCTCTCTCTCTTTCCCTGTCTCCCGTTCTCTCTCTCCTTCACTCTCTTTCTCTCTCCCTCTCCTTCATTCTCTTTCTCTCTCCCTTTGCTTCCCCACTGTCTCGTACTCAGACCCCTCCGCCAACCTGTCCCTATATGCGACCAGCCACTGCCCGCTCTCCGCAAAGTTCTCAGCTCTCTTGACGTCGAGTACCTCGTGATTGAGTAGGATGTGCTTCAGCAGATTGAAACTAAGTATGGAGAGGGCAACAAAGCAAACTGTTTCTAATAATACATCGCGTTAATGTACAGTTGAAAATAAACAACTAAATGCTAAATAAGTAACAATATAAATATTTATTTCAAAAGAAAATATTTTAAATAATAAGTATAAAAAAGATACTGCTGAGCATAGCTGCGAAAGTACTCGAGTAGCTCCGTGTTGTGCATGAAATTTGCGGCGTCCGCGGGAGGCGGGAAGTCCGAGTAGGCTGTCATTTCTTTGGAAGTGTTGATGACCGTGCTCTTCATCACGGTGCCCTCGCCTCAAGGTAAATTACATTATTTTCTTTGACTCGCATAGTATCTTGCATGTTAGCGATTTGCGCTTGTTTACCCTATAATACTTTGTTCCCGCCAGCTAGAAATCTTACGAATTTAAAACGAGTCGTATTTCTTTAAAGACATCAATTCATACCTATAAGCAGTACAAAAGAAAAGATTCACCAACGAGGTATTTTATTCAAAACTTAGATAAAATTTCAGGAACTTTTGATTGAAAAAAGAAAGAGTGGCCGAAAAATAAAGTCACAAAAACCTGGACAAGGCTCTGGCTTGAAGCGCCACAGTCCGCCAATGTCGTCGCTCTTCTCGAAGCAGGCTACCTGTAATTTTTTTTATTTCTGCAAAATGTTAAATATATTTGCATAAATTCTGTAAAAAGCGTTTATTTACACATTAATACATTGTGTAATTTACATATGTAAAGAGGTACTCGACGAAAAAAAAAACATCACCTTCCTTTATCTTTCCAATATTATCAGATCGCTTTATGAAAACAAGTATTTAATCATCTTTTTTCCTTTTCTTTCTTTTAGATACTCTGGAATATGTCTCATGGTCTGTTGATGCATTCGGCGGTCGTCATCAGAATCAAGCAACATGTGTGTGCAAGGAAAGTCTTGACTAATACTTCCTATAAAAATTTATAATCAGAAAAATTCTCTTTTTTTTACAAATATTTTCCACCAGTTTGCCAACCTGGAAACCCTCATCGAGCGCCCATTTAATGGCAGGAAGGCCAGATGCGCCCGCGCCCACGACAGCAATGCGCATATTGCTTGCCCGTTCTACATATAAAACATCCTTTGAAAAAAATAATAAAGAGAACGCGAAAGTTTACTAGTTCGCCATTAAATATTGGGCATAGCAAAGAATAAATCAAACTCATAGCATTTAAAAGTAAGCGATAGAAAAAAAAAACTAAATCAATGAAAGGAATGCTTAAAACTTTTCGGCTGGTCTATAGGAACAAGCCAAGTGATTGGCGGAACACGATGCGCTGCTCTGCGAAATCCGAGCAAAATCGCCGTAGCGGAATGTGATGAGTTGACACTTTGCATGACCAGGGAAGAGCGAAGATGTTGAGAGATGAAGAGGGAGAAAGAGAGGGAGAGAGATACATAGAGGGTTACAGAGAGAGAAAGAAACAGAGAGCTACATAGAGCAAGAGAGAGACAGAGAGAGAAAGTTAGGAAGCGTGGACATAAAGAGGGAAAGATAATGTGATGTAGGAAAAAAGTGTATACAAAAGATAGAGCTCCATAAATGGAATGGCATGTCTGCAGGATGAGTTGATAGAAAGTGTGGTGGTGAGAAAGAGGAGGGTAGACGAAGACAAAAACGTGTAAAGAAATAGAGAAGAAGAGAAAGAGTGAGAGAACAGAGTGAGGAGTGGGAAAAGGGAACGAGAGAGATGGAGAGAGAGAGAAAGAGAGTTGGCAGAGAAAGAGAAGAGAGAAAGCGAGTGAGCACAAACCGCAAGCGGATGAGAGCTTTCTTTGAGGGGGATAGTGCACTTGAAAACCAGCCCTTTCTCCGCCCGGCAGCTTTTGCGGTGGAAGAGAAAATAGAGCGAGAGAGAGAGGGCGAGAGAGAGAGAAAGAGCGAGAGAGAGAAAGAGAGGGAGAGAGAAAGAAAGAGAAAGAGAGAACGAGAGAGAAAAGGGGGAGAGGGAGAGTGAAAGTGATTGGTGCCAGCGGCAGGAGAAGAGCGAACTGTGTGGACTAATGAATGGACAAGGGGAAACAAGCTTGGGCAATTGAAGGAGAGCGAACAACAGATCCCCATGCGATTCTAACACATCCAAATACTTCGAAACATTGGCGCTGGATTCAAAAGTTCACACTATGGGAACAATTATTTAAACTTGTTTAAACGTTCCGCACTTTCAGTCTTTTATGTTACCTGCCAAATCTTAAACAACATCCCCTAGACCATCTTGGCCATTCTTGTATTTATTTGCCTGTTCATTCACTTTCCTCAACAATGCCTGAGGGCAGAGTCTAAAAGTCTGGGCCGAACCGGGATTCGAACCCGGGACCTCTCGCACCCGAAGCGAGAATCATACCCCTAGACCATCCGGCCACGCTTGTATTTGCTCATTCACTTTCCTCACAACAGTGCCTGAAGGCAGAGTCTAAACGTATGGGCTGAACAACCGGAAGCGAGAAGCATACCGACAGAAATGCATTCAACGGCTGTACTGCCCGGTTTGCTTCTTTTCCAAAAAAGTGAATTATTTATTCAACCGATATACGAAATGATCAGCATGACCTTGCGATTATTCTCGCCACACATCGCGCGTTATTGTAAAGGTCGAGCAAGTTGACTTGAGTGACACGATGAAAACATTTGGTCGCCGTCAGAAAAAAGAGTCAGGAGAGAAGTCAACAAGGAGGAAAGAATACTAAAAAGTGTGAGGAGCAGAATGAAAAATAAAGATTATTTTGTAAATTTTCCACATTGCACTTCTTACTCACCTCATGTCAGTATGGCTCTAGATCCTGTTTCGCTGTTCACGACGCGTTACTCTGCCCTGTGCTTTATATAGCAAGTTGGCGATTGCATGCTCAATGCACTACTTCCTTAATAAATTTTAAATCCACTTAGTGAGACGCCATTTGATCAGTTATAAGATAGAAAGTAAAGTTGAAAAATTCTTTATAGTGTAGTTTTTTTTCCCGGAATTATGGACATATTCTTTTATTTCTCTAATTAAATTAACAGCTATCGAAATGATGTCGCAGGGCCTTGTGGCCACATTGATGCTCCTGCTCTACATTTGGCAGACTGAAGCGCAGTATTCAGAGCTTATGGCGAAGTATGGTAAGTGGATCTTCAAAGTGCCTCTTCAAGTTGTAGTTTTGTACAAATAAAGATAAAAAGAAGAATTCAATGACATCAATGTGTTTACTGTCTATTTTCCTGTTACTTAAAAAAAAATTGCAGAGCGCCACCATGACAATGAGAAAGTTGCTGCATTGCAAAAGGAACTCGCTAATGCAATGGACAACGAGAAGGCGTCCGAACTCGTGACTATGCTCTTCTTAATGACAGGGGTCAATTAATGTTAAGTAACTTTTCTAATTGTAATCATGGGAATTATGGGAGATATGTTACTAAAGATAGTTTTTAAGCTGCAAATTAATGAAATTAAGAAGAAAACGCGTGAGTGGATACTTACAGCCTCGTAATTCATGTACACATGCAGTTTCGAAGTATGTATACTGATTGCCTTGACGTTCTTCTACTACTCAAGGCAAACCGGTCTAATAGTAAGAAATGTCTGTTTGCATTCACAACAAGCGAAAGTTGACCACATAGAAAGCATACATATATTGAGTGACAGAGAGTGAAAGTTTTCTTTCGTGCCTCCTTCATTCACTCTTCTTTAACCTCTCTTTCCCCGGGACCTCTCGCACCCGAAGCGAGAATCATACCCCTAGACCATCCGGCCACGCTTGTATTTGCTCATTCACTTTCCTCACAACAGTGCCTGAAGGCAGAGTCTAAACGTATGGGCTGAACAACCGGAAGCGAGAAGCATACCGACAGAAATGCATTCAACGGCTGTACTGCCCGGTTTGCTTCTTTTCCAAAAAAGTGAATTATTTATTCAACCGATATACGAAATGATCAGCATGACCTTGCGATTATTCTCGCCACACATCGCGCGTTATTGTAAAGGTCGAGCAAGTTGACTTGAGTGACACGATGAAAACATTTGGTCGCCGTCAGAAAAAAGAGTCAGGAGAGAAGTCAACAAGGAGGAAAGAATACTAAAAAGTGTGAGGAGCAGAATGAAAAATAAAGATTATTTTGTAAATTTTCCACATTGCACTTCTTATTCACCTCATGTCAGTATGGCTCTAGATCCTGTTTCGCTGTTCACGACGCGTTACTCTGCCCTGTGCTTTATATAGCAAGTTGGCGATTGCATGCTCAATGCACTACTTCCTTAATAAATTTTAAATCCACTTAGTGAGACGCCATTTGATCAGTTATAAGATAGAAAGTAAAGTTGAAAAATTCTTTATAGTGTAGTTTTTTTTTCCGGAATTATGGACATATTCTTTTATTTCTCTAATTAAATTAACAGCTATCGAAATGATGTCGCAGGGCCTTGTGGCCACATTGATGCTCCTGCTCTACATTTGGCAGACTGAAGCGCAGTATTCAGAGCTTATGGCGAAGTATGGTAAGTGGATCTTCAAAGTGCCTCTTCAAGTTGTAGTTTTGTACAAATAAAGATAAAAAGAAGAATTCAATGACATCAATGTGTTTACTGTCTATTTTCCTGTTACTTAAAAAAAAAATTGCAGAGCGCCACCATGACAATGAGAAAGTTGCTGCATTGCAAAAGGAACTCGCTAATGCAATGGACAACGAGAAGGCGTCCGAACTCGTGACTATGCTCTTCTTAATGACAGGGGTCAATTAATGTTAAGTAACTTTTCTAATTGTAATCATGGGAATTATGGGAGATATGTTACTAAAGATAGTTTTTAAGCTGCAAATTAATGAAATTAAGAAGAAAACGCGTGAGTGGATACTTACAGCCTCGTAATTCATGTACACATGCAGTTTCGAAGTATGTATACTGATTGCCTTGACGTTCTTCTACTACTCAAGGCAAACCGGTCTAATAGTAAGAAATGTCTGTTTGCATTCACAACAAGCGAAAGTTGACCACATAGAAAGCATACATATATTGAGTGACAGAGAGTGAAAGTTTTCTTTCGTGCCTCCTTCATTCACTCTTCTTTAACCTCTCTTTCCCCGGGACCTCTCGCACCCGAAGCGAGAATCATACCCCTAGACCATCCGGCCACGCTTGTATTTGCTCATTCACTTTCCTCACAACAGTGCCTGAAGGCAGAGTCTAAACGTATGGGCTGAACAACCGGAAGCGAGAAGCATACCGACAGAAATACATTCAACGGCTGTACTGCCCGGTTTGCTTCTTTTCCAAAAAAGTGAATTATTTATTCAACCGATATACGAAATGATCAGCATGACCTTGCGATTATTCTCGCCACACATCGCGCGTTATTGTAAAGGTCGAGCAAGTTGACTTGAGTGACACGATGAAAACATTTGGTCGCCGTCAGAAAAAAGAGTCAGGAGAGAAGTCAACAAGGAGGAAAGAATACTAAAAAGTGTGAGGAGCAGAATGAAAAATAAAGATTATTTTGTAAATTTTCCACATTGCACTTCTTACTCACCTCATGTCAGTATGGCTCTAGATCCTGTTTCGCTGTTCACGACGCGTTACTCTGCCCTGTGCTTTATATAGCAAGTTGGCGATTGCATGCTCAATGCACTACTTCCTTAATAAATTTTAAATCCACTTAGTGAGACGCCATTTGATCAGTTATAAGATAGAAAGTAAAGTTGAAAAATTCTTTATAGTGTAGTTTTTTTTTCCGGAATTATGGACATATTCTTTTATTTCTCTAATTAAATTAACAGCTATCGAAATGATGTCGCAGGGCCTTGTGGCCACATTGATGCTCCTGCTCTACATTTGGCAGACTGAAGCGCAGTATTCAGAGCTTATGGCGAAGTATGGTAAGTGGATCTTCAAAGTGCCTCTTCAAGTTGTAGTTTTGTACAAATAAAGATAAAAAGAAGAATTCAATGACATCAATGTGTTTACTGTCTATTTTCCTGTTACTTAAAAAAAAATTGCAGAGCGCCACCATGACAATGAGAAAGTTGCTGCATTGCAAAAGGAACTCGCTAATGCAATGGACAACGAGAAGGCGTCCGAACTCGTGACTATGCTCTTCTTAATGACAGGGGTCAATTAATGTTAAGTAACTTTTCTAATTGTAATCATGGGAATTATGGGAGATATGTTACTAAAGATAGTTTTTAAGCTGCAAATTAATGAAATTAAGAAGAAAACGCGTGAGTGGATACTTACAGCCTCGTAATTCATGTACACATGCAGTTTCGAAGTATGTATACTGATTGCCTTGACGTTCTTCTACTACTCAAGGCAAACCGGTCTAATAGTAAGAAATGTCTGTTTGCATTCACAACAAGCGAAAGTTGACCACATAGAAAGCATACATATATTGAGTGACAGAGAGTGAAAGTTTTCTTTCGTGCCTCCTTCATTCACTCTTCTTTAACCTCTCTTTCCCCGGGACCTCTCGCACCCGAAGCGAGAATCATACCCCTAGACCATCCGGCCACGCTTGTATTTGCTCATTCACTTTCCTCACAACAGTGCCTGAAGGCAGAGTCTAAACGTATGGGCTGAACAACCGGAAGCGAGAAGCATACCGACAGAAATACATTCAACGGCTGTACTGCCCGGTTTGCTTCTTTTCCAAAAAAGTGAATTATTTATTCAACCGATATACGAAATGATCAGCATGACCTTGCGATTATTCTCGCCACACATCGCGCGTTATTGTAAAGGTCGAGCAAGTTGACTTGAGTGACACGATGAAAACATTTGGTCGCCGTCAGAAAAAAGAGTCAGGAGAGAAGTCAACAAGGAGGAAAGAATACTAAAAAGTGTGAGGAGCAGAATGAAAAATAAAGATTATTTTGTAAATTTTCCACATTGCACTTCTTACTCACCTCATGTCAGTATGGCTCTAGATCCTGTTTCGCTGTTCACGACGCGTTACTCTGCCCTGTGCTTTATATAGCAAGTTGGCGATTGCATGCTCAATGCACTACTTCCTTAATAAATTTTAAATCCACTTAGTGAGACGCCATTTGATCAGTTATAAGATAGAAAGTAAAGTTGAAAAATTCTTTATAGTGTAGTTTTTTTTTCCGGAATTATGGACATATTCTTTTATTTCTCTAATTAAATTAACAGCTATCGAAATGATGTCGCAGGGCCTTGTGGCCACATTGATGCTTCTGCTCTACATTTGGCAGACTGAAGCGCAGTATTCAGAGCTTATGGCGAAGTATGGTAAGTGGATCTTCAAAGTGCCTCTTCAAGTTGTAGTTTTGTACAAATAAAGATAAAAAGAAGAATTCAATGACATCAATGTGTTTACTGTCTATTTTCCTGTTACTTAAAAAAAAAATTGCAGAGCGCCCCCATGACAATGAGAAAGTTGCTGCATTGCAAAAGGAACTCGCTAATGCAATGGACAACGAGAAGGCGTCCGAACTCGTGACTATGCTCTTCTTAATGGCAGGGGTCAATTAATGTTAAGTAACTTTTCTAATTGTAATCATGGGAATTATGGGAGATATGTTACTAAAGATAGTTTTTAAGCTGCAAATTAATGAAATTAAGAAGAAAACGCGTGAGTGGATACTTACAGCCTCGTAATTCATGTACACATGCAGTTTCGAAGTATGTATACTGATTGCCTTGACGTTCTTCTACTACTCAAGGCAAACCGGTCTAATAGTAAGAAATGTCTGTTTGCATTCACAACAAGCGAAAGTTGACCACATAGAAAGCATACATATATTGAGTGACAGAGAGTGAAAGTTTTCTTTCGTGCCTCCTTCATTCACTCTTCTTTAACCTCTCTTTCCCCGGGACCTCTCGCACCCGAAGCGAGAATCATACCCCTAGACCATCCGGCCACGCTTGTATTTGCTCATTCACTTTCCTCACAACAGTGCCTGAAGGCAGAGTCTAAACGTATGGGCTGAACAACCGGAAGCGAGAAGCATACCGACAGAAATACATTCAACGGCTGTACTGCCCGGTTTGCTTCTTTTCCAAAAAAGTGAATTATTTATTCAACCGATATACGAAATGATCAGCATGACCTTGCGATTATTCTCGCCACACATCGCGCGTTATTGTAAAGGTCGAGCAAGTTGACTTGAGTGACACGATGAAAACATTTGGTCGCCGTCAGAAAAAAGAGTCAGGAGAGAAGTCAACAAGGAGGAAAGAATACTAAAAAGTGTGAGGAGCAGAATGAAAAATAAAGATTATTTTGTAAATTTTCCACATTGCACTTCTTACTCACCTCATGTCAGTATGGCTCTAGATCCTGTTTCGCTGTTCACGACGCGTTACTCTGCCCTGTGCTTTATATAGCAAGTTGGCGATTGCATGCTCAATGCACTACTTCCTTAATAAATTTTAAATCCACTTAGTGAGACGCCATTTGATCAGTTATAAGATAGAAAGTAAAGTTGAAAAATTCTTTATAGTGTAGTTTTTTTTTCCGGAATTATGG
Source organism: Allodiplogaster sudhausi (assembly GCA_945643635.1). Lineage (NCBI taxonomy): Eukaryota > Metazoa > Nematoda > Chromadorea > Rhabditida > Diplogasteridae > Allodiplogaster > Allodiplogaster sudhausi. The sequence continues at coordinate 2,696,144 of CALZFC010000251.1, forward strand.
ACATATTCTTTTATTTCTCTAATTAAATTAACAGCTATCGAAATGATGTCGCAGGGCCTTGTGGCCACATTGATGCTTCTGCTCTACATTTGGCAGACTGAAGCGCAGTATTCAGAGCTTATGGCGAAGTATGGTAAGTGGATCTTCAAAGTGCCTCTTCAAGTTGTAGTTTTGTACAAATAAAGATAAAAAGAAGAATTCAATGACATCAATGTGTTTACTGTCTATTTTCCTGTTACTTAAAAAAAAAATTGCAGAGCGCCCCCATGACAATGAGAAAGTTGCTGCATTGCAAAAGGAACTCGCTAATGCAATGGACAACGAGAAGGCGTCCGAACTCGTGACTATGCTCTTCTTAATGGCAGGGGTCAATTAATGTTAAGTAACTTTTCTAATTGTAATCATGGGAATTATGGGAGATATGTTACTAAAGATAGTTTTTAAGCTGCAAATTAATGAAATTAAGAAGAAAACGCGTGAGTGGATACTTACAGCCTCGTAATTCATGTACACATGCAGTTTCGAAGTATGTATACTGATTGCCTTGACGTTCTTCTACTACTCAAGGCAAACCGGTCTAATAGTAAGAAATGTCTGTTTGCATTCACAACAAGCGAAAGTTGACCACATAGAAAGCATACATATATTGAGTGACAGAGAGTGAAAGTTTTCTTTCGTGCCTCCTTCATTCACTCTTCTTTAACCTCTCTTTCTAACATCTACATCCTATCTTGGCGTATGTTTTCCTTTAATCGCACATAGAATGATTTGTACACTGGAATTCCTCACCTCTTCAGAATTCCCCTAAGGGTGCAATACAAAACGTTATGGCTACGCTAATGAAAATTCAAACAGGTCATTTCTTATGGTCATATACCAACGCATTTATTTACGTACATACATATATGTATTCACATAAACCGCCTTCAGGAGGAAGAAATCGCCAAAGAGATGCGTCTTGAGCTCATCCAAAACATGGTTGAACAGCAGCCAGGGCTGAAGGATGAAGTCGAGAAGTACAATAAGACGTTTATGTCAGTAATTTTCAAAAAATACCTATATTTGTAAAGCATATTATTGGAACAATGCAGATTTAAATACCAGCGACCCCAGACATTCTTATTCGTTGCTGTTTTAAATGTAGCATGTTTGCATGGAATAGTAGGCAGAGAATAGTTACTGTAATCGAATTATAAGATGCAAAATTATCAGTTTAAAGAACGACTTTTTCAAACTTTATTCTTCAGGAAACAACTCAAAGAGGCGAAGTTGTCGACTGAGAGAAACAAGAGCTGTGACGTCACCGTGATATGTTGACAGCCAACTGGTGCAATAAAATCTTTTTCGATCTTTCACAATCAGTTTTACTTACACTCATGAATGAATACACCATTCGATAGTGATATCTACAAATATATGTATGTTCTAATCTACAACTCTTCGTTGAGGGACAAAAAAAATACACGAATGATATCTACTGTACATTGAAAGCAAACATTATGTACACGTGGACAATTATTCCCTATTCAGAAGCCCGAATGATTGAGAATGCTCGTTGCTCTGAATAATTTCATCGTTAGCTCTCAGTAGCAGCCGTGTTCCATTAGAACAGCCAAGTGGCCGCGTATTCATGAAAGACGAAGACAGAATGTACTTTAGACGTCGTTGCCTGCCTTGTCTTTTGGCTGCCGCCTCGAGCACATTTTTATGGCCGGCCGCCTCTCGATCGCGTAATTGACGAATAAAGCTTGACGTATAAAAGAAGTGCCACGATTATGATAGGCGCTTCTCCTTTCAATTTTTCTCATTTCCGTGGCATTGGCCCTTTCGAGCAAGACATTCTCGCCCAACACTAGCTTACTTAGGCCACGTATGCTTAAATGAAGTATCAGTCGGAAAATAGCTTCTTTTTCCTATTCCGATATGAACAAATTTTATCCTAAAAGATTGAGTGGGGGTGGTCAAACTTTATGAAAAGCAGTATTTTGCCAGAAATTTGCATTTATTTTTCGAATACGGTAGAAAACGTCTCTGTCTATGCGCCAGGTGCGTCCTTAATAAAAAAAAAAAACGAGTGCCAAAGGGTAGGACGAAGAGACAGTCTCTGGCCGTCCTGCCAAGTTACCTTAGAACCCCATTTTCACATAGGGATAAGAGATACTAACATTGGAGAACGAAACAATGAGAGAAGGTGAGAGAAGTTTGGTTGCTAACTTGAAATTTTGTTGCGGGTGCCAAATCACCACTCTTCCTGTTTAGAAACGTAGTTTATCTTCATCGGATACTTCCTATAAGTCTGAAAGGCTATTCTAAAAGTTTCATGGATTTAGAATCTTTTCTTCTCTTTTTATTAATTTATATTTATAATTAACAAATTCATTGCAAAAACCAGCTGGTCCATGCGCCTTCTTCTCCGGCTAGCCACCTTGGCTGCGTTGGGTAAGCTCTTTCTTTTTATTTATTTATCGAATATTCCGGAGTTTTTTTTCACCGAACATCGTTTAGCATCCTTCTTTGTATTTTGAAACTTTATAAATTGTTTAAATAAATTAATATTATGGAGAAATATGCCAAATTTATAAAAAGAAAAAATGGCAAATGTAAAAAATATGTATAAGCGGGAATTTTGAAAACTACCGTATCCCCAAATTACCGTACACCATTTTAGCGGCCACGGCCGCCGGCCAGACATGCGTGGCACTCGTGCAGGGTGAACATCAACAGCCACCTAAGCACTCCTGCTCAGGAAGCGTATTCGGGCCAGAATGCTCGGCAATGTTACTCTGCAAGCCAAGTAAGGAGGAAGAGAGAGAGAGAGAGAGAGAGAGAGAGAGAGAGGGAGAGAGAGAGAGGGAGAGAGTGAGGGAATGGGAGCAAAGAAAGAGAGAGAGATAGAGAGCGAAAGAAAAAGAGAGAGAGAAGGCCAGAGAGGGAGAAAGATAGAGAATGAGATAGAAAAGGAAAGAGACGGAGACGAAGTTATTCCTTTATTCCTCGCATAAACGCAGTAAGATGAGATCGGGCCATGTTCACATTAGTTTATTGACATAATTCAATTAACAATTCAGAAATGTATTCATAATGATTCCTAAAAATCTTTCTTTCTGATGGCTGCAATGGAGTTCTTGCAGGATACTACTACGAAAATCCGCTCTTTGTCTATGGCCAAAAAGTGGTCTGCCGAAACGGACGATGGAAGAATCAGCTCGGCTATGCTGTAGGCAATTTCAGACGATTTGATGTTGCCACGTTGAATAATCTACTATGCTGTGTTTTAAGCTATTGTTTAAAATAAAAAAAATTACATTCACATTTTTCTGATTAGTAAAGTATTAAAAATTCCAGATGTATTTGTAATTAGTTGCATGGTTTTTTTCTCCTTTTCACAAAATAAGCATTAAAGGCTGTCACTGAATGCCTGCCTGGCTGTCGCGCGTTCGGAAACGAGGAACTAAAGAACGCCGAGTACGTAAATGGCACCCGGCCAAAGGCGGTGAGATTTTTTGCTCTTTTAAATAATGTTAGAAAGGGAATGTATGTATATATTTTCAGCAGAATGTAACTGAAGCTCAAGAACATGCAGGCGGAAAAAAACCAAAATACATTCAGGTGCTGTGCAACGGCGACGACTATATCTGGCCACGCGGCACGATCGTGAAGACGCAGTGCAAGAAAGGCAACTTTTTTTGTCATTTACCGAGAAAATTATATTCGGACAAACCTACTCGTAGACACGGCCAAAAATGATTACCTCATTTCAAGAATAGCGGCTCGGTAGAACCACCGTGCCTTTCGTATTAAAAGAGCGGTAAATTCATATTTTTCAATGTGTGCTTTAACTATAACAGAACTGAGATATAAACATCGAAAAGTTAGTTTAGAAATGAGTGAGGGATCTGCATGTGAAATAAATGGCAATTGGCATCCGGGGAATTAATTGAACTAGTCCATTTTTTCACTAGACTCCTCTCGATATGTAGATACCCTAGTAACAAGTGATGAAATTATTTGGCTGTAACCCGCAAAGGATATTAACAAACATTGATCGAATTAATTTTCTGAACAGATTAAGGGCAGGTGAGGTTTTTATTTCTCATCTATGATCTTTGATCTTTGATATTTAGACTTTGTCTTCAAGTCAGCGGCGAATCAGAAGCTAGGAATGGACATTCACGAGTGCATCGGTGGGGTTGAAGGATGGCGCGACAAGACGACCGGAGCCACCGGCCCCGATCTGGTGCCCGGACAGTGCGAGGCACTCTGCGATCCGATCGATCCACGGTTCGCGAACGCGGGAAATTTGAATTTTCAGTAAGGTCTTGGCCCGAAACGAAAAATTTCAGCGACATTCCAAAGAATGTAGAGAAGATCGAAGATCCGGCGACAAACTCGGCGTCCTTTGTCGAAGTGAACGGCAAAAAGAAGATCAAGCGAGATGGTGTATACAAGTTCAGATGCGCCAAAGGTGATTCAAAGATTTGTTATGAAAATTGGCCGGTTTTAAATATAAGCACTTGAAACCATCATTTCTTACTAGGTTCCTTGAAAATCTTTTTAAAAATTGGAAAAGCATAACTGGAGCGCGAATTTCGCTTAAATGGTGAAAATGAGGTGACTTAATTATGAATAATTTATGAATTTTATAAAATAATAGAATGTCGCATGATTTATTAGGTGCCACCTATCCGGACGGCACGAGCGTCCAGGAGTTGAAATGCGCTGGAGGAGACTCTGGCTACGTCGACGGAACTACGAAGCAGAACAAGGCGACAGTCCAGGCGGTTCGCATGCCTCTCAATGTCTACTTGTCACGATTCAAAACAATATACTTTGATTTTATCTGCCATTACTGCAGGGTTATAAAATACTCGTCTCACATGTTTCTATGCGTTTATAGCTCTAAAAAGTAAGACACATCTTCTTTTAAATACTATAATAATGCTAACATAGACAACGTCGAGAAGAAACGTTTTGTCATAATTCAAATCAATTTTTAAAAATTTCAAGTTTATTCCACTGGGCCCGGTGGCTGAAAACAAGGTTTAATTACATTGCGTTAAAATGCAAATGTGGGGTTCGTTGCAAGAAAAAAATACAATTTCCTTGCAGTGCAAGTCCAAAGGCTGCACACTCATCAACGCTGGCAACGTTGACCCCTCGGCCGTCGTGACATCGAATGCGAATTGTGATGCGAACGGAGAGACGGCAGTGCCCGGCTGCTCGGTCGTCATCAAGTGCAAGAAATCGAGTCAGCTGTCCCTTTTCTCTTTCAGCGACATAATTTTCAGCATATGACATTGCAACGTTGTCATCTCATACAACAACAGCAACGAAATTATTAATAACGTCTTTACGACGCCTGAGCTTAATGTGAGGTTGCTTTTGAGTGAACTCTTTCTATACTACATATTACGCCCTCTACCAGACCATCAGAGTTGCAAAAGAAAGCACGGCCTTTATTCGAAAAGGAATGCGTAAAACCAAGTGGTGAACACTCAATTTTAAAAGAATGTGAAAAAAATCATATCGCTTAAATGTTTGGGGCATTTAACATTACAAATCATATGTGATATACAAGTACATGTGACATGAGACAGGTTACTTCCCGAAACCGGAGAACTCTGATGGATACATCCTCACTTGCACCGACCACGGGACGTGGAAGAATGCACGCGGTGATGAGGTGTGAACTAGAAAATTTTTTTTGAACTATGAAAACTTGCGAAATGGGCATTATAATTTAATTTTTAAAACAAATATTTCGAAATTTATCCATCCAGGCGATTTGGCGGGAATTTGAAATGTGAAAAAAAATAATCGATAAATAGATCCACATGCCGGGTGGCCGCTTCCAAGAGAAATGCACCCGTGGCTGTACTGTGCTCTCCTTTGACGACATGCGAGACGCGACTTACGTCGTCCCGGCACCGACCGGCTCGTACAACATTGTATGTTTTTTTGGAAAGTGTTATGCGTCGCGGAACAAATGAGCTTGTTTATGGTTTTTTTTTCTTCCTGAAAAAACCCTAAGGTAAGAATTGCATAGGGCAGAACCATTGGTTAAAACATTAAAAAAGCCCATTAAAGTTCCGCAACGGCGACGAAAGCATATACCGTCTGGGCACGCAGATCACGACGCAGTGCAAGCCCAGTTAGTGCCTGTTAAAAACCAAATCGAAGAAAGGATCGCATGAGAAAATTCTTAATAAAAAATATATAAAAAAGACGTTATTGCACAACTATTTCTGCGCAATAAAGCTTCCGAGCTTCACATTTTCTCAGACTTTATCCGTTCGAGCGAAGAAGACCGCAAGACCGAGCACGCCAACTACGAGTGTCTCCCGGAACAGGGCGGATGGATGAACACGAGTTCGTGTCACACTTTTACTTATTCATTGAAAAGGGTGCTTCTGAATGAAAGTAAATTTTTTTTAGCCTTTTTCAAACATTTGACACAGAATATTAATTTCTATCTAATTTCTTTCAATGCGACAAAGAAAGTTATCAAGACTTATGTATTGATTTGTTTCGTCACCTTTCTCTTTCTCTAATAGGAACAAGCGCTCGCGCCCAACAGCCTGGCCTGTGCATTCCTGCGTGCGAAAAGCCAATGGAGCAGTCCAAGGGCACGGCCATTGATGTCACCGCCACGAAGGCTCACGTCAAAGTCGGCAGCAAATTCTACGTCTTCCCTGGCGAAAAGGCAATCGTCTCCTGCGAGAAGGGTACTTTGGAGTGGAAGAAATATTAACTGTTCTTGAGATTTGAAAGGGAATGGTCTATGAAGTATTATATTAAACATCACAATCAGAGTCCAATGACCATTATGAGATCTTTTAAGCTCTACTCACTTTGAATCCCTTTCTCTCATATATCATTTAGAATAATGCCATAGAAGGCTGAATCGTCAAATCACAGTTCGCTGACATACTTTCTAGCGTTTTAAATATTCAGGCTACGGTCTTCCATCGACGGCGCCCAATTACCCGGGCAAGAAGCAGGAGCTTCTCTGCAAGGGCGGCCATCTCGCATGGTTCGACACCGTCACGGGCATCAGCCAGGTTTCCCTCAGATTCGGATTCAGATTCAAATTAATGGAATAATGCCGGACTAATTCAAGAGGTGTCTTGTCACATCACTTTAAACAAATCATTTTGTATATGTGCGTAATCGCTTGAATATTTATATCAAACATGTGGTTTCCACACTAATTGTGTATTTATTAATATGATGGCCCGCTAGAAAATTGATCTTCTTAGCATGCGTATCCTTGCCAGCATCCGATAACTGATATGATACAAAGGGTCTCAATCCCCTTGATCCCCTCCTTCCGTCCGTCAGTCCTTTTCCGATCTCTCCAGGCCGTGCCAATGACGTGTGCCAAGGCGGACGAGCCGGGATGTTCGGTCGTCGATGCCGTTTATTCGGAGGTTACTTTTTTTTTCTAAATTAGTAATTTTATTCTTTTTTTATATTAATTACAACAAGAATCAAAATAATAAGGGGGCAATTAAGCTGCAATGTATTTATGTATTTACAAATTAAAAAAAACCGGCTGAAATTATTTTTCATAATTTTGCCTCTTTTTAAGGCAGGGAAGAAAATGAAATTTCTCCATTTAGAGAGCCAAAAAAACTTCCTCTCAAATTCCCGATTTTTTGCCTGACATATGGGCGAGGTAGTATGTCTTCTAGAGGGACGTGACTACAAAGGTATTTAGGAAAAATTTGCTGGATTAAGGTGGACTTTCGTGAGCTCCTTTAAAGGTGCAGCAAATCGGCATCTGCCACGTTGTGAACGGGCTCACTCCACTGAAATGTATCACTAACATCCGCTGCCTGCACGGCTTCGTTCCGAGGGTGCTCCCCACAGACGGCTCGCTCGACGCGACTGGTCTTCAGGTATGATTTGCCCAGTAGATTCGTACAAAAACAATGAACTAGACTCTTTATTTTCTGCGAAATAAATTAAATTCGTATAAAGATCAAAGTAAGCTTACAGTATATTAACTAGTGCGTACAAATATATGTTTGTACATAGGCCTCGCAGGGAATAAATTTCGACTGTTTGGGAGAATTGGGTGGGCAAGGGGAAAGTAAAATATTTAGGCAATATGAAATTATGTTAACTAGGGATTGCTACAGGAAGTTTCAAAAATCAATAATTTATATTTTTTGATAGGAACTTGAAGGAGGGCGAGGACCTTCAGAGAATATGCATATAAAAACGCTCCTTTCTGTCACTATGCGGTTTCATTTCTGCTCTGCTTCACAGTCGAACACCTTAAAATCTGACAAGAATCCGTGCCAAATACAGTACCAACAGATTAAAAAGAAACTATTTTCTTTCAGGCTATGGTGTGTGAGGGTGGGGACGTAGGCTGGAAATCAACGAGTACTGGTAAGAATTACTTATATTAAATTATATATTTAAAACAATTTCTATTTCTAAATAATAAGCCAGTTTCTCATAAATTTCCTTCTCTTCAAAGAGCTGCCTGTGGCTTAAAGCCGAGCAGTTAAGTTAAAGGTGCAACGAAATAAATTTCCTAGATAAGAGAATGTTGAATCCTTGTACTAAATTATTTGAGTTGAGGGAAAGGCAAGTTATTCCCATTGATTTGAAATATGTACATAATATGACGGTGCCAACTAAAAAACGGTCGTTTTTGCATTTTCGACTCGTTGTGCACACTTTTTTGGAATATTCCACACAAATATGCCAAATTTGTCAAAAAGTACACGTACTTTTTTGCAAACTTGGCATATTCCTGTGGAATATTCCAAAAAAGTGTGCATAACGAGTCGAAAATGCAAAAACGACCGTTTTTTTAGTTGGCACCGTCACATATGTACATATTTATGTATGCTGCCAGTTTTGTTTCGAAGTTATAGTTATGCGAGACACAGTAAGAAAAAAGTAACATGAAATAATAATAAGTACTATCAGTCAAAAAAACAATTTGTGCACCGAAATAAGCTAGTGCGGCACACCTTTAAAGAATTAAAGGAACTAGAAGCTGAACTGTGATCTGTTTCAATTTTTCTGCCCAATAGGCAAAATGGAGCGAATTCAGGCTCCTCCAAGGGGAGAAAATGGAGAAACAAGAAGTTATATTTAAAGGCAAACCTGGAGTGCGTCCGATTACTTGCATGCCCGCCTGCCAGGCGATCTCTGAAATGGACAAGGCCGTGTACGTGGGGGGCGCGCCCTCGGGCGACAAGGTCGTCACCTACAATGGCCATACATTCGTGCGCGAAACAACTGTCGTCATCGTCAAGTGCAAGGTTTCAACGGCCGTGAAACAGGAATAGTTGCAGGGGCCGTGTAATAGGAATAGTTGCAGGGGCCGTGGCCGTGAAATAGGAAGTTTCTGGGGCCGTGAAATAGGTATAGTTGATGGGCCCATGAAATAGGAATAGGTTTAGGGGTCGTGAAATATGAATAATTAAAAAATATATACTATACAAATAGGCAAAGAGAATGTATGTATATGTTTTCTAAAATAATGATTGCGAAGGTAAACGCGGGGAAAAGACAAGAAAAGGGGTTATTCATTTATTTACCGTGTACGGAATGAACATTTCGATGTTGCAGCACAAAATATATATAAAGGTTACGGTATCCTGACAAATTCAGCCCGGCTTCATCGCTCGGACGGAGAGCGAGAGGAAGAAGACAACGACGACCTACGAATGCGTCGGTGGCGAGCACACGTGGACGAATAAAGACACGGCCGAAGTGGACTCGCTGCCCGGCGATTCATGCGTCGCGACCTGCGCACCCATTACTACACTTCCCAAGACAGTCGTCGCGGTTACGGTAAGTACGATGGTAGATCACACATCCATCAACTGTTTAAGTCTCCAAAGAGCATAAATTTACACATATGCATATTTATGAATAAGCTTACAAATAACCGTGAAAAAGGCGACTTAAAATTAAGGATATATGTATACTTGGATGATATTACAATTGGATTATGATCTTGAATTACTCAGAATGCATCCCTTTAAACTGCATCGCCTATTTTAGTCGAAAGTGCGCGAATTCAAACAGGTGTTATCTGTGCTCCTTTAAGCGCCCGACCATCTTCGAGCTGGACGGCAAGCAACTCGTGGCTGAGGGCGACCGCTACAGATTCAAGTGCATCGCCGGCCACGCCTACAAGGCGGGCAGCGCCGAGGCAAAGGATGGCATGCAGAATCTCGCGTGCAAGGGAGGAGACGAGCAGTATGTCAATCAGAAGGTCAGTCGAGAAGAGCATGTCCAGATGGGATGACCAAAGTAGGGCCGAGACTTACTGCCAGAGCAAATGATCATTAATTGACTTGCTAATAATTTGTGCATTGACTTTCTTCCGATCAGATAGCATCAGTGTTCCATTAAGTAGTCCTGCTTTAATGAAATGTGCCAAATTAAAACCAGCGGGGCGTTCGCAATAATTTCATCTCTGTATTGAGTAAAATTAGTAAAAAAAATATTAATTAAATAAATATTCCTTCACCAAAAATTACCTGTTAATATGTACCAGTTTAATAAGAGTTACTGTTAATCAGCTATATATTAATTGGCATTTTTGTGTTACCTATCTAAAAAAGAACTCATCAGACCGGCCTCGGAAAAGCGGTTGTGCTCGAGTGCGAGAGGGGCACGCCGCCAGGTTGCGCCAATGTCGAGACGAACATCCAGACTAGCCAGATTGTCGGTTGCATCTCAGAGAACGGATTGACATCTTCGGGATGCGTGATGACGCTGGAGTGCGCGGAGGGTAAGCGAGAGAAAGGATGGGAAATGAGGTGGAGGAAGTTGCGCTGAAATTATATCTGGATAAAACATGACTTTTTGGTACAAACCGGCATATATGTATGTACATATGTGCATGCATACATACATATACAAATGTATATGTATGTAGTATGTTTGAATAACACTTGCAAAGTTATCGAATAGCAATGTTCCTGTGGCGATTTGCAACTTTTGAACTAATTTTGGCCATAACTTCGCAGACAGTATTTTCTTTGAATAGTATGAGTGAAAGAGAGAAGGAGATAGAAATGTCTGTCTCTAGGATTTTTCTCGAAGTCGGAGAAGAAGCAGACTGTCAAGTGCCTCGACAACGGCACTTCGAGCACGTGGGTCAACAAGGATACGAATTTGGTGAGTGGCTAAAGAAGTCGAACTTTTATTTACATTTCTGTGATAGCACACATCATTTTTCAGTTATTAATCTCCTTTGGAATTATTATTTTCCAACTAATCACAATGCTTCTATCCCCAGGTCATCGGAAAGTAAATGATAATCTAGGAGTATGATTCTCGCTTCGGGTGCAAGAGGTCCCGGGTTCGAATCCCGGTTCGGCCCAGACTTTTGATTATGCCCTCAGGCACAATTGAGGAAAGTAAATTAGCAAGGTAACTCAATCGTGGCCGGATGGTCTAGGGGTATGATTCTCGCTTCGGGTGCGAGAGGTATCGGGTTCGAATCCCGGTTCGGCCCAGACTTTTGATTATGCCCTCAGGCACTATTGAGGAAAGTAAATTAGCAAGGTAACTCAATCGTGGCCGGATGGTCTAGGGGTATGATTCTCGCTTCGGGTGCGAGAGGTCCCGGGTTCGAATCCCGGTTCGGACCGGACTTTTGATTATGCCCTTAGGCACTGTAGAGGAAAGTAAATTAGCAGGGTAACGCAATCGTGGCCGGATGGTCTATAGGTATGATTCTCGCTTCGGGTGCGAGAGGTCCCGGGTTCGAATCCCGGTTCGGCCCAGACTTTTGATTATGCCCTCAGGCACTGTAGAGGAAAGTAAATTAGCAAGGTAACGCAATCGTGGCCGGATGGTCTAGGGGTATGATTCTCGCTTCGGGTGCGAGAGGTCCCGGGTTTGAATCCCGGTTCGGCCCCGACTTTTGATTATGCCCTCAGGCACTATTGAGGAAAGTAAATTAGCAAGGTAACTCAATCGTGGCCGGATGGTCTAGGGGCATGATTCTCGCTTCGGGTGCGAGAGGTCCCGGGTTCGAATCCCGGTTCGGCCCAGACTTTTGATTACGCCCTCAGGCACTGTAGAGGAAAGTAAATTAGCAAGGTAGCGCAATCGTGGCCGGATGGTCTATAGGTATGATTCTCGCTTCGGGTGCGAGAGGTCCCGCGTTCGAATCCCGGTTCGGCCCAGACTTTTGATTATGCCCTCAGGCACTGTAGAGGAAAGTAAATTAGCAAGGTAACGCAATCGTGGCCGGATGGTCTAGGGGTATGATTCTCGCTTCGGGTGCGAGAGGTCCCGGGTTCGAATCCCGGTTCGGCCCCGACTTTTGATTATGCCCTCAGGCACTATTGAGGAAAGTAAATTAGCAAGGTAACTCAATCGTGGCCCGATGGTCTAGTGGTATGATTCTCGCTTCGGGTGCGAGAGGTCCCGGGTTCGAATCCCTGTTCGGCCCAGACTTTTGATTATGCCCTCAGGCACAATTGAGGAAAGTAAATTAGCAAGGTAACTCAATCGTGGCCGGATGGTCTAGGGGTATGATTCTCGCTTCGGGTGCGAGAGGTGCCGGGTTCGAATCCCGGTTCGGCCCAGACTTTTGATTATGCCCTTAGGCACTGTAGAGGAAAGTAAATTAGCAGGGTAACGCAATCGTGGCCGGATGGTATAGGGGTATGATTCTCGCTTCGGGTGCGAGAGGTCCCGGGTTCGAATCCCGGTTCGGCCCAGACTTTTGATTACGCCGCCATCAGGCACTGTAGAGGAAAGTAAATTAGCAAGGTAACGCAATCGTGGCCGGATGGTCTAGGGGTATGATTCTCGCTTCGGGTGCGAGAGGTCCCGGGTTCGAATCCCGGTTCGGCCCAGACTTTTGATTACGCCGCCCTCAGGCACTGTAGAGGAAAGTAAATTAGCAAGGTAACGCAATCGTGGCCGGATGGTCTAGGGGTATGATTCTCGCTTCGGGTGCGAGAGGTCCCGGGTTCGAATCCCGGTTCGGCCCAGACTTTTGATTATGCCCTTAGGCACTGTAGAGGAAAGTAAATTAGCAGGGTAACGCAATCGTGGCCGGATGGTCTAGGGGTATGATTCTCGCTTCGGGTGCGAGAGGTCCCGGGTTCGAATCCCGGTTCGGCCCAGACTTTTGATTATGCCCTCAGGCACTGTATAGGAAAGTAAATTAGCAAGGTAACGCAATCGTGGCCGGATGGTCTAGGGGTATGATTCTCGCTTCGGGTGCGAGAGGTCCCGGGTTCGAATCCCGGTTCGGCCCCGACTTTTGATTATGCCCTCAGGCACTATTGAGGAAAGTAAATTAGCAAGGTAACCCAATCGTGGCCGGATTGTCTAGGGATATGATTCTCGCTTCGGGTGCGAGAGTTCCCGGGTTCGAATCCCGGTTCGGCCCAGACTTTTGATTACGCCCTCAGGCACTGTAGAGGAAAGTAAATTAGCAAGGTAACGCAATCGTGGCCGGATGGTCTACTGGTATGATTCTCGCTTCGGGTGCGAGAGGTCCCGGGTTCGAATCCCGGTTCGGCCCAGACTTTTGATTATGCCCTCAGGCACTGTAGAGGAAAGTTAATTAGCAGGGTAACGTAATTGTGGACGGATGGTCGTAACGTAATTGTGGACGGATGGTCTAGGGGTATGATTCTCGCTTCGGGTGCGAGAGGTGCCGGGTTCGAATCCCGGTTCGGCCCAGACTTTTGATTACGCCGCCCTCAGGCACTGTAGAGGAAAGTAAATTAGCAAGGTAACGCAATCGTGGCCGGATGGTCTACTGGTATGATTCTCGCTTCGGGTGCGAGAGGTCCCGGGTTCGAATCCCGGTTCGGCCCAGACTTTTGATTATGCCCTTAGGCACTGTAGAGGAAAGTAAATTAGCAGGGTAACGCAATCGTGGCCGGATGGTCTAGGGGTATGATTCTCGCTTCGGGTGCGAGAGGTCCCGGGTTCGAATCCCGGTTCGGCCCAGACTTTTGATTGTGCCCTCAGGCACTGTAGAGGAAAGTAAATTAGCAAGGTAACGCAATCGTGGCCGGATGGTCTAGGGGTATGATTCTCGCTTCGGGTGCGAGAGGTCCCGGGTTCGAATCCCGGTTCGGCCCCGACTTTTGATTATGCCCTCAGGCACTATTGAGGAAAGTAAATTAACAAGGTAACCCAATCGTGGCCGGATTGTCTAGGGATATGATTCTCGCTTCGGGTGCGAGAGGTCCCGGGTTCGAATCCCGGTTCGGCCCAGACTTTTGATTACGCCCTCAGGCACTGTAGAGGAAAGTAAATTAGCAAGGTAACGCAATCGTGGCCGGATGGTCTAATGGTATGATTCTCGCTTCGGGTGCGAGAGGTCCCGGGTTCGAATCCCGGTTCGGCCCCGACTTTTGATTATGCCCTCAGGCACTATTGAGGAAAGTAAATTAGCAAGGTAACCCAATCGTGGCCGGATTGTCTAGGGATATGATTCTCGCTTCGGGTGCGAGAGTTCCCGGGTTCGAATCCCGGTTCGGCCCAGACTTTTGATTACGCCCTCAGGCACTGTAGAGGAAAGTAAATTAGCAAGGTAACGCAATCGTGGCCGGATGGTCTACTGGTATGATTCTCGCTTCGGGTGCGAGAGGTCCCGGGTTCGAATCCCGGTTCGGCCCAGACTTTTGATTATGCCCTCAGGCACTGTAGAGGAAAGTTAATTAGCAGGGTAACGTAATTGTGGACGGATGGTCTAGGGGTATGATTCTCGCTTCCGGTGCGAGAGGTGCCGGGTTCGAATCCCGGTTCGGCCCAGACTTTTGATTATGCCCTTAGGCACTGTAGAGGAAAGTAAATTAGCAGGGTAACGCAATCGTGGCCGGATAGTATAGGGGTATGATTCTCGCTTCGGGTGCGAGAGGTCCCGGGTTCGAATCCCGGTTCGGCCCAGACTTTTGATTACGCCGCCATCAGGCACTGTAGAGGAAAGTTAATTAGCAGGGTAACGTAATTGTGGACGGATGGTCTAGGGGTATGATTCTCGCTTCGGGTGCGAGAGGTGCCGGGTTCGAATCCCGGTTCGGCCCAGACTTTTGATTACGCCGCCCTCAGGCACTGTAGAGGAAAGTAAATTAGCAAGGTAACGCAATCGTGGCCGGATGGTCTACTGGTATGATTCTCGCTTCGGGTGCGAGAGGTCCCGGGTTCGAATCCCGGTTCGGCCCAGACTTTTGATTATGCCCTTATGCACTGTAGAGGAAAGTAAATTAGCAGGGTAACGCAATCGTGGCCGGATGGTCTAGGGGTATGATTCTCGCTTCGGGTGCGAGAGGTCCCGGGTTCGAATCCCGGTTCGGCCCAGACTTTTGATTGTGCCCTCAGGCACTGTAGAGGAAAGTAAATTAGCAAGGTAACGCAATCGTGGCCGGATGGTCTAGGGGTATGATTCTCGCTTCGGGTGCGAGAGGTCCCGGGTTCGAATCCCGGTTCGGCCCCGACTTTTGATTATGCCCTCAGGCACTATTGAGGAAAGTAAATTAACAAGGTAACCCAATCGTGGCCGGATTGTCTAGGGATATGATTCTCGCTTCGGGTGCGAGAGGTCCCGGGTTCGAATCCCGGTTCGGCCCAGACTTTTGATTACGCCCTCAGGCACTGTAGAGGAAAGTAAATTAGCAAGGTAACGCAATCGTGGCCGGATGGTCTAATGGTATGATTCTCGCTTCGGGTGCGAGAGGTCCCGGGTTCGAATCCCGGTTCGGCCCAGACTTTTGATTATGCCCTCAGGCACTGTAGAGGAAAGTAAATTAGCAGGGTAACGCAATCGTGGCCGGATGGTATAGGGGTATGATTCTCGCTTCGGGTGCGAGAGGTCCCGGGTTCGAATCCCGGTTCGGCCCAGACTTTTGATTACGCCGCCATCAGGCACTGTAGAGGAAAGTAAATTAGCAAGGTAACGCAATCGTGGCCGGATGGTCTAGGGGTATGCTTCTCGCTTCGGGTGCGAGAGGTCCCGGGTTCGAATCCCGGTTCGGCCCAGACTTTTGATTACGCCGCCATCAGGCACTGTAGAGGAAAGTTAATTAGCAGGGTAACGTAATTGTGGACGGATGGTCTAGGGGTATGATTCTCGCTTCGGGTGCGAGAGGTGCCGGGTTCGAATCCCGGTTCGGCCCAGACTTTTGATTACGCCGCCCTCAGGCACTGTAGAGGAAAGTAAATTAGCAAGGTAACGCAATCGTGGCCGGATGGTCTACTGGTATGATTCTCGCTTCGTGTGCGAGAGGTCCCGGGTTCGAATCCCATTTCGGCCCAGACTTTTGATTACGCCGCCCTCAGGCACTGTAGAAGAAAGTAAATTAGCAAGGTAACGCAATCGTGGCCGGATGGTCTAGGGGTATGATTCTCGCTTCGGGTGCGAGAGGTCCCGGGTTCGAATCCCGGTTCGGCCCGGACTTTTGATTATGCCCTTAGGCACTGTAGAGGAAAGTAAATTAGCAGGGTAACGCAATCGTGGCCGGATGGTCTAGGGGTATGATTCTCGCTTCGGGTGCGAGAGGTCCCGGGTTCGAATCCCGGTTCGGCCCAGACTTTTGATTATGCCCTCAGGCACTGTAGAGGAAAGTAAATTAGCAGGGTAACGCAATCGTGGCCGGATGGTCTAGGGGTATGATTCTCGCTTCGGGTGCGAGAGGTCCCGGGTTCGAATCCCGGTTCGGCCCGACTTTTGATTATGCCCTTAGGCACTGTAGAGGAAAGTAAATTAGCAGGGTAACGCAATCGTGGCCGGATGGTCTAGGGGTATGATTCTCGCTTCGGGTGCGAGAGGTCCCGGGTTCGAATCCCGGTTCGGCCCAGACTTTTGATTATGCCCTCAGGCACTGTAGAGGAAAGTTAATTAGCAGGGTAACGTAATTATGCACGGATGGTCTAGGGGTATGATTCTCGCTTCGGGTGCGAGAGGTGCCGGGTTCGAATCCCGGTTCGGCCCAGACTTTTGATTATGCCCTTAGGCACTGTAGAGGAAAGTAAATTAGCAGGGTAACGCAATCGTGGCCGGATGGTATAGGGGTATGATTCTCGCTTCGGGTGCGAGAGGTCCCGGGTTCGAATCCCGGTTCGGCCCAGACTTTTGATTACGCCGCCATCAGGCACTGTAGAGGAAAGTAAATTAGCAAGGTAACGCAATCGTGGCCGGATGGTCTAGGGGTATGATTCTCGCTTCGGGTGCGAGAGGTCCCGGGTTCGAATCCCGGTTCGGCCCAGACTTTTGATTACGCCGCCCTCAGGCACTGTAGAGGAAAGTAAATTAGCAAGGTAACGTAATCGTGGCCGGATGGTCTAGGGGTATGATTCTCGCTTCGGGTGCGAGAGGTCCCGGGTTCGAATCCCGGTTCGGCCCAGACTTTTGATTATGCCCTTAGGCACTGTAGAGGAAAGTAAATTAGCAGGGTAACGCAATCGTGGCCGGATGGTCTAGGGGTATGATTCTCGCTTCGGGTGCGAGAGGTCCCGGGTTCGAATCCCGGTTCGGCCCAGACTTTTGATTATGCCCTCAGGCACTGTAGAGGAAAGTAAATTAGCAAGGTAACGCAATCGTGGCCGGATGGTCTAGGGGTATGATTCTCGCTTCGGGTGCGAGAGGTCCCGGGTTCGAATCCCGGTTCGGCCCAGACTTTTGATTACGCCGCCCTCAGGCACTGTAGAGGAAAGTAAATTAGCAAGGTAACGTAATCGTGGCCGGATGGTCTAGGGGTATGATTCTCGCTTCGGGTGCGAGAGGTCCCGGGTTCGAATCCCGGTTCGGCCCAGACTTTTGATTATGCCCTTAGGCACTGTAGAGGAAAGTAAATTAGCAGGGTAACGCAATCGTGGCCGGATGGTCTAGGGGTATGATTCTCGCTTCGGGTGCGAGAGGTCCCGGGTTCGAATCCCGGTTCGGCCCAGACTTTTGATTATGCCCTCAGGCACTGTAGAGGAAAGTAAATTAGCAAGGTAACGCAATCGTGGCCGGATGGTCTAGGGGTATGATTCTCGCTTCGGGTGCGAGAGGTCCCGGGTTCGAATCCCGGTTCGGCCCAGACTTTTGATTACGCCGCCATCAGGCACTGTAGAGGAAAGTTAATTAGCAGGGTAACGTAATTGTGGACGGATGGTCTAGGGGTATGATTCTCGCTTCGGGTGCGAGAGGTGTCGGGTTCGAATCCCGGTTCGGCCCAGACTTTTGATTATGCCCTTAGGCACTGTAGAGGAAAGTAAATTAGCAGGGTAACGCAATCGTGGCCGGATGGTCTAGGGGTATGATTCTCGCTTCGGGTGCGAGAGGTCCCGGGTTCGAATCCCGGTTCGGCCCAGACTTTTGATTATGCCCTCAGGCACTGTAGAGGAAAGTAAATTAGCAAGGTAACGCAATCGTGGCCGGATGGTCTAGGGGTATGATTCTCGCTTCGGGTGCGAGAGGTCCCGGGTTCGAATCCCGGTTCGGCCCAGACTTTTGATTACGCCGCCATCAGGCACTGTAGAGGAAAGTTAATTAGCAGGGTAACGTAATTGTGGACGGATGGTCTAGGGGTATGATTCTCGCTTCGGGTGCGAGAGGTGTCGGGTTCGAATCCCGGTTCGGCCCAGACTTTTGATTACGCCGCCCTCAGGCACTGTAGAGGAAAGTAAATTAGCAAGGTAACGCAATCGTGGCCGGATGGTCTACTGGTATGATTCTCGCTTCGGGTGCGAGAGGTCCCGGGTTCGAATCCCGGTTCGGCCCAGACTTTTGATTATGCCCTTAGGCACTGTAGAGGAAAGTAAATTAGCAGGGTAACGCAATCGTGGCCGGATGGTCTAGGGGTATGATTCTCGCTTCGGGTGCGAGAGGTCCCGGGTTCGAATCCCGGTTCGGCCCAGACTTTTGATTATGCCCTCAGGCACTGTAGAGGAAAGTAAATTAGCAAGGTAACGCAATCGTGGCCGGATGGTCTAGGGGTATGATTCTCGCTTCGGGTGCGAGAGGTCCCGGGTTCGAATCCCGGTTCGGCCCCGACTTTTGATTATGCCCTTAGGCACTATTGAGGAAAGTAAATTAGCAAGGTAACCCAATCGTGGCCGGATTGTCTAGGGATATGATTCTCGCTTCGGGTGCGAGAGGTCCCGGGTTCGAATCCCGGTTCGGCCCAGACTTTTGATTACGCCCTCAGGCACTGTAGAGGAAAGTAAATTAGCAAGGTAACGCAATCGTGGCCGGATGGTCTACTGGTATGATTCTCGCTTCGGGTGCGAGAGGTCCCTAGTTCGAATCCCGGTTCGGCCCAGACTTTTGATTATGCCCTCAGGCACTGTAGAGGAAAGTTAATTAGCAGGGTAACGTAATTGTGGACGGATGGTCTAGGGGTATGATTCTCGCTTCGGGTGCGAGAGGTGCCGGGTTCGAATCCCGGTTCGGCCCAGACTTTTGATTATGCCCTTAGGCACTGTAGAGGAAAGTAAATTAGCAGGGTAACGCAATCGTGGCCGGATGGTCTAGGGGTATGATTCTCGCTTCGGGTGCGAGAGGTCCCGGGTTCGAATCCCGGTTCGGCCCAGACTTTTGATTATGCCCTCAGGCACTGTAGAGGAAAGTAAATTAGCAAGGTAACGCAATCGTGGCCGGATGGTCTAGGGGTATGATTCTCGCTTCGGGTGCGAGAGGTCCCGGGTTCGAATCCCGGTTCGGCCCAGACTTTTGATTACGCCGCCCTCAGGCACTGTAGAGGAAAGTAAATTAGCAAGGTAACGTAATCGTGGCCGGATGGTCTAGGGGTATGATTCTCGCTTCGGGTGCGAGAGGTCCCGGGTTCGAATCCCGGTTCGGCCCAGACTTTTGATTATGCCCTTAGGCACTGTAGAGGAAAGTAAATTAGCAGGGTAACGCAATCGTGGCCGGATGGTCTAGGGGTATGATTCTCGCTTCGGGTGCGAGAGGTCCCGGGTTCGAATCCCGGTTCGGCCCAGACTTTTGATTATGCCCTCAGGCACTGTAGAGGAAAGTAAATTAGCAAGGTAACGCAATCGTGGCCGGATGGTCTAGGGGTATGATTCTCGCTTCGGGTGCGAGAGGTCCCGGGTTCGAATCCCGGTTCGGCCCAGACTTTTGATTACGCCGCCATCAGGCACTGTAGAGGAAAGTTAATTAGCAGGGTAACGTAATTGTGGACGGATGGTCTAGGGGTATGATTCTCGCTTCGGGTGCGAGAGGTGTCGGGTTCGAATCCCGGTTCGGCCAGACTTTTGATTACGCCGCCCTCAGGCACTGTAGAGGAAAGTAAATTAGCAAGGTAACGCAATCGTGGCCGGATGGTCTACTGGTATGATTCTCGCTTCGGGTGCGAGAGGTCCCGGGTTCGAATCCCGGTTCGGCCCAGACTTTTGATTATGCCCTTAGGCACTGTAGAGGAAAGTAAATTAGCAGGGTAACGCAATCGTGGCCGGATGGTCTAGGGGTATGATTCTCGCTTCGGGTGCGAGAGGTCCCGGGTTCGAATCCCGGTTCGGCCCAGACTTTTGATTATGCCCTCAGGCACTGTAGAGGAAAGTAAATTAGCAAGGTAACGCAATCGTGGCCGGATGGTCTAGGGGTATGATTCTCGCTTCGGGTGCGAGAGGTCCCGGGTTCGAATCCCGGTTCGGCCCCGACTTTTGATTATGCCCTCAGGCACTATTGAGGAAAGTAAATTAGCAAGGTAACCCAATCGTGGCCGGATTGTCTAGGGATATGATTCTCGCTTCGGGTGCGAGAGGTCCCGGGTTCGAATCCCGGTTCGGCCCAGACTTTTGATTACGCCCTCAGGCACTGTAGAGGAAAGTAAATTAGCAAGGTAACGCAATCGTGGCCGGATGGTCTACTGGTATGATTCTCGCTTCGGGTGCGAGAGGTCCCGGGTTCGAATCCCGGTTCGGCCCAGACTTTTGATTATGCCCTCAGGCACTGTAGAGGAAAGTTAATTAGCAGGGTAACGTAATTGTGGACGGATGGTCTAGGGGTATGATTCTCGCTTCGGGTGCGAGAGGTGCCGGGTTCGAATCCCGGTTCGGCCCAGACTTTTGATTATGCCCTTAGGCACTGTAGAGGAAAGTAAATTAGCAGGGTAACGCAATCGTGGCCGGATGGTATAGGGGTATGATTCTCGCTTCGGGTGCGAGAGGTCCCGGGTTCGAATCCCGGTTCGGCCCAGACTTTTGATTACGCCGCCATCAGGCACTGTAGAGGAAAGTAAATTAGCAAGGTAACGCAATCGTGGCCGGATGGTCTAGGGGTATGATTCTCGCTTCGGGTGCGAGAGGTCCCGGGTTCGAATCCCGGTTCGGCCCAGACTTTTGATTACGCCGCCATCAGGCACTGTAGAGGAAAGTTAATTAGCAGGGTAACGTAATTGTGGACGGATGGTCTAGGGGTATGATTCTCGCTTCGGGTGCGAGAGGTGCCGGGTTCGAATCCCGGTTCGGCCCAGACTTTTGATTACGCCGCCCTCAGGCACTGTAGAGGAAAGTAAATTAGCAAGGTAACGCAATCGTGGCCGGATGGTCTACTGGTATGATTCTCGCTTCGGGTGCGAGAGGTCCCGGGTTCGAATCCCGGTTCGGCCCAGACTTTTGATTACGCCGCCCTCAGGCACTGTAGAGGAAAGTAAATTAGCAAGGTAACGCAATCGTGGCCGGATGGTCTAGGGGTATGATTCTCGCTTCGGGTGCGAGAGGTCCCGGGTTCGAATCCCGGTTCGGCCCAGACTTTTGATTATGCCCTTAGGCACTGTAGAGGAAAGTAAATTAGCAGGGTAACGCAATCGTGGCCGGATGGTCTAGGGGTATGATTCTCGCTTCGGGTGCGAGAGGTCCCGGGTTCGAATCCCGGTTCGGCCCAGACTTTTGATTATGCCCTCAGGCACTGTAGAGGAAAGTAAATTAGCAAGGTAACGCAATCGTGGCCGGATGGTCTAGGGGTATGATTCTCGCTTCGGGTGCGAGAGGTCCCGGGTTCGAATCCCGGTTCGGCCCAGACTTTTGATTACGCCGCCATCAGGCACTGTAGAGGAAAGTAAATTAGCAAGGTAACGCAATCGTGGCCGGATGGTCTAGGGGTATGATTCTCGCTTCGGGTGCGAGAGGTCCCGGGTTCGAATCCCGTTCGGCCCAGACTTTTGATTACGCCGCCCTCAGGCACTGTAGAGGAAAGTAAATTAGCAAGGTAACGCAATCGTGGCCGGATGGTCTAGGGGTATGATTCTCGCTTCGGGTGCGAGAGGTCCCGGGTTCGAATCCCGGTTCGGCCCAGACTTTTGATTATGCCCTTAGGCACTGTAGAGGAAAGTAAATTAGCAGGGTAACGCAATCGTGGCCGGATGGTCTAGGGGTATGATTCTCGCTTCGGGTGCGAGAGGTCCCGGGTTCGAATCCCGGTTCGGCCCAGACTTTTGATTATGCCCTCAGGCACTGTAGAGGAAAGTAAATTAGCAAGGTAACGCAATCGTGGCCGGATGGTCTAGGGGTATGATTCTCGCTTCGGGTGCGAGAGGTCCCGGGTTCGAATCCCGGTTCGGCCCCGACTTTTGATTATGCCCTCAGGCACTATTGAGGAAAGTAAATTAGCAAGGTAACCCAATCGTGGCCGGATTGTCTAGGGATATGATTCTCGCTTCGGGTGCGAGAGGTCCCGGGTTCGAATCCCGGTTCGGCCCAGACTTTTGATTACGCCCTCAGGCACTGTAGAGGAAAGTAAATTAGCAAGGTAACGCAATCGTGGCCGGATGGTCTAGGGGTATGATTCTCGCTTCGGGTGCGAGAGGTCCCGGGTTCGAATCCCGGTTCGGCCCAGACTTTTGATTATGCCCTCAGGCACTGTAGAGGAAAGTTAATTAGCAGGGTAACGTAATTGTGGACGGATGGTCTAGGGGTATGATTCTCGCTTCGGGTGCGAGAGGTGCCGGGTTCGAATCCCGGTTCGGCCCAGACTTTTGATTATGCCCTTAGGCACTGTAGAGGAAAGTAAATTAGCAGGGTAACGCAATCGTGGCCGGATGGTCTAGGGATATGATTCTCGCTTCGGGTGCGAGAGGTCCCGGGTTCGAATCCCGGTTCGGCCCAGACTTTTGATTACGCCGCCATCAGGCACTGTAGAGGAAAGTAAATTAGCAAGGTAACGCAATCGTGGCCGGATGGTCTAGGGGTATGATTCTCGCTTCGGGTGCGAGAGGTCCCGGGTTCGAATCCCGTTTCGGCCCAGACTTTTGATTATGCCCTTAGGCACTGTAGAGGAAAGTAAATTAGCAGGGTAACGCAATCGTGGCCGGATGGTCTAGGGGTATGATTCTCGCTTCGGGTGCGAGAGGTCCCGGGTTCGAATCCCGGTTCGGCCCAGACTTTTGATTATGCCCTCAGGCACTGTAGAGGAAAGTAAATTAGCAAGGTAACGCAATCGTGGCCGGATGGTCTAGGGGTATGATTCTCGCTTCGGGTGCGAGAGGTCCCGGGTTCGAATCCCGGTTCGGCCCCGACTTTTGATTATGCCCTCAGGCACTGTAGAGGAAAGTAAATTAGCAAGGTAACGCAATCGTGGCCGGATGGTCTAGGGATATGATTCTCGCTTCGGGTGCGAGAGGTCCCGGGTTCGAATCCCGGTTCGGCCCAGACTTTTGATTACGCCCTCAGGCACTGTAGAGGAAAGTAAATTAGCAAGGTAACGCAATCGTGGCCGGATGGTCTAGGGTATGATTCTCGCTTCGGGTGCGAGAGGTCCCGGGTTCGAATCCCGGTTCGGCCCAGACTTTTGATTATGCCCTCAGGCACTGTAGAGGAAAGTAAATTAGCAGGGTAACGTAATTGTGGACGGATGGTCTAGGGGTATGATTCTCGCTTCGGGTGCGAGAGGTCCCGGGTTCGAATCCCGGTTCGGCCCAGACTTTTGATTATGCCCTTAGGCACTGTAGAGGAAAGTAAATTAGCAGGGTAACGCAATCGTGGCCGGATGGTATAGGGGTATGATTCTCGCTTCGGGTGCGAGAGGTCCCGGGTTCGAATCCCGGTTCGGCCCAGACTTTTGATTATGCCCTCAGGCACTGTAGAGGAAAGTAAATTAGCAAGGTAACGCAATCGTGGCCGGATGGTCTAGGGGTATGATTCTCGCTTCGGGTGCGAGAGGTCCCGGGTTCGAATCCCGGTTCGGCCCAGACTTTTGATTACGCCGCCATCAGGCACTGTAGAGGAAAGTAAATTAGCAAGGTAACGCAATCGTGGCCGGATGGTCTAGGGGTATGATTCTCGCTTCGGGTGCGAGAGGTCCCGGGTTCGAATCCCGGTTCGGCCCAGACTTTTGATTACGCCGCCATCAGGCACTGTAGAGGAAAGTAAATTAGCAGGGTAACGCAATCGTGGCCGGATGGTCTAGGGGTATGATTCTCGCTTCGGGTGCGAGAGGTGCCGGGTTCGAATCCCGGTTCGGCCCAGACTTTTGATTACGCCGCCCTCAGGCACTGTAGAGGAAAGTAAATTAGCAAGGTAACGCAATCGTGGCCGGATGGTCTAGGGGTATGATTCTCGCTTCGGGTGCGAGAGGTCCCGGGTTCGAATCCCGGTTCGGCCCAGACTTTTGATTACGCCGCCCTCAGGCACTGTAGAGGAAAGTAAATTAGCAAGGTAACGCAATCGTGGCCGGATGGTCTAGGGGTATGATTCTCGCTTCGGGTGCGAGAGGTCCCGGGTTCGAATCCCGGTTCGGCCCAGACTTTTGATTATGCCCTTAGGCACTGTAGAGGAAAGTAAATTAGCAGGGTAACGCAATCGTGGCCGGATGGTCTAGGGGTATGATTCTCGCTTCGGGTGCGAGAGGTCCCGGGTTCGAATCCCGGTTCGGCCCAGACTTTTGATTATGCCCTCAGGCACTGTAGAGGAAAGTAAATTAGCAAGGTAACGCAATCGTGGCCGGATGGTCTAGGGGTATGATTCTCGCTTCGGGTGCGAGAGGTCCCGGGTTCGAATCCCGGTTCGGCCCAGACTTTTGATTACGCCGCCATCAGGCACTGTAGAGGAAAGTAAATTAGCAGGGTAACGTAATCGTGGCCGGATGGTCTAGGGGTATGATTCTCGCTTCGGGTGCGAGAGGTCCCGGGTTCGAATCCCGGTTCGGCCCAGACTTTTGATTACGCCGCCCTCAGGCACTGTAGAGGAAAGTAAATTAGCAAGGTAACGCAATCGTGGCCGGATGGTCTAGGGTATGATTCTCGCTTCGGGTGCGAGAGGTCCCGGGTTCGAATCCCGGTTCGGCCCAGACTTTTGATTACGCCGCCCTCAGGCACTGTAGAGGAAAGTAAATTAGCAAGGTAACGCAATCGTGGCCGGATGGTCTAGGGGTATGATTCTCGCTTCGGGTGCGAGAGGTCCCGGGTTCGAATCCCGGTTCGGCCCAGACTTTTGATTATGCCCTCAGGCACTGTAGAGGAAAGTAAATTAGCAGGGTAACGCAATCGTGGCCGGATGGTCTAGGGGTATGATTCTCGCTTCGGGTGCGAGAGGTCCCGGGTTCGAATCCCGGTTCGGCCCAGACTTTTGATTATGCCCTCAGGCACTGTAGAGGAAAGTAAATTAGCAAGGTAACGCAATCGTGGCCGGATGGTCTAGGGGTATGATTCTCGCTTCGGGTGCGAGAGGTCCCGGGTTCGAATCCCGGTTCGGCCCAGACTTTTGATTACGCCGCCATCAGGCACTGTAGAGGAAAGTTAATTAGCAGGGTAACGTAATTGTGGACGGATGGTCTAGGGGTATGATTCTCGCTTCGGGTGCGAGAGGTGCCGGGTTCGAATCCCGGTTCGGCCCAGACTTTTGATTACGCCGCCCTCAGGCACTGTAGAGGAAAGTAAATTAGCAAGGTAACGCAATCGTGGCCGGATGGTCTAGGGGTATGATTCTCGCTTCGGGTGCGAGAGGTCCCGGGTTCGAATCCCGGTTCGGCCCAGACTTTTGATTACGCCGCCCTCAGGCACTGTAGAGGAAAGTAAATTAGCAAGGTAACGCAATCGTGGCCGGATGGTCTAGGGGTATGATTCTCGCTTCGGGTGCGAGAGGTCCCGGGTTCGAATCCCGGTTCGGCCCAGACTTTTGATTATGCCCTTAGGCACTGTAGAGGAAAGTAAATTAGCAGGGTAACGCAATCGTGGCCGGATGGTCTAGGGGTATGATTCTCGCTTCGGGTGCGAGAGGTCCCGGGTTCGAATCCCGGTTCGGCCCAGACTTTTGATTATGCCCTCAGGCACTGTAGAGGAAAGTAAATTAGCAAGGTAACGCAATCGTGGCCGGATGGTCTAGGGGTATGATTCTCGCTTCGGGTGCGAGAGGTCCCGGGTTCGAATCCCGGTTCGGCCCAGACTTTTGATTACGCCGCCATCAGGCACTGTAGAGGAAAGTAAATTAGCAAGGTAACGCAATCGTGGCCGGATGGTCTAGGGGTATGATTCTCGCTTCGGGTGCGAGAGGTCCCGGGTTCGAATCCCGTTCGGCCCAGACTTTTGATTACGCCGCCCTCAGGCACTGTAGAGGAAAGTAAATTAGCAAGGTAACGCAATCGTGGCCGGATGGTCTAGGGGTATGATTCTCGCTTCGGGTGCGAGAGGTCCCGGGTTCGAATCCCGGTTCGGCCCAGACTTTTGATTATGCCCTTAGGCACTGTAGAGGAAAGTAAATTAGCAGGGTAACGCAATCGTGGCCGGATGGTCTAGGGGTATGATTCTCGCTTCGGGTGCGAGAGGTCCCGGGTTCGAATCCCGGTTCGGCCCAGACTTTTGATTATGCCCTCAGGCACTGTAGAGGAAAGTAAATTAGCAAGGTAACGCAATCGTGGCCGGATGGTCTAGGGGTATGATTCTCGCTTCGGGTGCGAGAGGTCCCGGGTTCGAATCCCGGTTCGGCCCAGACTTTTGATTATGCCCTCAGGCACTATTGAGGAAAGTAAATTAGCAAGGTAACCCAATCGTGGCCGGATTGTCTAGGGATATGATTCTCGCTTCGGGTGCGAGAGGTCCCGGGTTCGAATCCCGGTTCGGCCCAGACTTTTGATTACGCCCTCAGGCACTGTAGAGGAAAGTAAATTAGCAAGGTAACGCAATCGTGGCCGGATGGTCTACTGGTATGATTCTCGCTTCGGGTGCGAGAGGTCCCGGGTTCGAATCCCGGTTCGGCCCAGACTTTTGATTATGCCCTCAGGCACTGTAGAGGAAAGTTAATTAGCAGGGTAACGTAATTGTGGACGGATGGTCTAGGGGTATGATTCTCGCTTCGGGTGCGAGAGGTGCCGGGTTCGAATCCCGGTTCGGCCCAGACTTTTGATTATGCCCTTAGGCACTGTAGAGGAAAGTAAATTAGCAGGGTAACGCAATCGTGGCCGGATGGTATAGGGATATGATTCTCGCTTCGGGTGCGAGAGGTCCCGGGTTCGAATCCCGGTTCGGCCCAGACTTTTGATTACGCCGCCATCAGGCACTGTAGAGGAAAGTAAATTAGCAAGGTAACGCAATCGTGGCCGGATGGTCTAGGGGTATGATTCTCGCTTCGGGTGCGAGAGGTCCCGGGTTCGAATCCCGGTTCGGCCCAGACTTTTGATTATGCCCTTAGGCACTGTAGAGGAAAGTAAATTAGCAGGGTAACGCAATCGTGGCCGGATGGTCTAGGGGTATGATTCTCGCTTCGGGTGCGAGAGGTCCCGGGTTCGAATCCCGGTTCGGCCCAGACTTTTGATTATGCCCTCAGGCACTGTAGAGGAAAGTAAATTAGCAAGGTAACGCAATCGTGGCCGGATGGTCTAGGGGTATGATTCTCGCTTCGGGTGCGAGAGGTCCCGGGTTCGAATCCCGGTTCGGCCCAGACTTTTGATTACGCCGCCATCAGGCACTGTAGAGGAAAGTAAATTAGCAAGGTAACGCAATCGTGGCCGGATGGTCTAGGGGTATGATTCTCGCTTCGGGTGCGAGAGGTCCCGGGTTCGAATCCCGTTCGGCCCAGACTTTTGATTACGCCGCCCTCAGGCACTGTAGAGGAAAGTAAATTAGCAAGGTAACGCAATCGTGGCCGGATGGTCTAGGGGTATGATTCTCGCTTCGGGTGCGAGAGGTCCCGGGTTCGAATCCCGGTTCGGCCCAGACTTTTGATTATGCCCTTAGGCACTGTAGAGGAAAGTAAATTAGCAGGGTAACGCAATCGTGGCCGGATGGTCTAGGGGTATGATTCTCGCTTCGGGTGCGAGAGGTCCCGGGTTCGAATCCCGGTTCGGCCCAGACTTTTGATTATGCCCTCAGGCACTGTAGAGGAAAGTAAATTAGCAAGGTAACGCAATCGTGGCCGGATGGTCTAGGGGTATGATTCTCGCTTCGGGTGCGAGAGGTCCCGGGTTCGAATCCCGGTTCGGCCCCGACTTTTGATTATGCCCTCAGGCACTATTGAGGAAAGTAAATTAGCAAGGTAACCCAATCGTGGCCGGATTGTCTAGGGATATGATTCTCGCTTCGGGTGCGAGAGGTCCCGGGTTCGAATCCCGGTTCGGCCCAGACTTTTGATTACGCCCTCAGGCACTGTAGAGGAAAGTAAATTAGCAAGGTAACGCAATCGTGGCCGGATGGTCTACTGGTATGATTCTCGCTTCGGGTGCGAGAGGTCCCGGGTTCGAATCCCGGTTCGGCCCAGACTTTTGATTATGCCCTCAGGCACTGTAGAGGAAAGTTAATTAGCAGGGTAACGTAATTGTGGACGGATGGTCTAGGGGTATGATTCTCGCTTCGGGTGCGAGAGGTGCCGGGTTCGAATCCCGGTTCGGCCCAGACTTTTGATTATGCCCTTAGGCACTGTAGAGGAAAGTAAATTAGCAGGGTAACGCAATCGTGGCCGGATGGTCTAGGGATATGATTCTCGCTTCGGGTGCGAGAGGTCCCGGGTTCGAATCCCGGTTCGGCCCAGACTTTTGATTACGCCGCCATCAGGCACTGTAGAGGAAAGTAAATTAGCAAGGTAACGCAATCGTGGCCGGATGGTCTAGGGGTATGATTCTCGCTTCGGGTGCGAGAGGTCCCGGGTTCGAATCCCGTTCGGCCCAGACTTTTGATTATGCCCTTAGGCACTGTAGAGGAAAGTAAATTAGCAGGGTAACGCAATCGTGGCCGGATGGTCTAGGGGTATGATTCTCGCTTCGGGTGCGAGAGGTCCCGGGTTCGAATCCCGGTTCGGCCCAGACTTTTGATTATGCCCTCAGGCACTGTAGAGGAAAGTAAATTAGCAAGGTAACGCAATCGTGGCCGGATGGTCTAGGGGTATGATTCTCGCTTCGGGTGCGAGAGGTCCCGGGTTCGAATCCCGGTTCGGCCCAGACTTTTGATTACGCCGCCATCAGGCACTGTAGAGGAAAGTAAATTAGCAAGGTAACGCAATCGTGGCCGGATGGTCTAGGGGTATGATTCTCGCTTCGGGTGCGAGAGGTCCCGGGTTCGAATCCCGTTCGGCCCAGACTTTTGATTACGCCGCCCTCAGGCACTGTAGAGGAAAGTAAATTAGCAAGGTAACGCAATCGTGGCCGGATGGTCTAGGGGTATGATTCTCGCTTCGGGTGCGAGAGGTCCCGGGTTCGAATCCCGGTTCGGCCCAGACTTTTGATTATGCCCTTAGGCACTGTAGAGGAAAGTAAATTAGCAGGGTAACGCAATCGTGGCCGGATGGTCTAGGGGTATGATTCTCGCTTCGGGTGCGAGAGGTCCCGGGTTCGAATCCCGGTTCGGCCCAGACTTTTGATTATGCCCTCAGGCACTGTAGAGGAAAGTAAATTAGCAAGGTAACGCAATCGTGGCCGGATGGTCTAGGGGTATGATTCTCGCTTCGGGTGCGAGAGGTCCCGGGTTCGAATCCCGGTTCGGCCCCGACTTTTGATTATGCCCTCAGGCACTATTGAGGAAAGTAAATTAGCAAGGTAACCCAATCGTGGCCGGATTGTCTAGGGATATGATTCTCGCTTCGGGTGCGAGAGGTCCCGGGTTCGAATCCCGGTTCGGCCCAGACTTTTGATTACGCCCTCAGGCACTGTAGAGGAAAGTAAATTAGCAAGGTAACGCAATCGTGGCCGGATGGTCTACTGGTATGATTCTCGCTTCGGGTGCGAGAGGTCCCGGGTTCGAATCCCGGTTCGGCCCAGACTTTTGATTATGCCCTCAGGCACTGTAGAGGAAAGTTAATTAGCAGGGTAACGTAATTGTGGACGGATGGTCTAGGGGTATGATTCTCGCTTCGGGTGCGAGAGGTGCCGGGTTCGAATCCCGGTTCGGCCCAGACTTTTGATTATGCCCTTAGGCACTGTAGAGGAAAGTAAATTAGCAGGGTAACGCAATCGTGGCCGGATGGTATAGGGTATGATTCTCGCTTCGGGTGCGAGAGGTCCCGGGTTCGAATCCCGGTTCGGCCCAGACTTTTGATTACGCCGCCATCAGGCACTGTAGAGGAAAGTAAATTAGCAAGGTAACGCAATCGTGGCCGGATGGTCTAGGGGTATGATTCTCGCTTCGGGTGCGAGAGGTCCCGGGTTCGAATCCCGTTCGGCCCAGACTTTTGATTACGCCGCCCTCAGGCACTGTAGAGGAAAGTAAATTAGCAAGGTAACGCAATCGTGGCCGGATGGTCTAGGGGTATGATTCTCGCTTCGGGTGCGAGAGGTCCCGGGTTCGAATCCCGGTTCGGCCCAGACTTTTGATTATGCCCTTAGGCACTGTAGAGGAAAGTAAATTAGCAGGGTAACGCAATCGTGGCCGGATGGTCTAGGGTATGATTCTCGCTTCGGGTGCGAGAGGTCCCGGGTTCGAATCCCGGTTCGGCCCAGACTTTTGATTATGCCCTCAGGCACTGTAGAGGAAAGTAAATTAGCAAGGTAACGCAATCGTGGCCGGATGGTCTAGGGGTATGATTCTCGCTTCGGGTGCGAGAGGTCCCGGGTTCGAATCCCGGTTCGGCCCCGACTTTTGATTATGCCCTCAGGCACTATTGAGGAAAGTAAATTAGCAAGGTAACCCAATCGTGGCCGGATTGTCTAGGGATATGATTCTCGCTTCGGGTGCGAGAGGTCCCGGGTTCGAATCCCGGTTCGGCCCAGACTTTTGATTATGCCCTCAGGCACTGTAGAGGAAAGTAAAT
Organism: Allodiplogaster sudhausi; assembly: GCA_945643635.1. Classification (NCBI taxonomy): domain Eukaryota; kingdom Metazoa; phylum Nematoda; class Chromadorea; order Rhabditida; family Diplogasteridae; genus Allodiplogaster; species Allodiplogaster sudhausi. Next base: position 2,727,275 of record CALZFC010000251.1, read on the forward strand.
TAGCAGGGTAACGCAATCGTGGCCGGATGGTCTAGGGGTATGATTCTCGCTTCGGGTGCGAGAGGTCCCGGGTTCGAATCCCGTTCGGCCCAGACTTTTGATTACGCCGCCCTCAGGCACTGTAGAGGAAAGTTAATTAGCAGGGTAACGTAATCGTGGACGGATGGTCTAGGGGTATGATTCTCGCTTCGGGTGCGAGAGGTGCCGGGTTCGAATCCCGGTTCGGCCCAGACTTTTGATTATGCCCTTAGGCACTGTAGAGGAAAGTAAATTAGCAGGGTAACGCAATCGTGGCCGGATGGTCTAGGGGTATGATTCTCGCTTCGGGTGCGAGAGGTCCCGGGTTCGAATCCCGGTTCGGCCCAGACTTTTGATTATGCCCTTAGGCACTGTAGAGGAAAGTAAATTAGCAGGGTAACGCAATCGTGGCCGGATGGTATAGGGGTATGATTCTCGCTTCGGGTGCGAGAGGTCCCGGGTTCGAATCCCGGTTCGGCCCAGACTTTTGATTACGCCGCCATCAGGCACTGTAGAGGAAAGTAATTAGCAGGGTAACGTAATTGTGGACGGATGGTCTAGGGGTATGATTCTCGCTTCGGGTGCGAGAGGTGTCGGGTTCGAATCCCGGTTCGGCCCAGACTTTTGATTACGCCGCCCTCAGGCACTGTAGAGGAAAGTAAATTAGCAAGGTAACGCAATCGTGGCCGGATGGTCTACTGGTATGATTCTCGCTTCGGGTGCGAGAGGTGCCGGGTTCGAATCCCGGTTCGGCCCAGACTTTTGATTATGCCCTTAGGCACTGTAGAGGAAAGTAAATTAGCAGGGTAACGCAATCGTGGCCGGATGGTCTAGGGGTATGATTCTCGCTTCGGGTGCGAGAGGTCCCGGGTTCGAATCCCGGTTCGGCCCAGACTTTTGATTATGCCCTCAGGCACTGTAGAGGAAAGTAAATTAGCAAGGTAACGCAATCGTGGCCGGATGGTCTAGGGGTATGATTCTCGCTTCGGGTGCGAGAGGTCCCGGGTTCGAATCCCGGTTCGGCCCCGACTTTTGATTATGCCCTCAGGCACTGTTGAGGAAAGTAAATTAGCAAGGTAACCAATCGTGGCCGGATTGTCTAGGGATATGATTCTCGCTTCGGGTGCGAGAGGTCCCGGGTTCGAATCCCGTTCGGCCCAGACTTTTGATTATGCCCTTAGGCACTGTAGAGGAAAGTAAATTAGCAGGGTAACGCAATCGTGGCCGGATGGTCTAGGGGTATGATTCTCGCTTCGGGTGCGAGAGGTCCCGGGTTCGAATCCCGGTTCGGCCCAGACTTTTGATTATGCCCTCAGGCACTGTAGAGGAAAGTAAATTAGCAAGGTAACGCAATCGTGGCCGGATGGTCTAGGGGTATGATTCTCGCTTCGGGTGCGAGAGGTCCCGGGTTCGAATCCCGGTTCGGCCCAGACTTTTGATTACGCCGCCATCAGGCACTGTAGAGGAAAGTAAATTAGCAAGGTAACGCAATCGTGGCCGGATGGTCTAGGGGTATGATTCTCGCTTCGGGTGCGAGAGGTCCCGGGTTCGAATCCCGTTCGGCCCAGACTTTTGATTACGCCGCCCTCAGGCACTGTAGAGGAAAGTAAATTAGCAAGGTAACGCAATCGTGGCCGGATGGTCTAGGGGTATGATTCTCGCTTCGGGTGCGAGAGGTCCCGGGTTCGAATCCCGGTTCGGCCCAGACTTTTGATTATGCCCTTAGGCACTGTAGAGGAAAGTAAATTAGCAGGGTAACGCAATCGTGGCCGGATGGTCTAGGGGTATGATTCTCGCTTCGGGTGCGAGAGGTCCCGGGTTCGAATCCCGGTTCGGCCCAGACTTTTGATTATGCCCTCAGGCACTGTAGAGGAAAGTAAATTAGCAAGGTAACGCAATCGTGGCCGGATGGTCTAGGGGTATGATTCTCGCTTCGGGTGCGAGAGGTCCCGGGTTCGAATCCCGGTTCGGCCCCGACTTTTGATTATGCCCTCAGGCACTATTGAGGAAAGTAAATTAGCAAGGTAACCCAATCGTGGCCGGATTGTCTAGGGATATGATTCTCGCTTCGGGTGCGAGAGGTCCCGGGTTCGAATCCCGGTTCGGCCCAGACTTTTGATTACGCCCTCAGGCACTGTAGAGGAAAGTAAATTAGCAAGGTAACGCAATCGTGGCCGGATGGTCTACTGGTATGATTCTCGCTTCGGGTGCGAGAGGTCCCGGGTTCGAATCCCGGTTCGGCCCAGACTTTTGATTATGCCCTCAGGCACTGTAGAGGAAAGTTAATTAGCAGGGTAACGTAATTGTGGACGGATGGTCTAGGGGTATGATTCTCGCTTCGGGTGCGAGAGGTGCCGGGTTCGAATCCCGGTTCGGCCCAGACTTTTGATTATGCCCTTAGGCACTGTAGAGGAAAGTAAATTAGCAGGGTAACGCAATCGTGGCCGGATGGTATAGGGATATGATTCTCGCTTCGGGTGCGAGAGGTCCCGGGTTCGAATCCCGGTTCGGCCCAGACTTTTGATTACGCCGCCATCAGGCACTGTAGAGGAAAGTAAATTAGCAAGGTAACGCAATCGTGGCCGGATGGTCTAGGGGTATGATTCTCGCTTCGGGTGCGAGAGGTCCCGGGTTCGAATCCCGTTCGGCCCAGACTTTTGATTACGCCGCCCTCAGGCACTGTAGAGGAAAGTAAATTAGCAAGGTAACGCAATCGTGGCCGGATGGTCTAGGGGTATGATTCTCGCTTCGGGTGCGAGAGGTCCCGGGTTCGAATCCCGGTTCGGCCCAGACTTTTGATTATGCCCTTAGGCACTGTAGAGGAAAGTAAATTAGCAGGGTAACGCAATCGTGGCCGGATGGTCTAGGGTATGATTCTCGCTTCGGGTGCGAGAGGTCCCGGGTTCGAATCCCGGTTCGGCCCAGACTTTTGATTATGCCCTCAGGCACTGTAGAGGAAAGTAAATTAGCAAGGTAACGCAATCGTGGCCGGATGGTCTAGGGGTATGATTCTCGCTTCGGGTGCGAGAGGTCCCGGGTTCGAATCCCGGTTCGTCCCCGACTTTTGATTATGCCCTCAGGCACTATTGAGGAAAGTAAATTAGCAAGGTAACCCAATCGTGGCCGGATTGTCTAGGGATATGATTCTCGCTTCGGGTGCGAGAGGTCCCGGGTTCGAATCCCGGTTCGGCCCAGACTTTTGATTACGCCCTCAGGCACTGTAGAGGAAAGTTAATTAGCAGGGTAACGTAATTGTGGACGGATGGTCTAGGGGTATGATTCTCGCTTCGGGTGCGAGAGGTGCCGGGTTCGAATCCCGGTTCGGCCCAGACTTTTGATTATGCCCTTAGGCACTGTAGAGGAAAGTAAATTAGCAGGGTAACGCAATCGTGGCCGGATGGTATAGGGGTATGATTCTCGCTTCGGGTGCGAGAGGTCCCGGGTTCGAATCCCGGTTCGGCCCAGACTTTTGATTATGCCCTCAGGCACTGTAGAGGAAAGTTAATTAGCAGGGTAACGTAATTGTGGACGGATGGTCTAGGGGTATGATTCTCGCTTCGGGTGCGAGAGGTGCCGGGTTCGAATCCCGGTTCGGCCCAGACTTTTGATTATGCCCTTAGGCACTGTAGAGGAAAGTAAATTAGCAGGGTAACGCAATCGTGGCCGGATGGTATAGGGGTATGATTCTCGCTTCGGGTGCGAGAGGTCCCGGGTTCGAATCCCGGTTCGGCCCAGACTTTTGATTACGCCGCCATCAGGCACTGTAGAGGAAAGTTAATTAGCAGGGTAACGTAATTGTGGACGGATGGTCTAGGGGTATGATTCTCGCTTCGGGTGCGAGAGGTGTCGGGTTCGAATCCCGGTTCGGCCCAGGCTTTTGATTACGCCGCCCTCAGGCACTGTAGAGGAAAGTAAATTAGCAAGGTAACGCAATCGTGGCCGGATGGTCTACTGGTATGATTCTCGCTTCGGGTGCGAGAGGTGCCGGGTTCGAATCCCGGTTCGGCCCAGACTTTTGATTATGCCCTTAGGCACTGTAGAGGAAAGTAAATTAGCAGGGTAACGCAATCGTGGCCGGATGGTCTAGGGGTATGATTCTCGCTTCGGGTGCGAGAGGTCCCGGGTTCGAATCCCGGTTCGGCCCAGACTTTTGATTATGCCCTCAGGCACTGTAGAGGAAAGTAAATTAGCAAGGTAACGCAATCGTGGCCGGATGGTCTAGGGGTATGATTCTCGCTTCGGGTGCGAGAGGTCCCGGGTTCGAATCCCGGTTCGGCCCCGACTTTTGATTATGCCCTCAGGCACTATTGAGGAAAGTAAATTAGCAAGGTAACCCAATCGTGGCCGGATTGTCTAGGGATATGATTCTCGCTTCGGGTGCGAGAGGTCCCGGGTTCGAATCCCGGTTCGGCCCAGACTTTTGATTACGCCGCCCTCAGGCACTGTAGAGGAAAGTAAATTAGCAAGGTAACGCAATCGTGGCCGGATGGTCTAGGGGTATGATTCTCGCTTCGGGTGCGAGAGGTCCCGGGTTCGAATCCCGGTTCGGCCCAGACTTTTGATTATGCCCTTAGGCACTGTAGAGGAAAGTAAATTAGCAGGGTAACGCAATCGTGGCCGGATGGTCTAGGGGTATGATTCTCGCTTCGGGTGCGAGAGGTCCCGGGTTCGAATCCCGGTTCGGCCCAGACTTTTGATTACGCCCTCAGGCACTGTAGAGGAAAGTAAATTAGCAAGGTAACGCAATCGTGGCCGGATGGTCTACTGGTATGATTCTCGCTTCGGGTGCGAGAGGTCCCGGGTTCGAATCCCGGTTCGGCCCAGACTTTTGATTATGCCCTCAGGCACTGTAGAGGAAAGTAAATTAGCAAGGTAACGCAATCGTGGCCGGATGGTCTAGGGGTATGATTCTCGCTTCGGGTGCGAGAGGTCCCGGGTTCGAATCCCGGTTCGGCCCAGACTTTTGATTATGCCCTTAGGCACTGTAGAGGAAAGTAAATTAGCAGGGTAACGCAATCGTGGCCGGATGGTCTAGGGGTATGATTCTCGCTTCGGGTGCGAGAGGTCCCGGGTTCGAATCCCGGTTCGGCCCAGACTTTTGATTATGCCCTCAGGCACTGTAGAGGAAAGTAAATTAGCAAGGTAACGCAATCGTGGCCGGATGGTCTAGGGGTATGATTCTCGCTTCGGGTGCGAGAGGTCCCGGGTTCGAATCCCGGTTCGTCCCCGACTTTTGATTATGCCCTCAGGCACTATTGAGGAAAGTAAATTAGCAAGGTAACCCAATCGTGGCCGGATTGTCTAGGGATATGATTCTCGCTTCGGGTGCGAGAGGTCCCGGGTTCGAATCCCGGTTCGGCCCAGACTTTTGATTACGCCCTCAGGCACTGTAGAGGAAAGTTAATTAGCAGGGTAACGTAATTGTGGACGGATGGTCTAGGGGTATGATTCTCGCTTCGGGTGCGAGAGGTGCCGGGTTCGAATCCCGGTTCGGCCCAGACTTTTGATTATGCCCTTAGGCACTGTAGAGGAAAGTAAATTAGCAGGGTAACGCAATCGTGGCCGGATGGTATAGGGGTATGATTCTCGCTTCGGGTGCGAGAGGTCCCGGGTTCGAATCCCGGTTCGGCCCAGACTTTTGATTATGCCCTCAGGCACTGTAGAGGAAAGTTAATTAGCAGGGTAACGTAATTGTGGACGGATGGTCTAGGGGTATGATTCTCGCTTCGGGTGCGAGAGGTGCCGGGTTCGAATCCCGGTTCGGCCCAGACTTTTGATTATGCCCTTAGGCACTGTAGAGGAAAGTAAATTAGCAGGGTAACGCAATCGTGGCCGGATGGTATAGGGGTATGATTCTCGCTTCGGGTGCGAGAGGTCCCGGGTTCGAATCCCGGTTCGGCCCAGACTTTTGATTACGCCGCCATCAGGCACTGTAGAGGAAAGTTAATTAGCAGGGTAACGTAATTGTGGACGGATGGTCTAGGGGTATGATTCTCGCTTCGGGTGCGAGAGGTCCCGGGTTCGAATCCCGGTTCGGCCCCGACTTTTGATTATGCCCTCAGGCACTATTGAGGAAAGTAAATTAGCAAGGTAACCCAATCGTGGCCGGATTGTCTAGGGATATGATTCTCGCTTCGGGTGCGAGAGGTCCCGGGTTCGAATCCCGGTTCGGCCCAGACTTTTGATTACGCCCTCAGGCACTGTAGAGGAAAGTTAATTAGCAGGGTAACGTAATTGTGGACGGATGGTCTAGGGGTATGATTCTCGCTTCGGGTGCGAGAGGTGCCGGGTTCGAATCCCGGTTCGGCCCAGACTTTTGATTATGCCCTTAGGCACTGTAGAGGAAAGTAAATTAGCAGGGTAACGCAATCGTGGCCGGATGGTATAGGGGTATGATTCTCGCTTCGGGTGCGAGAGGTCCCGGGTTCGAATCCCGGTTCGGCCCAGACTTTTGATTATGCCCTCAGGCACTGTAGAGGAAAGTTAATTAGCAGGGTAACGTAATTGTGGACGGATGGTCTAGGGGTATGATTCTCGCTTCGGGTGCGAGAGGTGCCGGGTTCGAATCCCGGTTCGGCCCAGACTTTTGATTATGCCCTTAGGCACTGTAGAGGAAAGTAAATTAGCAGGGTAACGCAATCGTGGCCGGATGGTATAGGGGTATGATTCTCGCTTCGGGTGCGAGAGGTCCCGGGTTCGAATCCCGGTTCGGCCCAGACTTTTGATTACGCCGCCATCAGGCACTGTAGAGGAAAGTTAATTAGCAGGGTAACGTAATTGTGGACGGATGGTCTAGGGGTATGATTCTCGCTTCGGGTGCGAGAGGTCCCGGGTTCGAATCCCGGTTCGGCCCCGACTTTTGATTATGCCCTCAGGCACTATTGAGGAAAGTAAATTAGCAAGGTAACCCAATCGTGGCCGGATTGTCTAGGGATATGATTCTCGCTTCGGGTGCGAGAGGTCCCGGGTTCGAATCCCGGTTCGGCCCAGACTTTTGATTACGCCGCCCTCAGGCACTGTAGAGGAAAGTAAATTAGCAAGGTAACGCAATCGTGGCCGGATGGTCTAGGGGTATGATTCTCGCTTCGGGTGCGAGAGGTCCCGGGTTCGAATCCCGGTTCGGCCCAGACTTTTGATTATGCCCTTAGGCACTGTAGAGGAAAGTAAATTAGCAGGGTAACGCAATCGTGGCCGGATGGTCTAGGGGTATGATTCTCGCTTCGGGTGCGAGAGGTCCCGGGTTCGAATCCCGGTTCGGCCCAGACTTTTGATTACGCCCTCAGGCACTGTAGAGGAAAGTAAATTAGCAAGGTAACGCAATCGTGGCCGGATGGTCTACTGGTATGATTCTCGCTTCGGGTGCGAGAGGTCCCGGGTTCGAATCCCGGTTCGGCCCAGACTTTTGATTATGCCCTCAGGCACTGTAGAGGAAAGTAAATTAGCAAGGTAACGCAATCGTGGCCGGATGGTCTAGGGGTATGATTCTCGCTTCGGGTGCGAGAGGTCCCGGGTTCGAATCCCGGTTCGGCCCAGACTTTTGATTATGCCCTTAGGCACTGTAGAGGAAAGTAAATTAGCAGGGTAACGCAATCGTGGCCGGATGGTCTAGGGGTATGATTCTCGCTTCGGGTGCGAGAGGTCCCGGGTTCGAATCCCGGTTCGGCCCAGACTTTTGATTATGCCCTCAGGCACTGTAGAGGAAAGTAAATTAGCAAGGTAACGCAATCGTGGCCGGATGGTCTAGGGGTATGATTCTCGCTTCGGGTGCGAGAGGTCCCGGGTTCGAATCCCGGTTCGTCCCCGACTTTTGATTATGCCCTCAGGCACTATTGAGGAAAGTAAATTAGCAAGGTAACCCAATCGTGGCCGGATTGTCTAGGGATATGATTCTCGCTTCGGGTGCGAGAGGTCCCGGGTTCGAATCCCGGTTCGGCCCAGACTTTTGATTACGCCCTCAGGCACTGTAGAGGAAAGTTAATTAGCAGGGTAACGTAATTGTGGACGGATGGTCTAGGGGTATGATTCTCGCTTCGGGTGCGAGAGGTGCCGGGTTCGAATCCCGGTTCGGCCCAGACTTTTGATTATGCCCTTAGGCACTGTAGAGGAAAGTAAATTAGCAGGGTAACGCAATCGTGGCCGGATGGTATAGGGGTATGATTCTCGCTTCGGGTGCGAGAGGTCCCGGGTTCGAATCCCGGTTCGGCCCAGACTTTTGATTATGCCCTCAGGCACTGTAGAGGAAAGTTAATTAGCAGGGTAACGTAATTGTGGACGGATGGTCTAGGGGTATGATTCTCGCTTCGGGTGCGAGAGGTGCCGGGTTCGAATCCCGGTTCGGCCCAGACTTTTGATTATGCCCTTAGGCACTGTAGAGGAAAGTAAATTAGCAGGGTAACGCAATCGTGGCCGGATGGTATAGGGGTATGATTCTCGCTTCGGGTGCGAGAGGTCCCGGGTTCGAATCCCGGTTCGGCCCAGACTTTTGATTACGCCGCCATCAGGCACTGTAGAGGAAAGTTAATTAGCAGGGTAACGTAATTGTGGACGGATGGTCTAGGGGTATGATTCTCGCTTCGGGTGCGAGAGGTGTCGGGTTCGAATCCCGGTTCGGCCCACACTTTTGATTACGCCGCCCTCAGGCACTGTAGAGGAAAGTAAATTAGCAAGGTAACGCAATCGTGGCCGGATGGTCTACTGGTATGATTCTCGCTTCGGGTGCGAGAGGTGCCGGGTTCGAATCCCGGTTCGGCCCAGACTTTTGATTATGCCCTTAGGCACTGTAGAGGAAAGTAAATTAGCAGGGTAACGCAATCGTGGCCGGATGGTCTAGGGGTATGATTCTCGCTTCGGGTGCGAGAGGTCCCGGGTTCGAATCCCGGTTCGGCCCAGACTTTTGATTATGCCCTCAGGCACTGTAGAGGAAAGTAAATTAGCAAGGTAACGCAATCGTGGCCGGATGGTCTAGGGGTATGATTCTCGCTTCGGGTGCGAGAGGTCCCGGGTTCGAATCCCGGTTCGGCCCCGACTTTTGATTATGCCCTCAGGCACTATTGAGGAAAGTAAATTAGCAAGGTAACCCAATCGTGGCCGGATTGTCTAGGGATATGATTCTCGCTTCGGGTGCGAGAGGTCCCGGGTTCGAATCCCGGTTCGGCCCAGACTTTTGATTACGCCGCCCTCAGGCACTGTAGAGGAAAGTAAATTAGCAAGGTAACGCAATCGTGGCCGGATGGTCTAGGGGTATGATTCTCGCTTCGGGTGCGAGAGGTCCCGGGTTCGAATCCCGGTTCGGCCCAGACTTTTGATTATGCCCTTAGGCACTGTAGAGGAAAGTAAATTAGCAGGGTAACGCAATCGTGGCCGGATGGTCTAGGGGTATGATTCTCGCTTCGGGTGCGAGAGGTCCCGGGTTCGAATCCCGGTTCGGCCCAGACTTTTGATTACGCCCTCAGGCACTGTAGAGGAAAGTAAATTAGCAAGGTAACGCAATCGTGGCCGGATGGTCTACTGGTATGATTCTCGCTTCGGGTGCGAGAGGTCCCGGGTTCGAATCCCGGTTCGGCCCAGACTTTTGATTATGCCCTCAGGCACTGTAGAGGAAAGTTAATTAGCAGGGTAACGTAATTGTGGACGGATGGTCTAGGGGTATGATTCTCGCTTCGGGTGCGAGAGGTGCCGGGTTCGAATCCCGGTTCGGCCCAGACTTTTGATTATGCCCTTAGGCACTGTAGAGGAAAGTAAATTAGCAGGGTAACGCAATCGTGGCCGGATGGTATAGGGGTATGATTCTCGCTTCGGGTGCGAGAGGTCCCGGGTTCGAATCCCGGTTCGGCCCAGACTTTTGATTACGCCGCCATCAGGCACTGTAGAGGAAAGTAAATTAGCAAGGTAACGCAATCGTGGCCGGATGGTCTAGGGGTATGATTCTCGCTTCGGGTGCGAGAGGTCCCGGGTTCGAATCCCGGTTCGGCCCAGACTTTTGATTACGCCGCCATCAGGCACTGTAGAGGAAAGTTAATTAGCAGGGTAACGTAATTGTGGACGGATGGTCTAGGGGTATGATTCTCGCTTCGGGTGCGAGAGGTGCCGGGTTCGAATCCCGGTTCGGCCCAGACTTTTGATTACGCCGCCCTCAGGCACTGTAGAGGAAAGTAAATTAGCAAGGTAACGCAATCGTGGCCGGATGGTCTACTGGTATGATTCTCGCTTCGTGTGCGAGAGGTCCCGGGTTCGAATCCCGGTTCGGCCCAGACTTTTGATTACGCCGCCCTCAGGCACTGTAGAGGAAAGTAAATTAGCAAGGTAACGCAATCGTGGCCGGATGGTCTAGGGGTATGATTCTCGCTTCGGGTGCGAGAGGTCCCGGGTTCGAATCCCGGTTCGGCCCGGACTTTTGATTATGCCCTTAGGCACTGTAGAGGAAAGTAAATTAGCAGGGTAACGCAATCGTGGCCGGATGGTCTAGGGGTATGATTCTCGCTTCGGGTGCGAGAGGTCCCGGGTTCGAATCCCGGTTCGGCCCAGACTTTTGATTATGCCCTCAGGCACTGTAGAGGAAAGTTAATTAGCAGGGTAACGTAATTGTGGACGGATGGTCTAGGGGTATGATTCTCGCTTCGGGTGCGAGAGGTGCCGGGTTCGAATCCCGGTTCGGCCCAGACTTTTGATTATGCCCTTAGGCACTGTAGAGGAAAGTAAATTAGCAGGGTAACGCAATCGTGGCCGGATGGTATAGGGGTATGATTCTCGCTTCGGGTGCGAGAGGTCCCGGGTTCGAATCCCGGTTCGGCCCAGACTTTTGATTACGCCGCCATCAGGCACTGTAGAGGAAAGTAAATTAGCAAGGTAACGCAATCGTGGCCGGATGGTCTAGGGGTATGATTCTCGCTTCGGGTGCGAGAGGTCCCGGGTTCGAATCCCGGTTCGGCCCAGACTTTTGATTACGCCGCCCTCAGGCACTGTAGAGGAAAGTAAATTAGCAAGGTAACGCAATCGTGGCCGGATGGTCTAGGGGTATGATTCTCGCTTCGGGTGCGAGAGGTCCCGGGTTCGAATCCCGGTTCGGCCCAGACTTTGATTATGCCCTCAGGCACTGTAGAGGAAAGTAAATTAGCAAGGTAACGCAATCGTGGCCGGATGGTCTAGGGGTATGATTCTCGCTTCGGGTGCGAGAGGTCCCGGGTTCGAATCCCGGTTCGGCCCCGACTTTTGATTATGCCCTCACGCACTATTGAGGAAAGTAAATTAGCAAGGTAACCCAATCGTGGCCGGATGGTCTAGGGATATGATTCTCGCTTCGGGTGCGAGAGGTCCCGGGTTCGAATCCCGGTTCGGCCCAGACTTTTGATTACGCCCTCAGGCACTGTAGAGGAAAGTAAATTAGCAAGGTAACGCAATCGTGGCCGGATGGTCTACTGGTATGATTCTCGCTTCGGGTGCGAGAGGTCCCGGGTTCGAATCCCGGTTCGGCCCAGACTTTTGATTATGCCCTCAGGCACTGTAGAGGAAAGTTAATTAGCAGGGTAACGTAATTGTGGACGGATGGTCTAGGGGTATGATTCTCGCTTCGGGTGCGAGAGGTGCCGGGTTCGAATCCCGGTTCGGCCCAGACTTTTGATTACGCCGCCCTCAGGCACTGTAGAGGAAAGTAAATTAGCAAGGTAACGCAATCGTGGCCGGATGGTCTACTGGTATGATTCTCGCTTCGGGTGCGAATCCCATTTCGGCCCAGACTTTTGATTACGCCGCCCTCAGGCACTGTAGAGGAAAGTAAATTAGCAAGGTAACGCAATCGTGGCCGGATGGTCTAGGGGTATGATTCTCGCTTCGGGTGCGAGAGGTCCCGGGTTCGAATCCCGGTTCGGCCCGGACTTTTGATTATGCCCTTAGGCACTGTAGAGGAAAGTAAATTAGCAGGGTAACGCAATCGTGGCCGGATGGTATAGGGGTATGATTCTCGCTTCGGGTGCGAGAGGTGCCGGGTTCGAATCCCGGTTCGGCCCAGATTTTTCAATCAGGCAATGTTGAGGAAAGTACAGTGTTGCCATATGGTCCGGGGGCATCATTCTCACGGGTTCGATTCCCGAGTCGATCCTGACTTTTACAAATAAGTAGTGTTTCCTTCGTCTTTTATTGTTGTTGTTTATCTAAATTTAATGAGCACGAAGTAGCATTTTAGCGTAATACTTACATTGAAATTCTCCTTGTTATAAAATTCACCAGTATGTGAAAAACAACGAATACTAATTTTTAAAGTATGATGTTTTATGATTATTATTACACGAAAAATAAGTGTGCATATATGTCGTCTACTTTATAGATAGTTATGTTTTATGTTGCTGATTGTGAGTATGTTGCTAATCTCTCTGAGTCCTGCAGCAAATCACTCCGCTGGAGTGTTTGCCTGGCTGCCCAGACAAGGGCGTCTCTCGCAATGCCATCCTTCTGCCCGGCCACTCCCAGTCAACCGCTGCCGGCGGCGGCGAGCGATTCTTCGCTTCCGGAAGCATTCTCAGGGTCAAGTGTGTCGAAGGTAAGACAATGTAATATCTATTCACCTTTTTCTGTAGCCCTAACGATAACCCATCCTAAACTCTAGTTCAAAATCGGCGCTCTTTTGCATGTAGAAATATTTATAATTTCGCTAATGCAAAAGAGATTTACCAAAAATTTCGTCAAAAAGGTAACTTTTCTAACAATAAGACTCCTTGAATTCTCATTGCTGATCTTCCTCTTATACATAATTCGTTAGTAGCCCTAATCCCTTACTTCCCCAGGCGCCGTCCACCGCGAGGGCCCGACCGACGACGTATCTGCCGTGATGGAGTACACGTGCCGCGGAGGGCGGCCCGATCCGTGGGACAACGCTCTCCATCCCGGCTTTGAGAAGTTGCCCGGCGACCAGTGCATCCGGACCTGCCGCGCCTTCACCTCCACCGCGCCCGGCATCCGCCAGAGAAAGGTCAGTTAGAAGAGTGCTCGCTTGCGAGAAATTTCACTGGTAACACCAATAGCAAAATTATTTTGTTGCTCTTGTTGAAATATGAATATAATTTGCTTTTTGAATGTAGAAGAAAGCTCAGGTTCGTCCAGATCATTGTCGTTCTTCATTGGGAAGCTTTATAGGTATTAGCAAACTTAGAACCACACACCATATTAATAACTCTAATGAATCAAACTAGTAATTGAGAACATTTGAACAAAGTCGGAAAAATGAACTTTATTAGATAACTATTGTATGCTAATGAAATCCACCTATACTCTTTAGAGCCCGGCGACCGACCTTCTTGGTGGCATTACAATTGTCAAAGCTTTCTCCAAGTACGAATTCATGTGCATGGAAGGTAAGCGGTTTTATCGTCATTAAAAAAATTCCCCTAACAATAAGGATTGTAAGGATTGTTGATGGGATTTCTTTCTACCTTTTTTATTTAATAAAAAAAATCATAATTAGGCTACCACTACCCGGCCGGCAGTCCTTACGAGAAGAAGAACAGCCAGGAACTCGAGTGCGACGACAACAGCGGCAAGTACATCGACAGGACAAACAATAACAAGATTACTGTAAGTTTTGTATTTCGACCGAACACAATATACTCAACAAGGTAACAGGTTTGTTTTGACCTGTGTTTGATCGAAGAATATGATGGAACGGCTGTTTCAGGTGAGGGGAAACTCCTTTAAATATGGGAAATGTTGTATTTTTTTCAAATGCTGTTTCCTGTATAGGAAACTCCTGAGAAGTGCATTCCCGACCAGGGCGCCGGCTGTCCAGACATTCAACAAGTCAACGCAAAGGTGAACTAAATGTTTTGCCTATTTTTATTCAACATTTTATGTTTTTTAAAGTCATTTCCAAGCAATGATGATGTTTTAAATTTTTGAACAAATCTATTTATAACTAACTAACTATTAATATGCAATATAATTTGAAAAAATGTAGATCACTGGTGATTCGTGTGAAAATTCGGGCCGCCGCAACGTCGCGAACTGCACGATCGAGATCGAGTGCGTGGATGGGTACATTGCGGTGGACGAGAAGTACGTCAAGGAGAAGAAGCAGAAGCTGACATGCGAGAACGGCTTCGTGTGGAAGGACCAGTTTGACAGGTTGGCAAGATTGGCACTTATAAAATTAGTTTGCTAGAGCTTCCAGATACCTTTCTGACAATGAGAGAAGAGTGAACACGCGAGGAAATAGTGAATAGTGCAATGGGAGTAGTCATAGTAATGTGCCATTCTAAGGAAAGTGGACTGCCGCCTCGACTGCAAGCCGGTCTGCGTGATAAAGCCTGAGAAGGTTTAACTTCCTTTTCTTTCTATATTATTGTGTTTTTGTGCCGTTCAAATTACATCCTATGGCCTTCAGCCTAATTTGATATAAAACCTAGTTTTATTTTTCAGAGAAAAATATTATTAAAATAATTGATTTTACAGACTGGCAGCAAAATCACAATCACAAAGAATGCGTCGACCACGATAAGCATTGACGAGATCACGTGCGTGGAGAACGGCGCAGTCACAACGATCCAGTGCATTGGAGACGGTGGGCAATTTTGAATTTTTTTAATTAGCGCCTAAATTTCGCAACATTATTCAAACATTCATGACAATGTAAATTTTCTACCGTGTCCCTTAAGAAAAAAATTCGAATTTAACACAAATCAGGCGTTGTCTGGGAGGCCGAAAGTCGTATTGAGCAGAAGGATCACAACTACACGTGTATTGGAGGGAAGCTAGGCTGGAAGAGGAATGACGATGACAAGGTCGACCCTGCCTTTTGCTTTATATCTCTTCTCTTTTTTCGTCCTTCTCTCTCTCTCTCCCTCTCTCTCTCTCTTTCTACCTGCCCTTCCTCGCCTTCTCTCTCGCACGCTCTCTCTCTTTCTCTCTCTAGCTCTCTCCCTCTCTCTCTCTCATTCCTATCCCGTTGTCCAAGATGTCCACAATAATTTCTATTTATTGTATTTATAAATTAAAAATAATATATATATATATATATATATATTTATATATATATATATATATATATATATATATAACAGGTGGTCGTGACACTCGGGGAGGGCTGTGTCCGGACTTGCCCGCCTCTAAAGTTGACGCCGCCTTCAACGGTCGTCATTGACAAGGTCGCTGCTTTTTCATTTTAAGTTAAATGGTATATATGAATTATTATTTTTAAATATGTATTTTTTATTGATCAAGTATGTGCATATGCATGAATGCTTCTTCAATGAAGTTCCCTAAAATCTCGAAAGCCTCCACAGTCTAATTAGCTATAGAAAAAATATCTCAAAATAAGCAAATTAAGATAATAAATCATGTTTTATAGAAGCCGCGTATCATCGAATACCAAGGACAGTCGTACGTTGCCGAGAATGCCGTCTACTCAATGAAGTGCATCAGTGAAAGTTAGCGAATTATACACTTTCTCGATTCTAACATGACGCACATTACGTATTATTATAACTTCCTTTTCGTTCTATATTTGAAAGCATATGTTAATACCATAAAGGGAGATATATTCGAGATAGCATTGCTTTAGTCCCGCTTGCGCCTTTAAGACATCTAATCCAGCTACAACCGCCGGGTAAATAAAATAGAATAAAGCGACATAATAGAAATATTAAATTGCAAACAAATGTGAATGAAAAATCAATAATAATGAATCACAATCAGCTCTCATCTCGTCTTGTATTCGCAGAGTTCGGGTACGCCAAGGGCACCTCGGCCTACTCGACCCAGTCGCAGGCTGCCCGCTGCGATGGCGCGACTCGCTCCTTCGTCGACTCCTCCACCGGCGCCGCCTTCACCGAACTGCTCACTTGCATTCGCAAGCCGGGACTCAACGAGTGCAAGGTTGGACTCTCTCTACTTCACAAGCTCACTTTTTATCTTTTTCTTCTTCTTATCTATTGTCCTATCTTTTTACGCATTTTCCTATAAAGTGAAAGCTAGATTAAAATAACATACTAATAATTATGAAAAAATTAGTAATGCAACTATTTTAAGAAAGTAAATTTAAAAAATATATAAAAATCTTTTAACCTCTTTAGAAAATCGAGCAAGACCCGGCGACGACGATGACGGGCACAGAAAGTGGCTGCGCGGCCGACGGCGACTTCTTCTCTTCCGGCTGCACGCTCGCCGTTCGCTGCAAGCCAGGCAATTTTTTTTCTACTTTCCTATCAAGCCCCATTTTTTCTTTTCTCTCTTATGAAATTCCATGGAAGTCTTTTTCTTTATTTCAAAATTATTTGAATGAATTACTCAAAAAACCGCAGGTTTCTACCCGACGGACAAGGCGTACCTGACCAAGTCGGGCGTGCAGCAACTGTCGTGTGGCAGCGGAGGCAGTGGATGGACGGACCAGCACGGCAAGAAGGTGGCTTATTTCGTACTTTGCTCTGCTTAGCCTCTATTCAAAGATCGCATCCAAATATTAATAGCCAATCCTCTAACCAAACATCTAACTAAAATAGTTCTAATGTTGTCCTTAGCACCCACATGTACAGATTAGTAAGCGTACCATCTGCTTTTCTTAAACTTATTGATCAGAATCGAAGAAGCAAGATTTTCATTATCGTATAGGCAGTAATTTTTTTCTTCTTTATTTACCTACATATGTATATATATATCTTCAAAGGAAAAGTCATATGCACAGAAGCGAGATAAAATGATCACTCGTTTATGTATAATCCATTGGTCCGTGAAAACCACCACAATCACGGGCCGCAATCTACATCGCTATGACTCATTGAACAGAGTAGAAAAAGCAAAATTTATCACATTTCTTTTCAAGTCTTCCTAGAACAGAAGAAATTACTATTTGTAAATTACTATCCGCACGAGACATTCTCCATGTCTAGATAACGTCTGGCCTGGCGTGCACCAAGGGCTGCATCGAAGCAGTTACCAATGTTAACGTCAAGCAGGAGACGGTTGAGGTCAACAACATGTACGAGAGTGCGAAGAGTGAGGTCGCCGTCTGCACAAAGAGTGTGTTCTTTTTTTATTGTTTATTTCGTTCACTTTAAAAACACATTCATTTCATTTAGTTTTTTTTTTAATTAACAGAAAAAAATAATTCTAAAGCCGAAATCAGCGGAAACTGGAATGAAAAGCATAATAATTCCTTCTCCTCTTTTCCTCA
This sequence comes from Allodiplogaster sudhausi, assembly GCA_945643635.1. Lineage (NCBI taxonomy): Eukaryota > Metazoa > Nematoda > Chromadorea > Rhabditida > Diplogasteridae > Allodiplogaster > Allodiplogaster sudhausi. Next base: position 2,744,445 of record CALZFC010000251.1, read on the forward strand.
GCGAAAATCACGCAGTCCGTGGGCGTGTCGCAGGTGCTCGATGACCATCCCTACTACTGCCCAGCCAAGAACTCGAGTACGTCAACGAACGCGACCGATGCCGTGTGTAAGAACGTGTGCAATACACTCGCTACGCCATGGCCGACCGGTGTCTTCCTCTCAAAGGTCATATATTATTTATTTAACTACTTACAAACCTATTTTTTAAAACTGCTCTTCCATTCCTGCCCATCTTCTAATTTACTTCCATAAGTTATACGTTTCTAATTCTCCTCAATATATCTTTTACTCTTTTACAGTGCTCGAACGTTTTTAAAAGATAATGACTCAAGTTACATTTATTTCCAGGTGTCTTCACATTAATTAATTTTGATGTCGCTAAATACTACAATAAAACTATTCCGTAGAAAAATAATTTTCGCTTGCAGGAAGCGGAGCATTTATCGAAGGAACTACCGCTCGTCTTCCACAAGGAATCATACATTTTCAAGTGCCAGCCAGGCTTTGTCTATCCGGCAGGCATGCTTATATTTCATGTGTTATTTCTCTAAAAACTTTTGTCGGAAATAATATAAAAAAAACTTTTTGGTGAAAACGAAAAGAGATAAATATCATAAGAAATATTTGGCAGGCAGTGTCCAACGAAAGGAAGGCCGCCAGACGGTGGAGTGCAACGGCGAGACTGGCAAGTACACCGACGGGGACACGGGCGCGGCCGTCACGGTTCCCATGGCATGCGAGCCGGCCAAGGGATGCACGGCAATCAAACAGGCAGGAAATGAATATAAGCTTTCCCGATCACCTTGGTATCTCCGTTAGTAGTGGAGATCAAGTGGACATTACCGTACTGGAAAGTGAGGGAACAGTCGCCCACGCATATGTAACTCATATTCTGAAATGTAATGGGCCATTGAAAATATGAAAGTTGATGTCACCAAGCTTGCAGGAAAAGAATTTCTTAAATATAGTAAAAATAAAATAAAATCAAACTAATCTCAAAGTCTTAGCCGGAAGAAGCGCGCTCGAGTCCGTCGGAGGGCTGCCTCTTCAACGATCCTTACTATAACGATGGCTGCTCGCTCGTTGTCAACTGCAAGGTTTGGGAAATATTTTCAAAGGAAAACTGCTGCTATTTAAGAAAAATATATACTTTTAATTTAAAATAAATTAATGACAACCGGAAGAGCTATGAAATGAAATACGAAAACTTAGGCCGGCTACTACCCGGTGAACATGGTATACGCGTACGGAGAAGGCCAGCGAATCCAATGCAACGAGCAGAGTCAGGCGTGGATCGACCAGAAAGGCGATGTTATTAAAGAGGGAATCAAATGCGTCAAGGGATGCATCGAGATTAAACCCAAGGTTTCTTTTTGTTATTTATACAAATAGATATTTTTTATATAGTTTCGTCCTAAAATATATGTTTTAGGCATCAAAAATGAATTTTTAAAAAATGAAAAGGTAACTTCATTTTTTCAGGAGATAGTTCAACTCTTCAACAAAACTGATACCAAGATTAACATCGCGATCTACGAAAACGGCGACGCCACTTACACTTGCCCGTCTGGTAAGTTACTTTGGAAGGTTTTCAATTCGTCATTTAGATATTAAAACAAGCATTTTAAAAATTCGAATAGAATTAGCAAGGTAAGTTGAGAACGAGATCCGCACCAATCAAATTTTGATTGATGAATTCTTTTCTGTTCAATGGCCCCCGGCTAAGGAGTTTATTTCTTGATTTTCTAGCTGTCGCGAAATTTTTTATTCTTAAAAAAAATAAATTCATAAACAAATCAACATTTCAGTGATGATCACGAAGAATATCACGCAAGTTATTCGACGGATTCTGACCGAGAAGAATGCGTACTTTTGTCCGCTTCTCAAGAACGTCGACATCAAAAATGATCTGAGTCTGATTATCCCTGACAATGACCTCTGCGACAATGCGTGCGGTGAGAATGAGCAAGAGATGCCCGTGGGAGTTCGGCTGAAGACGGTGAGGGCATACTTGCATATAAGAAAAAAATCCTGTGGAGATTGCAATATCGAAAAAAAAACCCATTGACCAAAATCCGTTACGAAAGATGGATATTCGCCTGAACGCGCCGTCAAAAGCAACATACAATAAGAAGATGAGGGAGAAAATAGTTATAGAGGGCAGACGAGTTTTAGAGCTTTCGAATTTTGGACAAGGATCACTAAACAATTTTAACTTTTGATTGAAACAATTGTCTGCTGAGACAAAGGTTCCCTCCCAGAAACCCTTCACCTTCACACATGACGGTTCTGTCTACGTTGGCGCGCCATCCGGATACACCTACGAGTGTGCTGAAGGTTTGCATCTTTGATTTTTTTTTAATACGAACTGAAAGCTAAAATATTTTAATTAACAAGACTCAAATATCTCAGTTATGTATATGTAAAAGCTAGAAGAAAGACAGCTTTCTGAAAATTTTACTCGCGTATACATACATGCATAGCTTATTTCCGAAAGTTTATTCAATTTTGAGTGCTAAATGTTAATTTTCGACTATAAAGTGTTGACGAAATTTGGAATGCTCTCTTTTGATGTAATCATGAACTGAAGCCTGCGGGTGTAAAAGGCAGCATGCAATACGGACCGTAATTCTGAATCGGCATTTCTTCAGTTTAATGAGATGACCTTATTTAATCGATAAAATTAAATTTAAAATATTCATTTAAACATTAGAACACTTTTAAAATTACCGCGCCCATTCATTTTAATTCGGAATTATTTGTCTTATTGCCATGGCACAAACCAATGTTTGTTGTTCTCGTATGAGATATACATACTTATGACTTACTATAAAACCAATGTATGGACGATTAAGAAAAAAAGTTTATTCTAAGTTAATTCCAGGTGTTAATAGAAATTTTTTTCTTATGACTTACTCACTACATTTTTGCATTATATCTGCTCTTTCTCTCTCCCTCTCTTTTATAATCTCGGGCCATTTCGGTCTAGTTTCATCCGTACTCTCCCCTCTCTTGTTTTCGTTCATTCCCTCTCTATCTCTTCCACTCATTCTCTCCTTCTCTCTTTTCTTCTTCTTCTACCTCCTACACCCTCTCTCTCTCTCTCTCTCTCGCTTGAGGCTACGAATACAAGCTGACCTCTCTCTACACGGCGCGCGGTGAGCAGCGAATTCTCTGCGCCGGTAACGGAAGCTACGTTGACGACGACACCAAGGAGATCGATGCGAAAGTGGCACCTTGCGAGAAGGTCAAAGAGATTTCTCTGTCACTTTCTACCATCTCTCACTCTTCCTCTCTCTCTCTCTCTTTTCTCTTCCGTTCTCTCTCTTTTTCTTTCCATCAGTTTCTTTCAATCTCTCCCTGTCTCTCTCTTCTCATTCTCTCTCTCACATTCTTTATCATTGCCGTCTTTGTCTCCCTCTCTCATGGTCCGATAATCCGCCTAGCACTCTTCATCATTCAAATTTGTCGATGAATGCTCTTGTTCCCTGAAGATAATCGGTTGCTCGCCAATCACCTCTTCTCCTTCTGTCTCCGTGATCCGCGACGCGTCGTGCCGCCAAGCGGGCGCGGTCTTCCTGCCCAGCTGCCGGCTCACGCTCCTCTGCGCAGACGGTAACATCCATTAGCATCCGAAGAAGAATCCGTTAAATTACTCTATATCAAATTCCAACAAGGGATATTTGTCTGTGTGTGGATGTGTGTCTACGAAGCAATTTAAACACAAGAAAATTAGCAGTATCATAGTATTCTCAAGAGTGAGGGCATGGAAATAATCAGTAAATATGCGGGTAATATGTACTTCCTAACTCATACATATGTTCGTAGAGAGCTGGCGGGGAAAAAGGAGGCCAAAAAGTTGAAAAATACATGTTTTTGAGGTTTCTACCCGACCGACGAGCTCTACCAATCCGTCGCGAATCAGACGCTGACATGTGAAAAGGGCGTCGTCAAGGCGGCGTGGCGTGATTCCGTCACCAAAGTTGAGGTCAGGTTCTTATGCTTGTAAGTTATCATATATGCATTAAAAATAAAATCGACCCTTACAGCTAGGCTATCTTAGCTAATGAGTTAAAATGACATTCACAAAAATATAAATAAAAAAACTCCTTTTCGAAATTCCAACTCATTAAGCATATATGAAAAATATGAAAGAATATGTAATATATAACTCATTATAAGAAAGAATTTAAATTAAATATAAAAATCCATAATTCTCGCATTTTAAACAGAGCACAAACTAATTGACAGGTAACAGAGTTGAAATGCGCCAAGGGTTGTCTACAGCCGATGGTATCGTCGAACGCTACTTCGGAATCTTTCCTGCGACAATTCAATATTGGCACAGTGCAAGTCTCGTGCTCGAACAGTTCGTTTCCTATCTTTTCTATTTTTGTCTTCAAAAAAATTTATAATTTTACGATGATTATTTTCCCTTTTAATCAGTTTTTCGCTATGAATATTGATCCGTCGGTTCCAATTTCCTTGGTTTTTGCTTAGCCGTTTCAGTGATAATGAAGAGGCTTATATCTTTTTGAGTGTTCTCTCTTTTAATTTGAAAGAATAAAAATGAAAGCTTTATAGAATCGACGGCGACGTCCGAAGGGAATATCGGAGCGCGGCTCAAGTTCCACTGCAACAGCACTACGGGCGGCAAGAATTCGTCGGTGACCGAGACGCCGTGCACGAATACGTGCGCGCCTCTCAAGGTTCCCGCCTCGCTCAAGACGATTTCGGTACTTTATTCTCATTCAAATGATATTTCTTCATTATCCAACACTTCTTTCGTTTCAATATTTTCAAAATCCTTTTTTTTTTAGAAACCGAGAATGAAGATCCCGACAATCGACCTCGGTGTGGACATCGTCATTCACAAAGAGACTTACATCTTCGAGTGCGGCACGGCTGGTCAGTTGTATCTCTCTCATTCTTTACACACATCTAAAGTGCTGTTTTGTGTTTACAAAGAAGAAATAGTTTTTTAATATCTACACGATATTAATAATTTTCTTGTCACATTGAAGTTTTTAATTGCAGTGATACATAAATAGTATTTTTTTTAAAAACATTAAAATTACGCTTCCCGATGTTAATGAAAATTCGGCTGCTTTCGAGAAGCTAGTGAACAACAAATTTTTTTTGTTTGTTTCAAAGTTACCGCCTATTCAGGCCACGTCTTCCGCGAGACGAAGACTGCACGAAGAGAACTGCAGTGCGACGGGCCGACGAAGACGTACCGCGATCTGCTCACGGGAAATACCGGCGTCGTGGACATCGCAGACTCTTGCGTACAGAACATGGTTAGAATATGGATTCTAAATTCAATTTTTTGGTGTTCATAAACGAGCTCTTCACGTCTTAACACTGAAGAATTTTGCGTGAGAGGGTGTTTATGTTCGTAAATACATAGCCTCAAGTTAGAAAAATTCGTACTCTCAATTTTCACAACTTCTCTAATAAAAATTCAAAGAGTAAACAGTTATTGCAAAAATGGAAATAAGAAGTTTTAATCTGAATAACGTTGTGAATATTTTTTAATACTCAATCCAAAAAATGTATTTAAGAAAATTCCTAAAAAATGGTTTGTTTTACACAGAGTAACTTTAGTATTGTAAAAATAACAGCAGTAAAAATCCCTCTAAATTCGCCAGAACGTAACGTGCACGTCGACGCTCGCAGAAGGCGCACGAATTGTCGACAGCCCCGCGGGCTGCGCGGGCAATCTGCACTCGGGATGCACCGTTACTGTCGGATGCGATGAGGGTGAGAGAGACAGTGAGAGAGTGAGAGGGAGGGTGAGAACGAGAGAAGGTGAGAGATTTACACTGCACGTGAGAGAGAGAGAAGGAGATAGGGGAAAGCGATAAAGAGAGCGTGTGAGAGATTAAGAGTGCAAGAGAGAGCGATGGACAAAGAGAGCTGAGCGATTGAGAAATGCAATTTGGCCTCTCCTTCCATTCTAGACTATTATCCATCTGAGCCTGGTCCCTTCAAATTGTCCTGCGAATCGAATGGAAAGTGGAAGGACGCGCTGGGTGGCAAAGAAGTCGCTGAGATCGCCGCGCTTCTTCAGTGCCTCCCGAAGAAAAAAAACACGCCCGTTTACTTGGTGCGGTGGGATATTATTATATTTTTGAAAGTCTATTTTATTTCATTAACTTTTTAATTGTCTAAAAAAAATCTTCTTTGTTGAAAAGACTGCTGTCTTTTAAATATTATTTCATTTGTTAATTTAATTATTTTTTTATATATTTCTACAGAAACTAGGTTTCTTGAAAAGATATAGTAGGTATATGAAAATGACAAAGGCATAGGTATAAAACAAAATATGTATAGGGAAATGAATTTGATATGTAAGTAAATGAAAGCGCTAATTGTAAATAAGCTAAGTCATGTTGTTTTCTTTTCCGTATTGCGCTTTTGATGAGCACGAATAATTTTAAATGATACATAGCTGTGGTTCTCCTTATGAAACGTAGATCGAATACTCAATGCTGTCATTCCAAATCTAGCGGTATGATAGAGTATTTCTATAATACAAGCTTGATGTAATTTATTTGCTTCTGATCTGGATTACAACTTTTTTAAAATATACATACATATGTACATAGATGTGCTTTTCACTGTCGCCTTAGGCGGTCGTCATCTTGTTCCCATACGGCTCCTTCATAATCATAATTTATTTTAGTCATTTTTATTTAAAGAATACATGCTGTCTTGTTTTAGCGTAGTGTATTGTTATGGTTTACATCTCATTAAAAATAAAGAAGATTGTTTTAGGGCACCACCGCTCGGCCGCCAGAAGATGCCTCAGAGCCCTCGCCGATTCGCCTCACCGTCACTCTTCCTCCCGGAAAGCCATGCAACTTGCCGACCGCCAAGGGCGTCAAGGCAAAGGCTGCCGACTCGAAAGAATGTCAAGGAGTAATCAACACCGGATGCACGATCACTGTCGAGTGTGACGAGGGTGAGAGAGAGAGAGACAGACAGACAGACAGAGAGAGAGAGAAGAGAGAAAGGAAGAGGTAGACGGAGAGAGAGAGAGAGCGAGTGTGGGTGAGAGAAAGAGTGAGATACATAGATAATGAAAGAGAAGCATAGGGGACAGAGAAAGAGATGCTGAGAGAGAAGAGACAGAAAGAAAAAGGGAGTACGCGACCATTGTTGCATTGGAAACCAGCGTTGCATCTTATATTTGTTGTTGTTGTTATTCCATTATTCGGGCTGCAGTTTCTTTTTTATTATAGTAAATTTAAACTTTTTTTTGATTTTGGAACTATACCTCGAAACTCAACCGCAATCTATTTGAATTTTCCAGGTTATTGTAGTGTCTTCCCTCAAATCGCACTGTGTCAGGCAAAAAGGCGGTGAATTCGAGAGTGAATATTTGGCTCCATTAAGTGATCTAAATTGACAGACTTCCAACCGTCGTCGCCCGGCAGCCCGTCCACAACGATGGAGTGCATGACGAGCGGACAGTGGAAGGAGAAGAAGAGCGGCAAGAGCGGAGAGGACGCAACAAGTCTGTTTGGATGCGAGCCGAAGGCGAGAAGTTTTCCTAATTCACCAATAATTTTTTTTCAATTTGTTTTACGATTTCAAGAAAGAATGAAATATTACGGTATTCAGGCTTAGCTCTCTCCCTCTCTCTCTCTCTGACTCTCTTTCTCTATTTTGGCGCATCTGACTGTTGCCCATTAATTCATTCTTTAAACTTAGTATGTTAGTAAGATCAGTTGCAGAAGCCAGGTACAACGGTCCCGCCACAAGGTTTGACTTTTCTCTCTCCTTCTAACTTCTTACAATTAGTCTGCCAATCCATTGCACGGCGAAAACGAACACAGTCTCCTTCGTGAACTTCCCTCCATGGCTATGAATGAGTATTGATTGCCTTGTATGAGCATGCCAAATAACGCATGAAAAAACATTTATGTTTTCATTAAGGCATGTCTTCGTTTGAACGGTCATTTATGACATTAATTTATTGCTCCAAAAGGCTAGAAGCTGGAGGAGTAAATTGATGCCATAATTATTTTTTTTAAAGATGTGTAAATTAGGGCAATTTTATACGTTAAATCAGAATACTGACTATTTACGCGTCTGGGGCAAAAGCCTGAACACAGAGCCAGGCTGCGAGCCGCCGCGACTAACCGCCGGGGTCACTTGCGGCGGTGGCGGCGGAAAACTCTTGGAAGCCATGCTCTCGGAGTTGGACACCAAGCGAAAGCGACTTGATGTCGGCGCCGTCATTGAGCTCTCGTGTAAAAAGGGTATGCTCACTTTGATCTACTTTGTCCCTTTGATCTACCTCACATCTTCGATCTAATTTATCCTTTTGATCTACGGCATCTGTTTAATCTACTTGAAATCTTTTATCTATTTCAAATTTTTGATCTACATATGTACTTCATCTCCCTGATCTAATTCATTACCTTAATCTAATTAATCTTTTTGACCTATTTCTTCTCTTTGATATACCTCTACTCTTTATGTATATATCTTATGACGTCATGAAAGTTGACACTGTAATTAACCTCTTTCAGGCTTCTACCCAGCTCAAAAGGAGTACTACACGAAACCGCAGAAGTTGACGTGCGGCAAGGATGGCAAGCTTACCGAATCCGAAAGCGAAGTCACAAAAATATTCACATTATTAATAAAACTCACAGGCATTAAATTTTCTGTGTGCCCGTTATTATTAGAATTTTTCTAATTGGCTGTACAAAGTCGATCCCGAATCAGCACTTTTATTTTGCCTGCATACGAAATAGAAATGATATAAATGAAAACCGCTGTTCACCATAAACTGAGTAAAATGATCAAAAATAATTTACGCACGAATCAGTGTTTTTATTTAGTTTAGATTTAAAATAAAATAATACGAATATGATCTACGGTAAAATAAAGAGAATCTGGAAGTAAATAGAATCAATTTTGAGAACTGGTCCAATTTTAGTCGGGCGCGGCGTCGAATGGAGCCCTGACTTGCGTCGTCGGTTGCGTTGCGAGAGAGTACGCGGCGGCCGGAGAATCGACCGTGCAGAACACAGACTCCCTCGATATGAATCTGAAGGGCGTGCGCATCTTATGCAACGCGTGTTAGCGAGAGAGAGAGAGAGAGAGAGAGAGAGAGAGAGATGTGGAGGAGCGAAAAAGAAGGAGATAGAGGGAGCGAGGAATGGACACAGAGTGAGAGAGGGTAATGAGAGGCGAGATAGAAGAAGAAAAGAGAGAAAGAGTGAGGGAGAGAGGGAGGATTTTACATTTCCTTTTTTTACAGCTTCCACTGCCTACAGCGGCGCTCGTATTCTCGTCAGCAATCACAGCTATCTCTGCGATGAATTCAGCGCCGGCACAAGCGTTTGTTTATTTCTCCTTCTTTATGCTTCTATTTTGTTCTCCTTTTGGCAATGATGCTCTTTTGCGGTGTTCTCCTTAAACGCCTTGGACTCAAACTGTTTCTCATAATTTCTTCTTGGCATAATTACACTTTTTATTGAAAAAGCTATACAATTGAGTTAAAAAAAAACTATTTTTATATGCGACAAATAAACTATGTTGCTAGTAAATGGTAAAAATTTCTTCAATGTATTCGCTAATTAATAATCCATATATAACTTAATAACTATAATTAAGTATGTATGTATGTAAATTTGATTTGCCAGTCGAGCGGCGGCACGCAGAGTCGCTCTCCGTGCACGAACGCGTGCCTCGTTCCGATCGCCGGCGACGCGGGCATTCCGAACAGCGTCAAGTTTGTCAGTTCGGCTCTCTTTTTTAAAATCTTTTTTTTTTTAATATTTTATGGATATACATTTTCCATTAATATTGTCACGACCCACTCAAAACTTTTATTTGTCAGTTCGCTTTGAGTGGCCATATTTTCTTAATTTTCGTTACAAAAAGATTATTATCATTAAATACTTTTTCTATTAATATTATCACGAGCCATAACTCCATGTTCTGTAAAACAAAATTTTTCCAAAATGTTTGCAACCGTAATCATTATGTTGCAGGAGGCCAAAGGAAAGCCGCTGGTGCCATTGCAGTTTCAGAAGAGGTATACTATAGTGGGAGACAACGGACTCGCGGTCATGTCGTGTGCGGAAGAAGGTACTCTTACCTTATGATGACTATCGGATACTTTTGAGATTCCAGTAAATTTGATCGACCGGGAAAAAAAACTAAAATTTAAATTTGCCGCCAAAAAGGCGACTCATTCGTCGGCTCGAAGACGGGCCGCGTCGAGCTGAAGTGCGATGCGGCGACCGGAACTTGGATGGACGCCGAGAACGGCCGGCCCGTCTATCCGGGCAGGATGGTGACGCCGTGCACAAAGGCGAGTCCATTTCTATTCTTAATCTCCACCCCCCCACTTCCCCAATTTAACCTGGTATAATTTTAAAACGTACTATTTAGAGTCAACTTTTTTAAACGAATTTAATGAAAAAAATTGAATAACATGAGATTCTTTTAGCGCATAAGGGTTTTTATAAGAAATAAAAGAAAAAACAAACATAGAAATAAAATAAATTAAAATAAATAAATGTCTAGGAATCAACGGGAGCCCTCGGGCCGTGCAAGGCGTTGGCTGAGGAAGTGGCAGCGAAGGTGGGCGTCTCCCTGCAGCGACAGCATTGCCCGGCCGTCGGAGGGGAGAGCGAGGCTGCCGATTGTCTCTACTTTATGCGATGCGAGAACGGTCAGGAAGGAATATGTTATTGCTTTTTTTATTTATTCAATCAAAACATGACGAATGCAAATTCGTTTGAAGGAAAATATCCATTGTGACTCTTGTACAGTTTCTATAAGGCATGGAACAGCTCGTTCGATTTATTTCGACTTTGTTCCACAATGCTGTTTGGCTGTACGGAAGTGAAATTAGGAAGCCAAACAATAAAGGAGATCAGAGATATATGATAAGAACAAACCTTCTAAACCTTCTTTACTTTGCCCAAATGCATGTCTTGGTTATGAAAACCGCCATAATGCATTGTGATTGTGAAATAATATGAAACTTAGAGAAAAATGAGATACTTTAATTTGAATTATATTACGGTAAATAATTGTTCTTATTAATTTTTCTGCAGATCCAACGAAGAGTTCGGTCCACAGCTGCGGCGTCGGCGGAAAATGGCGCAGTCTCATGAGCGATTCCATCACTGAAGAAGACATTCCGACGCTGCTCAAATGCTAACCAACCATTTCTTTTGAGATTGATAATTAAAACGATTTTTCAAAGGCGTAGAAATACTTTGATAACGAGTTGATGATCAACCAATAAAGCTGTAATGACAAATAATAAGATGAGAAATTGAATAAAAAGATTACTTGATTCTCGTGTTTAAAAAAAAGATTCATTGAGCAAATAACTAAACTATATACATACATAGATATTTAAAAAATATTCATCGATATTTCACCGAACTTAAGAGAGCCTGTCAGTATCGTTCGATCAAGGCTTGCATTAGAATTTTTTTCGAATTTCTTAACCAAAATTGATTATATTATACAACTCGACGTGGTGAACAAAATAGCCCACATTTCAAAGTAGAAAAAAAATTTCCGCGTGAGACCCAGTACAGTAATCTTTTAAATTACATTGGCCATAAGTTGCTTCAAACTTATAGACAACCATCGAGCTATCATTGGATAGCTGATTGGACGGGCTTTAATTTTCATGTTGATGATGTTTTCATAAAATTTGAATTTGGCTATAAAATACGGCCCTAAACATTTTCGGTGGTGGTTTTTGGCAAAATTTTACATTTTCCGTTCATTTCCACAAAACCGTTCTTACATATTCTTAAAGTGCTTGAAATTTGCTACAATATATGTCTCTTTCAAAAAAATTAAGCGTCCCGGACTATGGTTCCCAAACGCTTGAACATGATCCTGTGTAAACTGTAACACCGTGCAAGCGCATTCTTCGATCCATAACTGCGCTCAATGTCAATATTACAAAATCGTAAGTATATCGTCTAAGAGCTCTCACGGAGATCTTCAAATGTTACATACATTATTTTATTGAAAAGTTTCTATTTATATGGGAAATTTCGTTATGTACAATAAGAAATTATACATCATAAGAAAGAGGATGAAATTTGGTACAAGATGAACACTTTCAATAGAATTCCATGCATACGATCTTTTGTTATAAATCATAAAAGTAGTGCCAGTAGCGTCGCTGTCATTTTCTTAACTCTTAGATGATATACTTACGATTTTGTAATATTGACATTGAGCGCAGTTATGGATAGAAGAATGCGCTTGCACGGTGTTACAGTTTACACAGGATCATGTTCAAGCGTTTGGGAACCATAGTCCGGGACGCTTAATTTTTTTGAAAGAGACATATATTGTAGCAAATTGCAAGCACTTTAAGAATATGTAGGAGCGGTTTTGTGAAAATGAACGGAAAATGTAAAATTTTGCCAAAACCACCCCCGAAAATGTTTAGGGCCGTATTTTAGGGCCAAATTCAAATTTTATGAAAACATCATCAACATGGAGAATAAAGCCCGTCCAATCAGCTATCCAATGATAGCTCGATGGTTGTCTAATCATAAGTTTGAAGCGACTTATGAGCAATGTAATTTAAAAGATTACTGTACTGGGTCTCACGCGGAAAATTTTTTTCAACTTTGAAATGTAGCCTATTTTGTTCACCACGTCGAGTTGTATACTGTAATTAATTTTGGTGAAGAAATTCGAAAAAAAATTGCTAGGGCAGGTCATAATAGGGCCCTGCTCGAGTCTTACTGACACCCTCTCTTAATAAACAGTTCTTGCCCTTCTCTGCTTCCCGCTAGAACATTGTAGAACATTCAGTCTTTAATTCGCACCTTCTGCCTGACAGAATGGTAAGAGAGCATGTGATTTAGAGAGACGCGAGTACAATGGGCTGGAAAAGTTTAGTAGACTTCGATTGTTGATCTAAATTAAAGATTTAAAAAGTTTGAACGATTTTCCTCATTGGTATCCGCCATACTTGATCACACGCGAGAATAAGCCACTGTAGAGATGAGCTATTCTCCTCTTTACTGTCGTGCGAAGAACACGTTAGATTCTGCAATAAAAAATCAAATCACTTCCCAGTTGACTTGTTGAAGTGCAAAAAAATTAATGCTTGCCGATGTAACATTCCTATTTAGGGCATGCTGACAACATTCTTTAAAATAAGCCCGTGGTTTCCTGCCGCCTCTGCTCTTCATATCAAACAAGATCGCCTGCATGACGTTATTCCGAATTTTTTTGATTTGGAGATATGTATATGCCCATCAGTATTTTCAACGATCATGATAGTGGCATGATTTGCAATGTTCATTCATGCCTACTAAAAAAGAACGTCATTGTCTCTGCTCTGCATGGTCGATAAAAATTCATATTATCCTATGCTTCCTTAACCCAATAGAGAATTCGAAAGCTCTTTACACACTCAATATAACTGTCTAGGCTTCGTTCTGGAAAAGTGAGCAATAGGATGTCTGAGCTGCCTAAAAATTGAAGATCTATAGAAATGAGAGTTGGACGTTTTTAACGATGGCGAATTGATACAGTTTTTATCGTTTAAAAGATAACAATATCAAACAAAACAATAAAAGTTTGTTTTAGCCCATGCTGCTGGAGCTAGCTCGTTTCGCAGGCAAACAAATCGAGTTAAATGCCATAAGAGGATATGTTATGACATCTCAGCCATTTATGCATATTTTTAAAAACGGTCTTCACAGTCGCGTTCACCAAGGTCGAAATACATAGGTTCTCAAATAGACGAAAACGTACAAAAATGGGTATTCAGTCCTCTATTCCAGTTCATATTATTTGTATTAATACTATTAATACTATTAATACAATTAATATTAATATCTGACCCAATAATGTGGAGCGGGATCTGGAGAGTCATCATGGGGAAGAGGGGAGCGAAAAAAGAGAGAGATACATACATATACAGAGAGAGAAGGAAGAGAGAGCGACGAAAAGAGAGATAGAGCGGGAAGAAATAGAGAGAGAGAGGAGGGAGAGAGGTAGAGAAAGAAGAGTGAGATGGAGAAAGGGTGGGAGGCCCCAAGCAAATTGTTTTCGAATTCATTAAGATAAATAATCAATCGCCATTGTCACTTCGTCGGAACTGCCGCGGCCCTGCGATAGTTGCTATCGATTCTACAGTAACCTTCCGTTCAGATCGGCAGTAGCAAAAAATGCGGCCAACCACCCTACGATACTCCTTTAAAAAGATGGTGTTGAGGTACACATCGAGAACGTATCTGAATTGTCGAATAGACCGTCTTACACAGTAAAGAAGTAAGTAATATACGTATAATAATTTAAAAAAATATTTATAATTATATATGACCGATGTATGTTTTCAAACGATTTAGTTGCAGATTTGCATAAACACCTTGAGATGGATTGTTTGATTTGGAGAATGAAAATAAATTCGTCAAATAATTTTTGTATTAAGCGCATGACTTTAAAATATAATGTTAGTTATGTACATATATAAGAATGTAAGACTTAAAGGAGGTCTAAGGCGAATAAATAGTGTTTTTTTTCTCTTTATGTGGTAAGGTTGAGCTAGAAACTTCGATTGCTAGTGTCCCAAAGTTACAAAAAGAACCCTCCGCCGTGAGAAAATAAACAGTATTCGCAACGTTGAATTGGAAATATTTTAGCTTCCCGCCATTTTCAAAAAAAAAATGTTTTAGCAGGGCCACACGCTGGGACTTCGTGGTAGGAGTTTTTCTCTCATGATCTCCTTTAAAAAAGGAATATGTAGTATCATCTCGATAACATTTTTGAGCAAAAGTGCGAACATTTTAATAGTATTTAAATAAAAAACAGTTCAAATCGCTAACGAGAGGTTTCCACCGATTAGGCTGATATTAACTGCGTCTTGCCACGCCCACTCGTCGAGGTCGAAGAAACCACGAAGGGACAAAAGCTAAACATTCTACTTCTTCGTTTCTTTTTTTGCTACCATTTATGGCAACGGCTAACTTTTTTTGAATTTGCGCTCATTTGTCTGAATATGAAGAGCGATAATTTAAAAAATTTGAGAATGTAAATTAAAGGGACTAAATTTTTATTAGTTTTTTTCTTATTAATTTTTTCTTATACTTTAGCTGATCACTTACAGTGTTCGGCAAACGACACACAATGAAGACGAGCGAAGTTACGAGAATCAAGACAGAGGGCCGCCATTGATTCGAGGCGTTCCTGGAAAAGAGAGAGTGAGAAAGCGTGTTAACTTAACGTGTGAAGAAAAAGATAGAGAGGGAACAGAAGAGACAGAGAAAGAAAGTGGTAAAGAAGATGGATAAAGAGAATTTATATGATGCCTGCGCTGGAGCATAAGTAGCTTGATGACGAGTGCGGCAGTTAATGGTATAATGAGAAGTAGCGGTAGCCATCGTATGCATGCCTAAATCACTTGTCTATTGTTTTTTTCGATCACGAAATATCAGTTAGGATTTTTCGATTAAGGAACATCAAGAGGTCACCTCGTTGACGATTTCATAGACGGGGTAGATAACGGACAAGAGCAGCGACTCGTTGACCCCAATGTCCCAGAATCTAAACAAAAACGAATATGAATAAGCAGAGTTTACATACATATATATGTAGGTTGTGTCCTTCCACGAGATTGACAGGGAGTAGAATGTGTGTAGACGAGTCTTCAGTATGGGCTACCTTCTCGCTATTAGAAACTCCCTTCAGCTCAGGTTTGACCACTCTGTACAGCCACCTTACTTCTCTACTCGGTGCCTCACACTTCTCTCCTTCTCCGATCACAAGCTCGCACACCGCACCACTCACACCACCACTGTGCCACAGCTCCAATCTTACGCTGCCGATCCCGAAATATCGGAATCGGGCTACACGTACATACGGAAAGAACAGGAGATGGCCTGGGGAGGGAAAATACACCATGTTGTTCCCGGAATCCGCAAATATAGTACGGGTCCACGTCAACTTGGGGTTTTAATAACTGAAGAACGGCCAGAGATGCGTGTCGATGTAAAGGCATAGCCACACGAGAACGAGGCCGCTAGTGAGAATCTCGACCGTGAGAGAGAGAGAGAGACTGAATGGCGCGAGAGAAAGCGATAGAAGAGGAAGCGGTCGCAGAAGGTGAATGGGGCGCCGCGGGGTTCTTGAGTCCTGCTCGCCAATTGTTGTGTCCGTCCACGAGAGGGAAAGAGTGAAGAATGTGTGTTGACGAGGCGAAGCGGGATTTATATAGGCGAGACTCACATATTCGATACAATGCCACGTGGAGAATGACAGCCAATTGGAAGCGGCCACGTGGCAATACAAACTACAAGGTGTAGTAGTCGAACTCACAGAGAAAAATAAAATCGCGTATGTATGTACGTATGTATGTAGCACAATACATGTATGTATGTAGTACCGCCAAAAAGTCTATGAACTTTTGGTTTTTCATTCATATTTTCCTTCAAAGTGTATGAAAGTAAATGAAATTTTCAGGGTTGCGTCTTTGTTCTAATAGATCTTCAGTAGCAGGATGTTGGCTTCACTGATCCCCTGCAGAGCGTAAAAAAAAATCAATAACTCAAATTACCCAGATTGCACATTTAAGCGTGCTGGACAAAATAGTTTATTTCCTTGATCTTCGGCTAGTTTTTTATTGGATAAATGGTTAGCTCTATTCTATAACATCTCTGCAATAGCGTTTTGGTCAAGTCGCTACTTATTTACATGTTTTTACATGCGGCTTGCCTCCAGTGCGCGATCCATTCACTCGGCCTGAGATGCAGAAGGTTGAGGAGGGTAAAATCGATCATTTACTACTATGTCTAGAGTAATCATGATGCCCATATATTCGTAGGTGTACACTGAACTAATTCAGATGGTTACTTGATCTGTGGAAATAAGATTCTAACTATTTATGCACACTTTGGACACCGTGGTGAACTTTGGTCCGCAGCGCAGACATGCCAAAAGTGAGCTTGCTCAGGGGTACGTGTTTCAAAAACGCTTTTGTCTTTCTATTAACGAAAGTTAATAGGCTTTTCCACGTTTAGAATTCCTATTTCATTCCTGGCTTCACGAGGCCACCAGGACAGTAGATCGCTTGACGGCACCCTATCGTAGAGCAATACGGTGTATTTGACAGCTGTGTGTTTAAAAACATTCACATCATTGAACTGGCTAATTGCGATAAAGACTATTGCTGTATAGAGTAAAGTGATTTGTGACCTAATCTAAAAATTTTAGGCTTTAGTTTGTTCAATTATAAGACACCGAACAACACTATGCAAGGAGCATATTCAAACGATCTACTTTATCTGGTGGTCCCATAAACTCATTCTAGAAATAAGGCTATAGATCATGTAAAGGTATATTAACTATCATTTGAGACAGGTAAACCCGTTTTTGAAAATCAGACTCCCGCCTAGCATCACTTTAAGTTGACTGCGGACGAAAGTTATCTGCGGTGGTCATAGCGTGCTCAAACAGTTAGAATGTAATTTCCAGTACTCTAATAACCTAATGAATAAGTTCGATGATGCTCTGCGAATAAATGGACATCATTATTACTATTGACATAGTAGTAAGTGATCGATTTTTTTCCTCCAGAACCTTCTGCATCTAAGGCAGAGTGCATGGATCACGCACTGGATTCTGCCCACATGTACAACATGTGATATAGTAGCGTGTAGACCAAACAGTTGTTGCATAGATGTTCTAGAATACAGCTAAACCATTTATCCAATAACAACTTACCGAAGATCAAAGAAATAAACCATTTGGTCCAGCACGCCTAAATGTGCAACCCGAGAAATTTGAGTTATTGATTTTTTTATAGCTCTGTCGTGGATCCATGAAACCAATCGTCTGCTACTGACGATCTATTAGTAGAAAGAAGCAAACCTGGAAATGTCATTAACATTCATAGACTTTGAAGGAAAATATGAATGAAAAACCAACAGTTCATAGACTTTTTGGCGGTACTGTACATACATACATAGATATTCGCTATCTACATAACAGTGTAGATGCTCTCGTGACTACAATTTAGAAGAATATATATATATATATATATATATATATATAATTAAATTGTAATAAAAATGAATGACGTTTTTTCATCAGCGTCGATTTGCTCAACCAAGTAGTATATTAAAGCGCTCGGTATGGACATGGCGAAGGCGAAGGCAACTATTACGGCAACCACGATGAATCTGGAGGCTTTTCCTGAAGAGAATTTGTATTCTCTTCAGTTGTAGCTCTGCCTAAGTCTCATTGTCATTTAACTAGGTCTGCCTTTTACTCTCTGACTCGTTCTGTCTTTCGCTCTCTCTCTCTCTCTCTCTCTCTCTCTCTCTCTCTCTATCTCTCTTTGCTGCATACTAATTTTGTCTTTCAAACCTATACGCTTGAAATTATGCGGAAGATAAACGGCGATACATCTTTCAATACACATCGCGACGATCAAATTCGCGCTGAAATTTGTCAAGAAAAATGATGTAATTATGAAGGGCGAAGCAAAAATTGCAGATGAGAACGATGAAGTATATGGAGTTTAAAGCATTCTATAGCACTTGTACATTCATTTGGGTAAGTAATTTATTACTTACTTGTTTATTTACATATTTTAGCCTAGCATTTTAACAAAGAAGTATTTGTTGTGTACCTGCATATTTGGGTCCAGTTGACAATTCCTAGACAAAAGTTGTAGTAGTAGAGAGAGATGATGTACGAATTGGATAAGTTGGCGTATGTCAGATCGCAGCAGAACTTGAGGATCAAATCGATCTGGCTGATTACGTCAGCGAGGACAGACACCTGTGGGAATCTTTCTCGAATTTATCTTGCACAAAACATTCAAAGAGAAAGAAATTAGAACATGATACGGATACGCGGTAATTTGGTAAAGGAAAAAAAGAAAAAAAGCATTGGTATTTATGCATGTAATTATAAAAGATGGCAAGCTAACTAATCAATCATATCAATTAGAGAAAAAATCTCTAAGAAACCTTGAGATATATTAATCCGTCCGACTTCAGTTGACTTAGTATGAGGAAGTTGAAGGACTGGTTTACTACTCCTGAAATTTAAGAACAGGAAATAAAACTTTGAGGAAGCGAAAAGTCGATCTTTATCTCGTTGGCATTATTCTTGCTTTTTTGAACGCATATACTACATAGGAGCTTAAAACTCGAGCTCTAATTTACACCTTTTTCTTGACACAAAGGCAGGAGCCAAGTGATTTTGAGGCGCGAATGTTTTATAATGATACCTAGCACGAGTACAGACGGGTAGGCGAAAAATCTAATGACATCGTAGAACGACTCGACATGATCCATATATGCCTGCTGAATCTGGAGGGTAGCCGATATAAGAGAAAAAATTTAAATCGTCAAAACATGATTTTTATTCATGTAATTCAAAAGAACGCGTTAATGCCATTTCCTTGGCAATGAGAAAAAGTAACATCAAAAGCTCACGATTTATGTATGTATCTTTGATGCGATTCGCTAGAGAAGAAAATAGAATGAAGGCGGAAGCAGACAAAATCGAACAGCTTGGATTTTTCAAAAGTTCCATATTGATGCTTTATGGTATGAGGTGTCGTGGGGGACCGGCCGGGGCCACAAAAAGAAGAAAAAACATGCCCTCAAGGGCGGTGATGCTCTGCTGCCACGCGGGACTTTGACGATATAACATTGAAGATAATACATTTGCCTGGCCGGCTCCTCGGAGAAAGATATAAACGAGTCATTGAAATGTGGTTGCACACCAAAACATTTAGACAGACAAGTTTATAAACAAGCCTAGCAGAGGAAATAAACAAGGTAAGTATGTATGCTAGCATAGTACAGATTGGGTGAGAGAGAAGAATGGGTGCCAGAGCTCAACTCTGGACCCACTGCTCCTTACGGAGCCAAAGAAGAGAAGAGTGCTCCTTACGGAGCGCAAGGTAGACACTGAAGATGCCGGGACTTTGGCGGGGGGAAGGTGAGAAAAGATGCGAGGGAGAGCTCGCGTGCGCCCTAGACACCGAGCAAGATCAATCGATATGAGCCAAGGCCTATGCCTAGTAACGAGAGAGTGTTATGAGTGGAGAGAGTGGTTAGAGAAGCAGAGAGCGAGCGAGATGAGCTAGCGGATCTCGTCTCTGCTAAGAATGCTAACTCACTACATACAGTATGAATCGGCACCAAAAGGCCGAGCTAGCACAAATACAGAGAAAAAAGAAATCACAAATGCAAGTTGTGACATGAGGAATCTATTGGTCTAATAAACAGTGTCCCGACGTCACAAAAATCTTTCTACCCTGAGAAAATTTACAATATTCTCAACCCTCACGTACTTTGAAATCGCGAATATTTTAACTTCCCGACATTTTCAAGAAAATTTTGGCAGAACCATACCGTGGCAGAATGGGCCATTAGACCTGTACTCTTTAAAAAACATGCGTATATCGCGCGCAAAAAAGCATTTTCCGGGTGTTGATGAACACGTTGGCTCCCAACCCAATGTCTGTGGACGGAGTTTGGGCAGTTGCACAATTTCCCTGAATTGTTTATTAATAAGGCTCGCCGTGATGGGAGCTGAATGTACCTCTGAGAACTCTTGTTGAAATATAGAGTGGGGAAATTTACCTTAATATCTAAGATTTTATTCTAAGCAATAACAGACAAACAATAAAATGTCCAATTCTCTATTTTTGTAGACCAAAAAGACAAAAAGTTCTACTGGGTTTAGGCAACTGAGGAAGTCTTTGATATTTTCAAATGAGTACTTCAGAACGAAGTTCGCACGCCTAACATACGCGAGCAAAAGGAGCGCGAAATTTGCAGCAAGCTGAATATGTAGGTATGTATATATTGGATAGAATAGAAACGCTTTCACTCAACTGGTTAATCGATTCCGAGGAGTGCCATGAATCTTCCCCATTCCTTGTATAAATTTCTTCAGTTATAAGTTTAGACGTGCGGACATGATTTTCTAAGTAATTTTTGATCTCCGCGAACGTGCTGCTATGTACTGCCGCACCAGGAAAGTCGATTACGAAACATCAACGCATCCTTAACCCAATAGTGAATTCGAAAGCTCTTTGCCTCTATGTATACAACAGTCTGGTAAAATGAGGAATACGCTGTCTGAGGTGCGTTAAAATATAAGTCGGTAAAAAACGAAATTGGGTTATTTTTTTCTTCATTTTTAAGAGCAACTCTTAGGCACAGCGTAATTAAACCTCTCGCGCGTCGAGCCCAAAAATTCAAGTCTTCCTAGCAAACGAAAAAGGTCATTTTCCGTTTGCTAGCCCCCGCCCAACCGATTACTCATTCCAGAGAGCACCATTCAGGAACTTTTGAACAAAATGCAAGTCGGTCTATGTTGGCCTTGTCCACGGTCTCCTTGATTCGCTAGCAAATCGCGTAATATGTAATATTCCCACGGTTCTTGTCCGCTAGTGTGAATATGCTTTACATTCTGTTGTAATGGTGTGTGTATGTACGTTAGTCGCGTAGGAATATGCGAATGCCCTTTCCTTAAGTCTTGCGGCGGGTATTTCCTCTTCTATATATATATATATATATACATACATACATGCATATATGTATGTACATATGAATGCATATTTTATTTATTTTTATTAATCATGTACCATAATAAATCAATTATTCAAATCGTATCTTTGAACATTTTGTCAAATAGAAAACAAGTGGGCTTGACTTTTGAAGGTAAACAATTTAATCACTTGAGACAAAAACGGTATTCTTCGACTAAACATTTCTTTGGTTTTTTTTAAATAAGTTAATTGCAATATCATCATCCGATCACTCTCACCTTCCAAATTATAGTTATATAATATTTGTAATATATATATGCCATCACTCGAAAGAGGTAAAAAGAGAATAAAGATGAAGGAAGAATGAGAAATAAGGTTGATAGTGAGGAATGAAACAAGTTTCAGATTTGTATGGCTACATTCAATGCAATTAATCGAAAAGAGTTTATCGACAACATATAAATGGTAACGACGGAAAGGTTCAATGAGTTTGGAGTTGTGGAGAAGAGTAGACGGCGGACACCTCTCTCTTTCAAACGGTTCGGCGTTTAAGCCCCGTTTAGCCCCAGTAGCAATTGAACAGATGCATCGACTTGATCTTATTCTTCAGGAAGACGCCGGCTTTCGACAACTGCGCGTCATCACCAACCTGCCAGGGCTGGGTGCCTATCTTGAGCGCCGCTGAGGCTTCGGATATGGCGGCGATCGACCACGCAACATACGAGGCCTTGTTTTTGTCCAGCATTGCGTACCATTTGTTGGCCTCTTCCGGGTAGATCTGTCCATTTTTGCCTCCGTCAGCCTGGGAGACGCCGTACTCCGAAATAAACACGGGAATCTTCGCTGAGTTCTTCAAGTAGGTTTCTCGCTCCCATTCCTGAGTTTTTGGATCAACACCCGAGTAGAAATGCTGCACGTACATCACGTTCCTTTGGCCTAAATTACAACACGACCTGAGTGGAGTGTGTGTGAATTTATGAACCGCATACCCCACAGAGGCGAGTTGCTGGCTTGCACGCCGCCCGACGGTCCCGACCAATACGGAGTACCCAGCAGAGCCACGTTGTCAGGGTCGATAGCGCGGATCGCATTCAGCACGTTGGTGTGGTAGGGCTTCACAACGTTGTTCCAGTCCACCTATAATCTGTGATATAAGCCACGAAGAGACCGCCTCAATGCCATACCTGGAGAGGCTCGTTGTAGGTCTCGTAGAGCACGTGCGGGTATTTGCCGTAGTCGGAAGCCATTTGCTTGAAGAATTCAATCGCTTGCCACTGGTGCTTCTCTGCCTCGTGGTCGTGCCAGTCGATGATCACGTACATGCCCCTCTCGATGGCCGCCTCCACGACGGTGCGCACCCTTGCAATCTGTTCCTGCTTGTTCTTGAGGTAGCCGTCATAGTCGATGCCCATCACGGCGCGCACGACGTTTGCGCCCCACTGGCAAGCAAGTGAGTTAATGGTGTCCTTGTTGAAGAATTGTGGCATCCACTGAGACCAGTACAGCGACATTCCGACGAGCTGAACGGGTTGGCCATTTTGGCCCACCAGCTGCGTTCCTTTCACGGAGAGGTGTCCGTACGGTGGGTTCTTCGGTGTGAGCGCGGAAGCCCCCAGGAAAACGACTGCGAGACAGAAGAGTGCGCGTCGCATTGTGTAGCGTTGTACTGGCGTTTCCCGACTCCAGGTCCGCTTAAGTAGGAGTCCCTTCCTCATTCGCGTGTTTCCTGACCTTAGTCGAGATTGTTTGGATAGCTGACGACATCGAACTACTTCTGACAAAACGCTGTGCAAATAGCTTATGCATTGCACGATGTAATTTCAATGTGCTAATGTTTAGCTATTTTGGCATTTTAGCGTAATGGAGTTAGATTCACATTCTCATCACGAATTCGGTGAACACGCTCACACCGTGTTCGTCTCTATCAATATCACAAGTTCGATTTTTACGTTTCAGACTTTCTGACGTCGTCATATCGTAGTTGACTTTCAATTGACTTTTAAGGTAAATTGTTATCTACACGAATGATCAAAAATGCCTAAATTCAAATTTGAAAAAAAAACTTTGAATATTCTCGACAAAATTAGCATAATTCACCGTTTCAGAGTCATCGTCTTGGTATCAAACTTGCAATGATCACAACGATTAATACGGTTTCACATTTAAAAAATTCGACAAACATTTTTTTGAACCTTTCGAAAGATGTCATTTGCATTCCTGCCCAAATCCATGATGATCACTGCCGAATTCTTCTGAAATGTTCTAGAATCCTTCCGAGATGTTTTTGAAAATTCTTCTCCCGATGCTGAACTCGGACACTTCCGGAATCTTCTGGAATCTTCCCAGGACCGGGCATAGGTTGGCCCCTTCTGGAATACTATGGAAAATTCCATGTACCGGGGCCAAACTCCGTCTATTCAGGAGATTCTTGCCTTTAGGTGATCGCTGTTAGTCCGACCATCAATCTTAGCGATCACAACTTGTGATAAATGACGAAACGGTATTAGGCTTACAGTTAATTGCAATGGCATCATCTGATCGGTCTCACCTTCCAAATTATAGTTATATTATATTGCTAATATATATATACCATCTCTCGATCGAGGTAAAAAGAGAATAAAGATGAAGGATAAATGAGAAATAAGGTTGATAGTGAGGAATGAAACAAGTTTCAGATTTGTATGGCTACATTCAATGCAATTAATCGAAAAGAGTTTATCGACAACATATAAATGGTAACGACGGAAAGGTTCAATGAGTTTGGAGTTGTGGAGAAGAGTAGACGGCGGACACCTCTCTCTTTCAAACGGTTCGGCGTTTAAGCCCCGTTTAGCCCCAGTAGCAATTGAACAGATGCATCGACTTGATCTTATTCTTCAGGAAGACGCCGGCTTTCGACAACTGCGCGTCATCACCAACCTGCCAGGGCTGGGTGCCTATCTTGAGCGCCGCTGAGGCTTCGGATATGGCGGCGATCGACCACGCAACATACGAGGCCTTGTTTTTGTCCAGCATTGCGTACCATTTGTTGGCCTCTTCCGGGTAGATCTGTCCATTTTTGCCTCCGTCAGCCTGGGAGACGCCGTACTCCGAAATAAACACGGGAATCTTCGCTGAGTTCTTCAAGTAGGTTTCTCGCTCCCATTCCTGAGTTTTTGGATCAACACCCGAGTAGAAATGCTGCACGTACATCACGTTTCTTTGGCCTAAATTACAACACGACCTGACTGGAGTGTGTGTGAATTTATGAACCACATACCCCACAGAGGCGAGTTGCTGGCTTGCACGCCGCCCGACGGTCCCGACCAATACGGAGTACCCAGCAGAGCCACGTTGTCAGGGTCGATAGCACGGATCGCATTCAGCACGTTGGTGTGGTAGGGCTTCACAACGTTGTTCCAGTCCACCTATAATCTGTGCTATAAGCCACGAAGAGACCGCCTCAATGCCATACCTGGAGAGGCTCGTTGTAGGTCTCGTAGAGCACGTGCGGGTATTTGCCGTAGTCGGAAGCCATTTGCTTGAAGAATTCAATCGCTTGCCACTGGTGCTTCTCTGCCTTGTGGTCGTGCCAGTCGATGATCACGTACATGCCCCTCTCGATGGCCGCCTCCACGACGGTGCGCACCCTTGCAATCTGTTCCTGCTTGTTCTTGAGGTAGCCGTCATAGTCGATGCCCATCACGGCGCGCACGACGTTTGCGCCCCACTGGCAAGCAAGTGAGTTAATGGTGTCCTTGTTGAAGAATTGTGGCATCCACTGAGACCAGTACAGCGACATTCCGACGAGCTGAACGGGTTGGCCATTTTGGCCCACCAGCTGCGTTCCTTTCACGGAGAGGTGTCCGTACGGTGGGTTCTTCGGTGTGAGCGCGGAAGCCCCCAGGAAAACGACTGCGAGACAGAAGAGTGCGCGTCGCATTGTGTAGCGTTGTACTGGCGTTTCCCGACTCCAGGTCCGCTTAAGTAGGAGTCCCTTCCTCATTCGCGTGTTTCCTGACCTCAGTCGAGATTGTTTGGATAGCTGACGACATCGAACTACTTGGGACAAAACGCTGTGCAAATAGCTTATGCATTGCACGATGTAATTTCAATGTGCTAATGTTTAGCTATTTTGGCATTTTAGCGTAATGGAGTTAGATTCACATTCTCATCACGAATTCGGTGAACACGCTCACACCGTGTTCGTCTCTATCAATATCACAAGTTCGATTTTTACGTTTCAGACTTTCTGACGTCGTCATATCGTAGTTGACTTTCAATTGACTTTTAAGGTAAATTGTTATCTACACGAATGATCAAAAATGCCTAAATTCAAATTTGAAAAAAAAAACTTTGAATATTCTCGACAAAATTAGCATAATTCACCGTTTCAGAGTCATCGTCTTGGTATCAAACTTGCAATGATCACAACGATTAATACGGTTTCACATTTAAAAAATTCGACAAACATTTTTTTGAACCTTTCGAAAGATGTCATTTGCATTCCTGCCCAAATCCATGATGATCACTGCCGAATTCTTCTGAAATGTTCTAGAATCCTTCCGAGATGTTTTTGAAAATTCTTCTCCCGATGCTGAACTCGGACACTTCCGGAATCTTCTGGAATCTTCCCAGGACCGGGCATAGGTTGGCCCCTTCTGGAATACTATGGAAAATTCCATGTACCGGGGCCAAACTCCGTCTATTCAGGAGATTCTTGCCTTTAGGTGATCGCTGTTAGTCCGACCATCAATCTTAGCGATCAAAACTTGTGATAAATGACGAAACGGTATTAGGCTTACAGTTAATTGCAATGGCATCATCTGATCGGTCTCACCTTCCAAATTATAGTTATATAATATTGCTGGAGTCGAATGATATGTATGTATGTACATATGTATGTATGTACTCATATGTATGTTTGCATATGTATGTACATTCATATGCATGTATGCATGTATGTACATGCCGTGCAAAATGAAATTAACTTTTGGTTTGCATAAATAATTTCATACAAAGTGAATGAAAATCAATGAAATTTTGAGCTTTGCTTCATTATACTGCCGGGCATACAGTTCAGTTTATTCTATTTCACTGTTTTGTTCACAGAACGTTCGAAAACGCATGAAACATCTCTCAAAAGTAACTTTTTTTTTATAAAATCTATTCCTTCCACTTTCAAAAATGGCAAGCGGTCGTCTGTCTTCAATTGGCGGCTTTACATTAGTCCGCTTCTCTGGCCACTCTTACTTTCAATGCCGTTGTAATGCTGACTGTTGTTTCAGCTCACCATAAGTCTGAAAAGTACTACGATGAATATAACTCTAGTGAAATTCTTTGATTGTGTGGTTCGAAATTTAACGAACCTGGTTTGAGAAAGTTTATGAAAGTTTGAACGAATGAAGAGTAAATGAAAGGTTTTTTTTTACTTTTTTTCTTAGGAATTCAGTAAGCTTCCTACTCTAACGAGTTTTGAATTGCATATCTAATGATTCACGTCTTTTTCCTGTGTGTCTTTGCTGTGCTAGCGTGAGAGAGACTAGAAGAATGAGAGCGTGGAGATCGTTTAAATTAGTTCCAGAAAAAAATTATAATTAAAAATAACGATGACGAAATTAATTTACCTATCTACATATAATACAACCTATGTAAATTGGCATCAATAATCGAGAAAGCTATACTCAACCTTGTTTCCCCCTGCTTTCCGGGGGATGTCACGGGATACCTTCTTCGCACTCTATTCGAATAGAAATACCGTAAATTGGGCTTTCGTCGCGGAGATCGAATAAAAGAAATCACAATTAGTAATAAAAAATTCTCTTTTTTAGTCGTTTTGTTCGAGAATTCTTACAATTAGTACTACTTGTGTTTTCTTTATTTTTATTGACTCCGGGCCGGAAGCCAAACAATTGTATTCGCTAGGATAAAAAGGAAACGCTCCAATCCCCCAGAAAGCGAATTAAACAAGAGCTTCCCTCGTTTAATCAGAAATGGGAAGTATTCAAATTAGTACTATGAAAAATAGGCAAATTAAACTAATTTGATTCGAAGGGAAGAGGTACTAAAAACATTCTCAATAGTTCGAAAATTGGGATCCGGACTAGATGTTTGGAATTGATAAGGTGTACTGAGCAACTTTTGCATAGACCTCTGGTAATATTTGGTGGGACACGAAAATTAGGGCACTTCATTGTTAGCAGAAAGTGCCCAGGCCGAACCCCAAATTGCGTCAATTGCTCCCTGCGCTCGCACTATAGCCAATCTTTCAGATTACCTCATTGCCGATAGCTGGTAGCTGGATGTCGACGAGCGACCCTTCGGAGCTGTGCGATGAATTCTGCAAGATTGGTGTTTCGTCTGATTCGTGCTGCACACAGAAAACAATTTTGTAGTTTTGGCCGCGAGCCGAAAAACGCCATGGACATTTTATAGTTTTGGCGTTTTCGACCCCCCCCAAAACTACAAAATGGGGTACCGCGGACATTTTGTAGTTTTGCGCACCATGACATGCAGCGTGTTTCCTCGTAAACAAAAGCATCTTTCAATATATTTACCTCAATATCTTTTGCGTTGTTGGTTTCTTTGGGTTTCTTTTCATTTCCCTCTCTCTCTATCTCTCTCTCTTTCTCACTATCTATCTCTCTCTTTATTCTAATAGCTGCGAATAGATCGATTTGCAGTTTAATATAATGAAAAATAAGCAAAACATGAGAAAGAGAGACACGGAGGGGGACAGAGAGAGACATAGAGACAACACAGACATAGAGAGGGGAGAGAGATAGAGAGAGAGAGAGATAAAGAGAGAGAAAGATAGAGTGAGACAAAGTGTTATCGAACTTTGAAAAGTTACCATTGTTCCGTTTTTTAACCAGTCCGTTCAACTCTAGTTCAGCGGCGCAGAAATGTGGTCAGACATACAACTTTCGAACAATGTTTTCTATTGTAATAGGTTGCTGTTTGCATTTGCTTTTTATGTTCATATCAATGTTTCTTTTGGATATTTTATTTTTGAGAAGAGAACATTCGCTGTTAGGCAGTTTCCCATCGATGTCGTACCGAGGGAAGCAAGCAGATGAGCAGAGCAAGACTACGTCGGGCACACTTGTTCAAGGCGGCCACCGAGCTGTTCTTTGGTTGGTGTTTTTAAGCTTTAGTTTCCATTACTTTTCATTGTCTTATAAGATCTTCTTGTTGAATAAGGTCGGTAATATTTTTTCAAGAGTAACTGAATAGTACCCTTGCTTTGCTTTAATATTGTTATTTCTTTCAAAAATTAAGGTTTTCTAAGATTCATATGCTATACAATTAAATCTATATGTCATCCCATACAATAATCATCTTTATCTCTGCGACCCGAGGGCATTTTTTCTTCTAATTTTTTTCTCGAACTGTGAACTCATGATTTCCTTCTTGGAAGGCTTATAATAAGCGTGAATATTGTCCAGGTGACGAGTGTGAGGAGGTCGGGCCGGATAGTACGTCAAGCATTTCTGGAAAGAGGCTGAGCGCTGCGAAGGCGCGGAAGCCTGTCGATGACCATGCGAGGTTATTCCAGCGGCCCGTAATAGAACCACCTTTTACTTTAGGGTTGGGCAATAAACGAGTTCTTTTTTTGAATTATATTAAATACAAAGATTGCAAAATTCGTGAAAGACCGAGAGAGAACAGTGTTGATTCAGCTGTTCAACGAAGCAGCTAACAGACGCGCAGAAGCAATCGGTTGACGACGTCTTCCGCGAGTTGATTGGCTTGGATGCCTTGGAGGAGCCCTCGACACAGCCGTCGACGGCGAGTGCTTCAGCCGACGTCAATAAAGACTAAAAGTTTGTTAATTCATGTAATAATACCCTTTTTACTAGTGCTTTTAACCTTTCTTAGCATAGAAGGAAACTTTTGAAGGAATGAACTTTTTGCTTACTTTTCTTGTAATGAATCTTAAATGAAGTTTGAATCACGAAGACTTCTCTTGCTTGATAGGCTGGTTACTGTATTTTTTTCACTCAAGATACATTAACCTGCCTATGCTTTTGAGTGCAAGAGTTATTCTTCATCTTTTGTTAGTTTTGCTTACTGTAGTTACAGTATACAAAAAAATCATTTCTCTTTAAAAAGTTGCGAATTTTAAGGTTCCAATCGCCTATGCAGACAATCGCCGTGGTGAAGATGAGCAGTGGAGTGATGACGAGGTTCCTTGACTTTTCGTCAAAAGACACTTCGTCAATTGACGTTTCGTCAAATTTTTTGGTTACATTTCGTCAATAGGCATTTCGTCAAAATAAATTTATCTTGGCGACTTTTCGTCAAATAGACATTTCGTCAAACGACTTTCCGTCACTTTTTTTTCTAATGTAGACATTTCGTCAATTTATTACCATTTTCATTTTCGAATAAAGCTCGCCAGTAAGACATGACAAATAATTAATTTGTAGTGACAATCGGTTAATATGCAGTGAAAGTCAATTATTAAGTAGTAGATTGGTGATTATTTAGTAGGAAATGTACACATAGCTAAATGACAAATTGTTTGTTAAAGGACGACGCACTCAACCGTAAAAGAGAAAGAGAGAGAGAGAGAGAGAGAGAGAGAGAGAGAGAGATTGACATAGAGGCAGGGAGAAACATCAGCGTTTGGTAATGGAGGGTTCGACGATGTTACTCGAAATGGCATGAAGGAAATTGGGAAGTGAAAGGGTATTGTATTTCCCTAGGACGGCTTTCAGACGGTCGTTCAGCTTGGCGTACTTTTTCTTGCTTGTCTTAGTGGGAGGCGATCCCATCTGAAGACGCATAAGCTTGTACTCAGTCAGTCCTTGCTCGTCCATCAGCCGGCTCACAAACTTGTAGACCTTTAATTTTTGAATGACGTGTTTGGAGAAAAAAGTTTTCTTAAAACAAACCGAAGGATGCACGACGTATTTGGAGAAGGCACAGTGCCATCCCTCCATATGATTATTCGTGCGTGGGACATTCTTGGTAATCTTAATGATAGTTCAGTTAACTGTCCATTACTCATTTCCATGATCCAGCTTATATAGACTGTATGTACCTCATGGACGTTCCACATTTCGATAGGGAACAGTGGGTCAGTACGTCTCCCGTTGTGCATCGTGTTGCCGATCCATGTGTTTTTGAAGTAAGTCGTGAACGAGGTGATCGACGAGGCTGATTCTGGGCAATTTTCCAGAGTTCTGACGCAGTATTCGAATGCCTGATCAATTTCGCTCTCCGGGACAAATGGCAAGGCCATGAAGTTGCGCAGGGCAACGTGCGTATCACCACCGTCCTAGAAAATAAATTTTATTTCGCATAAGCGATCATTGTATGCATAGTGAACCTTGTAGGCCGCGCTCAACCCGACATCACCAATCTTGCGCCAAAGCGCTTGTGCAAAGTGAAAGTGGCAGCCGTGTACTACGGCATTCGGGAAGGCACTCCTGGCTGCATTCTCCTCGCCTTTTTCAAAGTCCATGATAACATAGTCGGGACTCAATGCGGGGCAGACGCTCAGCAAGTGAGAGAACACCTCAGAGTAGAGATGTCCACGCTTACTGGGCAGCAGAGAGTACACCTGAGGCATGCGTATATCATAACTGTATGCTTATGTGTTTGTATGTATGTACCAAGGGGAGGAATGCGCCGTGAACGCGGGCGTGAACCGTCCAGATTTGAGTGAAGAGAGAAGGCACGCATGAAAAGGTACCATCTACAGCAATGATGTCGGCATGAGCAAGTTCACGAAGATTTTCGGCCGTGCAAATACGAACACTCGTTCGGGATCGGCAGAACCTGTATTTGCAATACTTTTTTCATCTGGATGGCAACTATGTAGCATACCTGTGTCCAACGAAAGGAAATTTTCTCCTTTTTCTGTAGTCACAAGCGAAACGGGAATGTCCACATCGGATAACGTCTTAAATGAAAATATTATTCATACGTATGTATGTATGTATGTATTTATGTATATACCTACATATATATCTATTTAGGTATATTTTTTGTCTTTCTTACCTTTGGAGATGGAAGAGGCGCATTCGCTCGTCTGCGTGAGCGAGACATTGAGGACGCAATGTCTCTTTCCTTTGGGAGGTGAGGCGCGGCATCTCTGGACACCTGTTTGAGCTTCTGCTGAAGTACGTCGCGATTTGGCACTTGACTTGTCTTTGCGTCACTGTAGACATTGGACTTCCATTCCTTCGCTTCCTTTCTGCCGCGAGTGACAGTGCAGCTGTGTGCCGTTTGTTTCTATTAAAATAAACATAAGAGAGAGAGAGAGAGAGTCAGACAGAGAGAGAGTCAGAGAGAGAGAGAGAGTCAGAGAGAGAGAGAGTCAGAGAGAGAGAGAGAGAGTACTAAATACCTGAATACTCTGCAGACTGTTCCCGACGAGTTTGATACGGCCGGGGCATTGGAGATCTCGTTGTCGTTCGCACCGATATATCGTGCCAGATGAGTTCTCGTATCCCTTTTGAAGCGAAAAATAAATAACAGAGCCCAATGTATTTATATAAATATTACTTTGTAATAGAGACGTGATTCGAATGATAGCATCGTTCCTCCTCGTTTCGTGACAATGAAGCGCAGTGGCGACGATTGCGTTGCGGGGACAGGCACATTGAGCAGATTTGGCGATGGCGAGCGAGAAGAGCGTGTGGAAGGAGACGACGAAAGGGGCGAAGAGTGGGCAGAAGGAGGAGGGGATGGAGAAGGAGAGTATGGAACGAGGTTTGACATAGTTCCGCTGGCCCTGAAGAGGGCCGTTGTGGTCTGGGGAATTTTTGGCGTCGACATGAGAATGCAGGGAGATACAATGAATGGTTCCATATCGTCCATGGACCAGAGAGAGAGAGCTAGAGAAGCAGAAATTTCGTATTTTTCTCTCAATTTTTTCTCTCACCCTCTCAATTTCTCTAAGTCTCTCTGGATGAACAGCTTCACACTCATTTTGCGCACTCACTTTGCTAGGCCCATGTCTTCTTGCCAGAAGCTCTGCATCGTTTCTCTACCCTCTATTAAAGCCCAACGGACTCTCATACTAGAAGCACAACACCCTGCACTCTCTCAAAATGCAGCATGCTCTAAATGGCCTCTTGAATCGAGTTCATGATCGCTTCTCTGCAATCGTTCAACTGTTGTACATGCAATGCATACCTAACTCAATTATTCCTTTAATTATTCTGTCAAATTGAACAGAGACAAATGCAACCACAAATAAGCATTCAGTGGAGAAAAATACACATACAACAGTATACTACATTAATTATTGATGAGCTTGATGCGAGAATGAAAATGGTAATAAATTGACGAAATGTCTACATTAGGAAAAAAATGTGACGGAAAGTCGTTTGACGAAATGTCTGTTTGACGAAAAGTCGCCAAGATAATTTTTTTTGACGAAATGCCTATTGACGAAATGTAACCAAAAATTTTGACGAAACGTCAATTGACGAAGTGTCTTTTGACGAAAAGTCAAGGAACCGATGACGAGGATTCGATAGGAGGAAATACCGTTGGAAGAAATACCGTTGAAGAAGAAAACCATTCTTCCGTTACCGTATGCTTGCTCCAAATGTTGTTAGAATTGTTTTGACTCTTATTTGAGATGCGTTTGATAATGAAGCGTTGAGGGTTGTTCTTACACTTACAAGTTTGCGCACAGTTTGCGCTCTCTCTCTCTCTCTTTCTCTGTCTATCTGTCTTTCTGCTTGTCTGTCTTTCTGTTTGTCTTTCTGTCTGTCTTTCTGTCTGTCTTTCTGTCTGTCTGTGCCTGTCTGTCTCTCTCTCTCTCTCTCGCATTGCATGCGATCGATCGCATGCGACCGCACTTGAAAGGCTGCATCCATCTTTCTTTTTTTCTCTCGCCTTCTTCTTCCCTCTCTCTCTCTCTCTCTCTCTCTCTCGCATGCGATCGATCGCATGCGTGCACACTTGAAAGGCTGCATCCATCTGTCTTTCTTTCTCTCGCCTTCTTCTTCTCTCTCTCTCTCTCTCGCCTTCTTTCTCTCTCGCTCCTTCTCTTTCTTTCTCTGTCTGTCTGTCTTTCTGCCTGTCTGTCTGTGTCTGTCTGTCTCTCTCTCTCTCCGCAGCGAGCAAGACAAAATGGGTGCATGTATAATCACAATGTATGTACAGACAAACAACTTAAAGTAAGAGAGAGATAGAGACATAAGCGAGGAATGAAGCAAATCGCTGCGCATATGTCTCATTCCCGCCCCCTCCCCTTCCACTAGGTTATCCAATGCAGAAAGCTGCATTTGTGGGTTGGTGGCCTGGTGGTTAACGTGGGAAAATTTCGCGCGGGGGGTGGTGGTTCGGGTCCGGTCGGGAACAAAATGTCTTTCTCTCTCTCTCTCTCTCAGTCTACCTCCAGGTACCAGCAACGGCGACGACTCCACTATCATCACTACAGTCACAGGTTAGCTAAATTATCGCTTTTTGCGATCTTTAATGCCATTTTATTCTATTTAGATAGACAGAGAGAGAAATAAGAAGAAAAAGATATAAAAAATTTCAGAAACTCTGGAATGCCGTATAAAAGTAATTTTAAAGGGGCTTTAAAATGCAAGTACAGTGGGGAAAAAGGTATTGTTGGGTAGAGAAAAGCTGAGAGAAAAAAGATATATAGAGAGATCGGCAGTTTTATCAAGAGGGAAAGAGAAAAAAACAAAACAGAGCTAAAAACAGCAGCTGAATGGGGCGCTTCCGGCCCAACTCGCTCATTTTACAAAATGTACCTCGGAGGGTACAGAATGCCCGTTTTCACAAAATATTTTGCAAGTTGCCGTTCTCATAATATATTTGTACCTCATTTTGTTAAATACAACCAAATTATTTTCTGTGTGTGTTTACCCGTCACATGGAAGCTTATATATTATAATATAAAATGTAGTATAACAATTTCTATACCAAAAGAACGGCTGAAATTCCTTAGATAATAACAACAAATATATGTATGTAAAGGATTATGTTATGAAATCTATTGCTGCGAGTTCATGCCTGAGCAGTTGATGGCGGAAGCATGGAATCCCAATTGCAGCAGCAGGCGGATTCAGCAAGGTTGTCAGGGAAGCCATGACAATAGCTAAAGTCAGCAGCCAATTCGGGACCATGATTCCTACGGAACATTATTCTATTATTTCCCTTTTTAACTTATAATTACTCATATCAGCTTACCGTAATTAAACAAAAAGCTGAACGATATGTTGAATGAAAATAGCACTGTTTCTAAAACCGATTGAACGAATAGCCCAACGGTAAGCTGAAGTCGACAGTTGGAGACTTTGCCTGTGTGATTTTTGTTTTAGAAGAAAGGAAATATTTCCTAATATCTATTCTGTAATATATCGGGGCCTCCTAACTGAAGGATTGAAAGTTCTTGAAGGATCTTCGAGAATGTAACAAGTAAATGAGTACGTAGGAATTGCATGCAAGCGTGACAAGAGCTTGCGCCATCAGATAACCATTGAAAATCTGCAATTCAATTGTAGGTCAAGTGTTGTTTAAATTATATATATATATATATATATATATATATATATATACATAAGTATGTGTAATAATAATAATAAAAGATAAAATACCAACAATTAGCGACCCTGGCCATGTAATATAAACGAAGAGAGGGCACTCGTCACTTTGAGCTGCAGTTCCGACGGGAATAGACAAGGCTCCGTAGACCAACTGATAAACTTACTTGTGTGTTACAAGTACAAATTTACAACAATTGCAAAGTTCAACCAGGGGCGATGAGAGAAGAAATGTTAGAAGAATTTGTTTCTTCAATGACGCTTTCACTTGGTGAATAATGCAAAGATAAAGGATTAGAGCGAAGGCGTTAAAAAATTTTATTTTGAGTTTAGATTTATAGTGCTTTATGATATGAGAACAATTGACAAAAAAAAGAAGTTTAAAAAACGAACTGTGCATATGCTTGACTGGCAATTTTGAGTGACATCGGCGAAGTTTTTGAGTGAAGAGCAGAGGAGAATAGATAGTTGAATCGGAGACGGTCTCCAGAGAATCGCCATAAGAATGAAGACGTTGAAGGCAATAATGGGCAAAGTCACAGCGAAGCCTCCGTACGTCAAATAAAAAATTGACATCTAAATTTTCCGTTTTATCATTTTAATTAATACCATTAGAAAAAGAAACTATTCCTTGCAATGATAGACAATTCAATAATAAATGGTTTCTAAGGAATAGTGTCATTAAAAAAGCCACCTTGTACCTCCTGAAAAGATTCGGCTTGCGTGAAATCATTATGGATAGACCGATGACGCAAATGATTCCTGCTCCTTTGGCGATGAGATTTCGAATAACTGCTGGCAAATAATCCGGACTGAAGGGCTGCAATGCATAAAAAAGCTGCTCCATTTCCTCAAAAAGGTAATGTCTCGTTCTTCCCTCGGGGGATGCAATAACGGGAACGAATGAAAGAGATGTAGACAGAGAGATATGTATGAGAAGAACTTTTTTATTGATCTCATTGTTCGGAGAGATAGGGAGGATTTTGTGTTTGGGGGGAAGAGAGAGAGAGAGAGAGAGAGAGAGCAAAGCAAGGTTGAGAGCTGAGAGTGCTGAGTGGAGAGGGATGGAATGCGAGTGTCCAGGCAGAAGAGCAGGGAAGCGGCCATCTGCCGAGCGGATAGAACAAGTCGGCTTATTGCAAGCCCTGAGGTGATGTGCAGTTGTGGGAGGTGTGAGGCGTGGCTTACTCTTCAGAGAGAGAGAGAGAGAGAGAGAGAGAGAGAGAGAGAAAGAAAGAATGAATATACATATCCCGACATTTGCCTCCTAGCAAAAACAAGCACGTGCAAATGAAAGACATGAGAGAGAGGGTAGTGAGGGAGACATGAACGATTTGTTCATTGATCGTGAACTTGTTAGGAAAAGATTTGAAAGAGAACAACAAACCGCACTCACACATATGTACACATGTATGTACATATGTAGTAGATACTTTAGCAGAGAGATAAATAATTGAAATACTCAAAGAAATAACTCATTACAAGACAAACGATCCACTGTACAAAGTGCGCATCTTAACTAAATACTTTTCAATTAGAACAAAATATGAACGAAATGCAAAAACCATTGGTGAAATACATAAAAATGATTTAAGAATGCTATAATGTTTCAGTTTCTAAGGAAACAAGCGCTGAATTTCAACGATGGTGAAGAATTGAGACTAACGCTGTCTTCTCAGCAATTTTCAGCAAAAGCACCTGCACCATCTGCGCCTCTCGCCTCTTTCTCTTTCAGAACTAAGTCTCTCTCTCTTCCGTTCTCCCTCTTTCTCAGTGAACCGGGAGTTCGAAACCAACTCTCAATTCGCAAAACAATTAATCAATTGACTTTTGCAACATATTTCGCTGTTTTAGACTTAACACTTAAAATCTAATTTTAGTCTAATTCAATCAGTAATACAAAAACTGACTAATCGCGGTCGTTGTATCTAGAAGTAGAAGAGATACAAGTCATGGATACGTTTTTTATGCTTCTAACATCTCTAAAATCTAACACATATAACGCATAACATAAATCTATAAAACTAATTAAAATTTGGTATGGTCCACTAGTAGCAATCTTATGGTGCAATAAGTTATCGCGTATTTCCGATACATATGTATGTATGTACATATATGATCGCATACAAAGCACTCAACATTATGGGGTCACGAATGCAGTGAATATATTTCTATATTCTTAAGATTCTCTGAAACTGTGACTCATGGAAGCAATTGTTTGGTCAATGTTTATATTTTAAGGAATTAAAATGTTTCTCTCTTATCTACCGAATGCAAGCAACAATACCTCTCAAAATACATCCAATGTTTTGCAATTTTATGCGACCTTGAACACCAATTTTTCTTCGGAACGTATACTTTAGTCTAGTTGAAAAACGTAGGTAAGAAAAACAAACATACACAGTTTAAGTGCATCATCGCATAGTTATTGCAAAAATTTGTTGCCTAATTTTCTGAACTGTCTATATGATATTGTATATGGAGAGATTTCAAATAACGAACTAATGTCAAGCAAAATTTTAAAAAGAATTAAGGAATAAACCATGCTGAGATTGAACAAGCATGCTTACGTGTTCCATTCTTGGCTTGTATATTTTTATATCTATGAATGTTCTTCAATACTTCACTGTTGCAGAAAGAAATACAGCAGTGAGTGAATGCAATTCCACTGTAATTCTTTTGTTAGACCTTACCGTTTGAAATTTTAAGAAAATGGTTTATGAAAGTGAAGTCCTATATGTAAGACATGTTTATCCTTTTTTCTTAGGAATTCGTTTTGATTCATACTGTCACGAATCATGAAGTGCACATCCGATGATTCACTTCTTTCTCTGTGTGTCTTTGCCGTATTACCGTGAGAGAAACTGGCTGACAGAGAGCGTGAGAGTGTACGCAACAGTTCTTTAATCATCGAAATTTATTCCTGATAAAAACGATCATAATTCCAAGTAAAGGTAATGAAATTATTTTTTTATTAATGTGCTACTGAATTCACAACAGGAAACAATCTCCGAAAGAGGTAAATGTCTGCGACCGCTTCTGGGAACATTCTAGAGTATTCCGAAAGGTGCTGCTGACTGCTACTCTCGAGATGTGGAATTCCCTTGAACATTTCGGAATTGTAATACATATGTATAATACATAGAAGATGAAATACCAACACCTAGCGATCCTGACTTTGTTATATTAACAAGGAGAGGGCCCTAGTCAGTTATAATTAGAGCTTCAGTTCCGACAAAAATATAGAGCACGCCTTTCCAATGTGAAAATGCAAGGTGCCATGGGAAAGAGGAACGAATTAAGAGTTACAATTTATAAATAAGCTACTTTAAATGACATTGTGAGAGGCTCCATTGCAAAGTTGATGGTCGGCCATATAACATCTCTGTATTATCCTTTATATAATGAATCCGAGCGCACGTTACATTGATTGATTGATTGAATAGTTAACCTTTTTGAGGAAATGAAGCAACTTTTCTATGAATTGCACCCCTTCGATCCGGATTATTTGCCGGCAATCATTCGAAATCTTATCGCCAAAGGATCTGGAATCATTTGTGTCTGAGGAAGTCGAACTACTTGGGACAAAACGCTGTTCAAATAGCTTATGCATTACACTTTCTTCACAAAACAATGCAATTTCAATGTGCTTATGTTTAGCTATTCTGGCATTTGAGAATAATGGAGAAAGATTCACATCCTCATCACAAATTCGGTGAACTCGCTCACACCGCGTTCGCCTCTATCAATATCACAATTTCGATTTTTACGTTTCCAGACTTTCTTAACTCGTCATATTGTAGTTGACTTTCAATTGACTTTTAAAGTAAATCGTAATCAACACGAATGATGAACAATGCCTAAATTCAAATTTGAAAAACCCCTTGAATATTCTTGACAAAATTAGCATAATTCACCGTTTCAGAGTCATCGTCTTGGTATCAAACGTGCAACGCATCACAATGATAAATACGTTTTCGCACTTATAAAAATACGATAAAAATTTTTTAACCTTTCCAAAGATGTCATTTGCATTCCTGTCCAAATCCATGATGGTCACTTCCGAATTCTTCTGAAAAGTCTCAGAACCCTTCCGGGATGTTTTGGAAAATTGTTCTCCCGTTGTAGAACTCGGACACTTCCGGAATCTTCTGGAATCTTCCCAGGACCGGGGCATAGGTTGGCCCCTTCCGGAATACTGAGGAAAATTCCATGTCCCGGGGCCAAACTCGGTCGATTCAGGAATATTCTGAAATTTGTCGCATTGAATATTGCAATACTACTGGGTTCCATGAACAATCTAGCTTTTCTAACACCTTTCCAGGATA
Organism: Allodiplogaster sudhausi; assembly: GCA_945643635.1. Taxonomy (NCBI): domain Eukaryota; kingdom Metazoa; phylum Nematoda; class Chromadorea; order Rhabditida; family Diplogasteridae; genus Allodiplogaster; species Allodiplogaster sudhausi. Next base: position 2,783,822 of record CALZFC010000251.1, read on the forward strand.
ATGAAGCGAATGCCCTCGATGCTTTCGTCGTTTCTTGGCTTTTGGCGATCGCTATTAGTCCGACCATCAATCTTAGCGATCACAACTTTTATTTATTTAAATCCCGTGGTGATAAGAGACGAAAAAGGATTAGGCTTACAGTTAATTGCAATGGCGTCACCTGATCAGTCTCACCTTCCAAATTATAGTTATATAATATTGCTATACCATCTCTCGATCGAGGTAAAAAGATAATAAAGATGAATTAGGAATGAGAAATAAGCTTGATAGTGAGGAATGAAACAAGTTTCAGATTTGTATGGCTACATTCAATGCAATTAATCGAAAAGAGTTTATCGACAGCATATAAATGGTAACGACGAAAAGGTTCAATGAGTTTGGAGTTGTGGAGAAGAGGAGACGGCGGACACCACTCTCTTTCAAACGGTTCGGCGTTTAAGCCCCGTTTAGCCCCAGTAGCAATTGAACAGATGCATCGACTTGATCTTATTCTTCAGGAAGACGCCGGCTTTCGACAACTGCGCGTCATCGCCAACTTGCCAGGGCTGGGTGCCTATCTTGAGCGCCGCTGAGGCTTCGGATATGGCGGCGATCGACCACGCAACATACGAGGCCTTGTTTTTGTCCAGCATTGCGTACCATTTGTTGGCCTCTTCCGGGTAGATCTGTCCATTTTTGCCTCCGTCAGCCTGGGAGACGCCGTACTCCGAAATAAACACGGGAATCTTCGCTGTTCAAGTAGGTTTCTCGCTCCCATTCCTGAGTTTTTGGATCAACACCCGAGTAGAAGTGCTGCACGTACATCACGTTCCTTTGGCCTAAATTACAACACGACCTGAGTGGAGTGTGTGTGAATTTATGAACCACATACCCCACAGAGGCGAGTTGCTGGCTTGCACGCCGCCCGACGGTCCCGACCAATACGGAGTACCCAGCAGAGCCACGTTGTCAGGGTCGATAGCGCGGATCGCATTCAGCACGTTGGTGTGGTAGGGCTTCACAACGTTGTTCCAGTCCACCTATAATCTGTGATATAAGCCACGAAGAGACCGCCTCAATGCCATACCTGGAGAGGCTCGTTGTAGGTCTCGTAGAGCACGTGCGGGTATTTGCCGTAGTCGGAGGCCATTTGCTTGAAGAATTCAATCGCTTGCCACTGGTGCTTCTCTGCCTCGTGGTCGTGCCAGATGATGATCACGTACATGCCCCTCTCGATGGCCGCCTCCACGACGGTGCGCACCCTTGCAATCTGTTCCTGCTTGTTCTTGAGGTAGCCGTCATAGTCGATGCCCATCACGGCGCGCACGACGTTTGCGCCCCACTGGCAAGCAAGTGAGTTAACGGTGTCCTTGTTGAAGAATTGTGGCATCCACTGAGACCAGTACAGCGACATTCCGACGAGCTGAACGGGTTGGCCATTTTGGCCCACCAGCTGCGTTCCTTTCACGGAGAGGTGTCCGTACGGTGGGTTCTTCGGTGTGAGCGCGGAAGCCCCCAGGAAAACGACTGCGAGACAGAAGAGTGCGCGTCGCATTGTGTAGCGTTGTACTGGCGTTTCCCGACTCCAGGTCCGCTTAAGTAGGAGTCCCTTCCTCATTCGCGTGTTTCCTGACCTCAGTCGAGATTGTTTGGATAGCTGACGACATCGAACTACTTGGGACAAAACGCTGTGCAAATAGCTTATGCATTGCACGATGTAATTTCAATGTGCTAATGTTTAGCTATTTTGGCATTTTAGCGTAATGAAGTAAGATTCACATTCTCATCACGAATTCGGTGAACACGCTCACACCGTGTTCGTCTCTATCAATATCACAAGTTCGATTTTTACGTTTCAGACTTTCTGACGTCGTCATATCGTAGTTGACTTTCAATTGACTTTTAAGGTAAATTGTCATCTACACGAATGATCAAAAATGCCTAAATTCAAATTTGAAAAAAAACCTTTGAATATTCTCGACAAAATTAGCATAATTCACCGTTTTAGAGTCACCGTCTTGGTATCAAACTTGCAATGATCACAACGATTAATACGGTTTCACATTTAAAAAATTCGAAAAACATTTTTTTTAACCTTTCAAAAGATGTCATTTGCATTCCTGCCCAAATCCATGATGATCACTGCCGAATTCTTCTGAAATGTTCTAGAATCCTTCCGAGATGTTTTGGAAAATTCTTCTCCCGAAGCTGAACTCGGACACTTCCGGAATCTTCTGGAATCTTCCCAGGACTGGGCATAGGTTGGCCCCTTCCGGAATGCTATTGAAAATTCCATGTCCCAGGGCCAAACTCCGTCTATTCAGGAGATTCTTAGCTTTTGGCGATCGCTATTAGTCCGACCATCAATCTTAGCGATCACAACTTTTATAGATTTTAATCCCGTCGTGATAACAGACGAAACGGGTTTTGGCTTACAGTCAATTGCAGCGGCATCACCTGATTAGTCTCACCTTCCAAATTATAGTTATATAATGTTGCTAATATATTTACCATCACTCGTTCGATTCTGTGGACGACAAACTTAGTCAGATGGAATGAGTAGAGATAAAGAGTGAGAGAGACTCAGTCGAGATTGTTTGGATAGCTGGGAACGTCGAACTACTGATTACAAATCGCTTTTGCATTACATTTCCTTTGTAATACGATCAAGTTTCAACGTGCTAATGTTTGGCTATTTGGGAGATTCTCGACAAAATTTGCTTAATTTACTATCATCTTGTTATACTTGCAACGCATCACAACGATAAATACATTTTCAAATTTAAAAATACTATATAAAATTTTCTTCTAAATCTTTGAACTTTTCGAATGATGCCACATTCCTCCCCAAATCTAGAATGTCTTATGGTTAGAGAAACACACTAGGCCTTTGATGCAACTCAAGGACACCGAGATATTAGAAGAACTTGAATATGGTATATTGCCGCCATGACCATTCGAGTTCTTTTCTATGAGTCTTCTTCCAATCGTAGCTCATGTCACATGTCAGCGGTCTCTCATTCTCCCTTCTCACTCCTGCTATTAATTACAATTTCCCATTACTCCGATTCTCAATTTTTGCAATCGCAATTTTCATGTATCTAAAGGAGGTCATTAAGAAAAAACTCCTTAACGATCAGCTGCCCGATAACTAAAAAGTACAGTGTAAGCAATCCACAGAAATGGTGCTATTGCCTCTCGCCTCTCTCCACAGAAACTTGTGGTTTCCACCACGGGCACGTGATCCTATGTGCTAACCATAAGCAAAACCCAGCCAATTTTGGTTGCTCGCAACATATGTGTTTATTTCAAGTGCAGGAGTCGAATGATATGTATGTATGTACATATGTATGTATGTTCTCATATGTATGTTTGCATATGTATTTATGTATATATGTACATTCATATGCATGTATGCATGTATGTACATGTCGTGCAAAATGAAATTAACTTTTGGTTTGCATAAATAATTTCATACAAAGTGAATGAAAATCAATGAAATTTTGAAGCTTTGCTTCATTATACTGCCGGCCATACAGTTCAGTTTATTCTATTTCACTGCTGTTTTGTTCACAGAACGTTCGAAAACGCATGAAACATCTCTCAAAAGTAACTTTTTTTTATAAAATCTATTCCTTCCACTTTCAAAAATGGCAAGCAGTCGTCTGTCTTAAGTTGGCGGCTTTACATTAGTCCGCTTCTCTGGACACACTTTCTCTGCTTCTTTCAATGCCGTTGTAATGCTGACTGTCGTTTCAGCTCACCATAAGTCTGAAAGGTACTACGATGAATGTAACTCGACTGCAATTTTTTGATTGTGTGGTTCGAAATTTACAAACCTAGTCTATGAAAGTTTATGAAAGTGTGAACGGATAAAGAGTAAATGAAAGGTTTTTTTTTACATTTTTTTCTTACAAATTCAGTAAGCTTCCTACTCTAACGAGTTGTGAATTGCATATCTAATGATTCACGTATTTTTTCTGTGTGTCTTTGCTATGCTAGCGTGAGAGAAACTAGATGAATGAGATCATGGAGATCGTTTAAATTTGTTCAAAAAAATTATAATTAAATTCACCTATATATGATACAGCCTGGCAGCAATAATCGAGAAAGCTATACTCAACCTTGTTTCAACCTGCTTTCGGGGGATGTCACGGGATTCCTTCTTCGCACTCTATCCGAGTAGAAATACCGTAAATTGTGCTTTCATCGCGGAGCTCGAATAAAAGAAATCACAATTAGTAATAAAAATTCTCTTTTTTAGTAGATTTGTTCGAAAATTCTTACAATTAGTACTACTTGTGTTTTCTTTATTTTTATTTGACTCCTGGCCGGAAGCCAAATAGACGGCAATCGTTTTCGCGGGATAAACAGGAAACCCTCAAATCCCCCAGAAAGCGAAGGAAACAAGAGCTTCTCTCCTTTTATCAGAAAAGGGAAGTATGCAAATTAGTACTATGAAAAACATTGATAAGGTGTAATGAGTAACTTTTGCATAGGGTTTCTTGGCTCTACCTCTGGTAATATTAGGTGGGACATGAAAATATGGGCACTAGAGAGGTCTGTGTACTGATCATTTCAACATATACATATGTACATAAACCTAATTCGACTCAACTCGGCGTGCAACGACCTTAAAGCTATCGAGCGCAACTTATGAACCACGGAACAGAACGATATGGTTATCTGGGTTCCTCATTGTCAGCACAAAGTGCCCAGGCCGAAACCCAAATAGCGTCAGTTGCTCCCGCACTGTCGCCAATCTTTCAGATTACCTCATGCATTCGGCCTGCCGTTAGCTGGTAGCTGGATGTCGACGAGCGACCCTTCGGAGCTGTGCGATGAATTCTGCAAGATTGGTGTTTCGTGTGAATCGTGCTGCTTACCTGTCACAGGGAAGCTTATATATGTATTAAATAAAATGTAGTATAACAATTTTTATATCAAAAGAGCTTCTGAAATTCCTTAAAAAATAACAACAAATAGTATATGTAGAGGATTATGTTATAAAATCTATTGCTGCGTGTTCTTACCTGAGCAGTTGATGGCGGAAGCCTGGAATCCCAATCGCAGTAGCTAGCGGATTCAGCAAGGTTGTCAGGGAAGCCATGACAATAGATAAAGTGAGCAGCCAATTCGGAACCATGATTCCTACGGAAAATTATGCTATTATTTCCTTGTTTTAAACTTATAATTACTCATAAAAGCTTACCGTAATTAAACAAAAAGCTGAATGCCATGTTGAATGAAAAGAGCACTGTTTCTAATATCGATTGAACGAATAGCCCAACAGTAAGCTGAAGTCGACAGTTGGAGACTGTGCCTGTGTGATTTTTGTTTTAGAAGAAAGGAAATATTTCCTAATATCTATTCTGTAATATATCGGGGCCTCCTAACTGAAGGATTGAAAGTTCTTGAAGGATCTTCGAGAATGTAACAAGTAAATGAGTACGTAGGAATTGCATGCAAGCGTGACAAGAGCTTGCGCCATCAGATAACCATTGAAAATCTGCAATTCAATTGTAGGTCAAGTGTTGTTTAAATTATATATATATATATATATATACATAAGTATGTGTAATAATAATAATAAAAGATAAAATACCAACAATTAGCGACCCTGGCCATGTAATATAAACGAAGAGAGGGCACTCGTCACTTTGAGCTGCAGTTCCGACGGGAATAGACAAGGCTCCGTAGACCAACTGATAAACTTACTTGTGTGTTACAAGTACAAATTTACATCAATTGCAAAGTTCAACCAGGGGCGATGAGAGAAGAAATGTTAGAAGTATTTGTTTCTTCATTGACGCTTTCACTTGGTGAATAATGCAAAGATAACGGATTAGAGCGATGGCCTTAAAAAAAATTTATTTTGAGTTTAGATTTATAGTGCTTTATGATATGGGAACAATTGACAAAAAAAGAAGTTTAAAAAACGAACTGTGCATATGCTTGACTGGCAATTTTGAGTGACATCGGCGAAGTGTTTGAGTGAAGAGCAGAGGAGAACGGATAGTTGAATCGGAGACGGTCTCCAAAGAATCGCCATAAGAATGAAGAAGTTGAAGGCATTAATGGGTAAAGTCACAGCGAAGCCTCCGTACGTCAAATAAACAATTGACATCTAAATTTTCCGTTTTATCGTTTTAATTAATACCATTAGCAAAAGAAACTGTTTCTTTGCAATGATAGAAAATTCAATAATAAATGGTTTCTAAGGAATAGTGTCATTAAAAAAGCCACCTTGTACCTCCTGAAAAGATTCGGCTTGCGTGAAATCATTATGGATAGACCGATGACGCAAATGATTCCTGCTCCTTTGGCGATGAGATTTCGAATAACTGCTGGCAAATAATCCGGACTGAAGGGGTGCAATTCATAATAAAGCTGCTCCATTTCCTCAAAAATGTAATGTCTCGTACTTCCCTCGGGGGATGCCCGAACGGGAAAGAATGAAAGAGATGTAGCGGTAACATGTATTTTGGAATAAGAAGAATAAATAAGAGAAGTGTATCCATTGCATTATGCTAATATACAGAGAGAAGTTATGGTGAGAAGAGTAGAGAGACATAGAGCTATGTATGAGAAGAACTTTTTATCGATCTCATTGTTCTTAGAGATAGGGAGGATTGTGTATGGGGGGAAAAGTGAGAGAGAGAGATAGAGAGAGAGAGAGCAAAGAAAGTTTGAGTGCTGAGAGTGCTGGGTAGAGAGGGATGGAATGCGAGTGTCCAGGCGGAAGAGGCGGGAAGTGGCCATCTGCCGAGTGGATGGAACAAGTCGGCTAATTGTAAGCCCTGAGGTTATTTGCAAGTGTGGGGCGTGGCTTATTCTTCGGAGAGAGAGGGGGGGAGAGAGAGGTTAAGAACGAATATATCCCGACATCTGCCTCCTGGACATGCAAATGAAAGACATGAGAGAGAGAGAGAGAGTAGTGAAGGAAACATGAACGATTTGTCAATTGATCTTGAACTTGCTAGGAAAAGATTTGGAAGAGAAGGAGGAGTGAGGTATACAACAAACAGCACACACACATGTGTAAGATACTTGAGCTGAGAGATAAATAATTGAAATACTCAAAGGAATTACACATTATATGACAAACGATCCACTGTAAAAGTGCGTATGTTAACTAAATACTTTTCAATTAGAACAAAGTATGAACGAAATTCAAATGCCATTGTGAAATACATTTTAAAAAAATGATTGAAGAATGCTGTAAAGTTTCAGTTTCTAAGGAAACAAGCGCTTTATTTCAACGCGGCGGCGATGGTGAAGAATTGAGACTAACGCTTTCTTCTCACAATCAGCAAAAGCACCTGCACTTTCTGCCGTCTCTTGCCTCTTTTTCTTTTAGAACTAACTCTCTCTCTCTCTTCCATTCTCTCTCTTTCTCGGAGAACAAACTCTCAATTCGCAAGAAAATTAATCAATTAATCGCCTTTTTTAATCGACAAAATTTTTCGCAGTTTTGAGTTAAAACATTGAATGTCAAATTTTAGTCTAATAAAATATGCAGAACAAAAACTGTCTAACCGCGGTCGTTGTATCTAGAAGTTGAAGAGATACAAATCATAGATACTCTACGCTTCTAACAATTAGAAATCTATAATAGTAATTAAAATTTAGTGTGGTAATCTTATGGTACAATGAGTTATCGTACATTTACGTTATGTACATATATGTTCGCATACAAAACCACCCAACATTATGGGGTCACGAATGCAGTCAATATGTTTATATATTCTTAAGATTCTCTGGTACTGTGGCTCATGGAAGCAATTGTTTGGACAATGTTTATGTTTTATGGAATCATCATTTTATCTCTACCGAATGCCTGCAATAACACCTCTCAAAATACATCCAATGTTTTACTATTTTATGTGTTCTTGAAAATGAATTTTTCTTCGGAACATATACTTTAGTCTACTTTAAAAACGTAGGTCGGAAAAACAAACATTTACAGTTTAAGTGCATCATCGCATAGTCATTGCAAAATGTGCTGACTATTTTTCTGACCAGCAGTTGAGCAGATGGTGAGCAGTTTAAATGATATTTTTTATGGAGAGATTTTAAATAACGAACTAATGTCAAGCAATATATAAATAAGAATTAATTATGCTGAGATGGAATAACATGCTTATGTGTACCATTCTTGGCATGTATGTATATTTTTATATCAATGAATGTTCAACAATACTTCACAGTTGCAGAAAGAAATAGCGAATTGCAGAAAGTGAATGCAATTCCACTGCAATTCTTTTATTAGACCGTACCGTTTGAAATTTTACGAAAATGGATTATGAAAGTAAAGCCTATATATAAAACATGTTTATCCTGTTTCTTAGGAAATCGTTCTGATTCCTACAGTCACGAATCATGAAGTGCACATCCGATGATTCACTTCTGTCTCTGTGTGTCTTTGCCGTACTACCGTGTGAGAATCTTGCTGACAGAGAGCGTGAGAGTGTAGGCAAAAGTTCTTTAATCATTGAAATTTATTCCTGATAAAAACTATCATAATTCCAAGTAACGTTAATGAAATTAATTTACGTTAATGTGACACTGAATTCACAACAGGAAACAATCTGCGAAAGAGGTACACGTATCTGCGTCCGGTTCTGGGAACGTTCTAGAAAGAGTATTCCGAAAGGTGCTGACTTCTACCCTTGAGATCTGGAATTTCCTGGAACATTTCGGAAGTGTAATATATATATAATAAAAGATAAAATACCAACACCTAGCGATCCTGACTTTGTTATATTAACAAGGAGAGGGCCCTAGTCAGTTATAATTAGAGCTTCAGTTCCGACAAAAATATAGAGCACGCCTTTCCAATGTGAAAATGCAAGGTGCCATGGGAATGAGGAACGAATTAAGAGATATAATTTACAAGTTAGCTACTTTAAATGACATAGTGAGAGCCTCCATTGCAAAGTTGATGGTCGGCCATATAACATCTCTGTATTATCCTTTATATAATGAATCCGAGCGCACGTTACATTGATTGATTGATTGAATAGTTAACCTTTTTGAGGAAATGAAGCAACTTTTCTATGAATTGCACCCCTTCGATCCGGATTATTTGCCGGCAGTTATTCGAAATCTTATCGCCAAAGGAGCTGGAATCATTTGTGTCATCGGTTTATCGATAATGATTTCACGCAAGCCGAATCTATTCAGGATGTACAAGGTCTGTTTTTATTATAACATTTTCTTACAACATATTTACTTATATAGTTGCAATGAACAACTTTATTTTGAGTATTGTATTAATTAAAAAGATAAAATGGAAAATTTAGATGTCAATCGTTTATTTGACGTACGGAGGCTTCGCGGTGACCATCCCCATTATTGCCTTCAATGCCCTAATTCTTATTGCGATTCTCTGGAAACCATCTCCGATTCAAATATCTGTTCTCCTCTGCTCTTCACTCAAACACTTCGCCGATGTCACTCAAAATTGCCAGTCAAGCATCTGTGCAGTCAGTTGTTTTTAACTTGTTTTATGTCCATTGAAAGCAACACATAAAGCAGTATAACTCATTTGCCAAAATAAATTAATAAACAACTTTTGTTAAGGCCATGTCAATTATCCGCTATCTCTGCATTATTCACAAAATGAAAGCGTCACTGAAGCAACAAATTCTTCTAACATTTCTTCTCTCATCGCCCCTGGTCGAACTTTGCAATTGTTCTTTTTATTTCTATTGTAACAACCAAGTAAGCTTTTTTCAGTTGGTCTACGAAGTCTTGTCTATTCTCCTTGGAACAGAAGCTCCAAATGACGAATGTCCTCTCTTCGTTCACATAACATGGCCTGGGTCACAAAATGTTGGTATTTTAATTTTTATTATATATATATTATATATATTTTAAAAAAAAACTCGTCCTACAACTCAATTACAGATGTTCAACGGCTATCTGATGGCGCAAGCCCTTGTCACGCTTGCATGCAATTCCTACGTACTCATTTACTTGTTACGTTCTCGACGATCCTTCCAAACAACTAGTTAGTCTCTGACATGTATAAAAACATATAATGAAGTTAGAGGTAAAATTTCTTTACTCCAAAAAAAACAAACTACAAACACGCAGGCAAAGGTTCCAACTGTCGGCTTCAGCTTGCCGTTGGCCTGTTCGCTCAGTCGATATTAGAAGCAGTGTTATTTTCATTCAATATGGCATTCACCTTTCTGTTTAATTTCGGTAAGTTGTTAACTATAATTATAAATTAGAAACAAAATGATAGAATAAACTTCTTTAGGAATCATGGTCCCGAACTGGCAGATGACTTTGTTTGTTATAATGGCTTCCCTGACAACCTTTCTGAATCCGCTAGCAGCCGCAATTGGGATTCCTGCGTTCCGGTATCAATTGCGCAGGCAAGAACTCACAACACTCAACATAAAAATGTATCATAATAAGTTCAGCCGCTGTAAACTTTAGCCGCTCTATTGATGTAAAATTGCTATACTACATTTTATATTATATATAAGGTTCAGGTATGCAGCACGAATCACACAAAACACCAATCTTTCAGAATTCATCACACAGCTCCGAAAGTTCGCTCTTCTACACCCAGCTACCAGATATCGGCAAGCCGAATACATGAGGTAATCTGAACGGTTGACTTCAGTCTGAACGCAGTGAGCAACTGACGCTATTTGGGTTTCGGCCTTGTTCTAGTCATCCTCCAGGGTACTGTAACGTTTTCTTCCGTGGTTCATGAGTTGTGTCCTATCGAGCTGAGTCGAATTTTATATAAAAGGGTCTATAAGACCCTCGGTGACGAGACGCACAGACAGTTCTAGTGTCCTATTTTTCGTGTCCCACCTTTATTAGAGTGCTCGTGAAAAGCGGCTACGTCAGATTGTTTGCTGTTGTGAATTTACAATTTTATTTGTAATTATGATCGCTTTTATCTGGAATAAATTTCAATGATTAACGAACTTTTGCCTGCACTCTCGTGCTCTCTTTCAGCGAGTTTCTCTCACGTTGACACGGCAAAGACACATTCATGAGTATAAAAAGGCTAGAAAAGAATATTAGACGTGAGCATGCACTTCCGTCTCGTTGATCACAGAGACCAGTTTATTATTCCCATGCTAGACTCATATCAAAAAGCAACTTTTTGGAAATAATAGACTCCGACGTACATAAAATCTATGATTTTACCACCTATGCGAATTTGCATAAATTTGCATAGTTCCGACTAAGAAAACATTTTTCCCATTCGCTTTTCAAACATGACCACTCAATTATACGTCAGTACGAGTGGAGCATATTGCGCAGAGAGAAGCTATATGAATGCTATTTAGAGTTCCTTGGATATTCAAAATACCAAGTCAGGATCCCAATATTAGTGCCATCTAGGGTATTTTTTTAAGGAACTCTTCCCTTTAACCAAAGTAACTAAATGAGCATTAATTTGCATAGTACTAATTTGACATAGAAAGTTTAATAAAAGCTTGGAACCCTTGTGTCTCCCATGCACCGGGGAACAGAAAGAAATATTTCTCTGGGCGAATATAAATACCGGGTCAAATAACTGCTCACCCTCTCAGCTCATCTTACGGGAAATCTGTCATAAAGCTCTTGAAAGTCTGAAAAATTAACTTGCCCACCCTGGACGATTTGTCGTATGGGGGTAGTCTCAAAAGGAAGTCTATAGTTCATTGTCACCTCAACCTGTTCATGAGGTCATACAATAGTTCCCGTGTCCGCGATTATTTATGCGTGTATACGAGAGTGAAAGTGCCGATCACTTTTTCGAAAGAAATATATGACACTCAATTCGTCCTTCTTTCCAATGTCACCTTGTATATTCGCATGGGAAGGTATCTGACATACATGTAGACATATGTATGTATGTTCACATAATAATTCCATAGAAAGTTCACATAATACACTGGGATATCTCTTTGCTGATTTTCGCCCTTCCTTAGTAATGATTGTGCACTTTGTGCAAGTTCAAAGTATTCTTTAAATAAAATTAACTTGAACGGATATAACTTATCAAAACCCGTCAAATATGCAATGGAGGTAATTGAGGATAAATCTTTTAAGATTCATAATCATTAAAATGATTCCTTATTCCGTTGGAAAGTTCAATTTATGAACAAGAATTAATGCACCCTGGGAAGAGCTTAAAGGAGGTAGTAAATGATGGAAATCCATGTGATAACGGCTGCAAGTGCAATCACAACGGAGCTAGCGATGAAGATGCACTGAACCTGAAATTATTATAGATTTAAAGAATCGCAAATTAATTCCTTTTTTTGTATACTTACTGTACAACTTCGATAATCATACGAGCAAAATAATATCATAAAAAAATTTGAAATCGTAGAATCCTTACGGTCGACGAATACAAGCGCTCCGTTTCATTCGAGCAGTTCTCTGTCGAAAAGCTCAAGTCTTTCGTAGCGGAACTGATTTCGAAATAAGTTAAAATTTGAGGGTTCCCCCAAACTTTGCCTTCATATGTTTATATTTAAACCCTGTTTCCGTTATTTCGGTTTTTTCATTTCTTTGATTTCATCTCTGTGAAGTTGAAGACGTCCCCGACTGCAATAGAGTAGTGAATTTTTCAAATTCGTGTTTCAATTGGAGGAAATGCGGTAAATGTGAAGGGAACTAAGCGTTCTCTCCTCACCTGGACTGTGTCTGCGGAGCTTACCGGGGAGTAGACATCGTTGAATTCGACAGAGGCGCCGATGCATCAGTGACCGTGGTAGAGCTGCAATATATTATTCACAAATACAAACTTATGTATATAAATATGAAGATTATTGCAGAAGGCGTGAGGTTATGCTTAATTCATATGCGCAACTACTAAATTTTTTCTAGTATTCCAAATTAAGAAGAATCATTTTCCTTTCGAAGACCATTATTCGGTTACCCTCCTTCACTATGAGTTCGTATTTAAAATATTAGTGTCATAATCAGTGTTTATCTTTTAAAGCTTTCAACAGTATTCCAAAGAATATTGTTTGGTTTGAAAATCGAATCAATATCTAAAACGATTGTGATCGTGACATTTTGGTCGAGATTTCGGATGGAATGAACGTTGAAGGACGCGTTTCCTTAGGCGACGTTGTATTTAAATGAATTCAAAACGGGGCTAATTCTAAATATTTGTTTGTTTTGTTTTAAATGTATCCTGACGAATTTCCTCCAGTGCAGTCGTCGAGATGAATGCGGTCTTCGTCGTCAAGGTAGAGGAGGCCATGAAGAAGCGACTGCTCGCCCTCCTCCCAGAGGCTCTCGCTCAGACGGTGAAAAATTATTGTTAGTATCGAATGCGGCAGAATTTCAGAAAATCTGGAAGATTGCGAACGTTTTTAAATGCATTCGTTGTAAGACAGCCCTGGAGATTTCTAGATCAAAACAAGATAAATTTAATGGCGCTTCATTAAATACGACACTTCAGTTGGAGAGGGTTAATATTCTATCGGACAGAATATGGGGAATGATTTTTGTCTATGAATCCTTCTCAGATCCAACGAAGAGCTCGGCCCACAGCTGCGGAGTCGGCGGAAAATGGCGCAGCCTCACGAGCGATTCCGTCACTGAAGAAGTCATTCCGACGCTGCTCATATGCTATCCGACCATTTCTTGTGATATTGACGAAATCGATTTTCTTAAGGCGTAGAAATACTTTTATAACGAGCTGACGATAAATCAAGGATGATCAGATTTCTGTTTTTTTTTTACGAATTACTTGATGATCTGATTACAAATCACAGAAAATAGAAACATTGATTCAAATCAATTTCTCTTCATGGAATATGCAATATGTTGCTGTAGGGTAATTCAACAACTGAAGTTTTGAAATTCTTTTGGATTTTACAGCGAAATTCGCACTTCAACAAGGGATAGAGGAGTAAGAATTAGATAGGAACACGAGGGTTTAGAATGAGAGGCTAGTGGAGTCGTCGTAACAGCTGCGCATTTGAAACAATGCGCACAGTTTTACAGAGTTTACGAATTTTGGACACACTCAGCTGAATGAAATACGAGTAAATATTTCAGTGATGATCAGTCTTAGCAGCCAGAACACTGAATTAGCCAACGACAACAACCAAAAACACCGAAATGCGCCTGCGAGCATTCTGGTGAGAAGAATTTCGTACGAAGACAACAACAATGATACCAATACCGAGAAGCTATTACAAAGAATAGGTCATATCGAATAATGTAATAAACGTCTCTATATGGCAGTATTCACTTATGTAGTACATGTATTTCGTAAATCCTAGTCAGAACAATTCTCCTTTATCTATGAACGAGCTTAAGCGTAGACTACGTAGATGTGCAGGGATGTAGCAATCAAAGAAACGACGGTAGTCAAAACAGCCACCAAAGCTACGTAAAAGTCCTGAAAGAATATCTGAAATCACAGTTAATTCTAAGTTTTCCGATTCACTTCATGGCATGGGAATTTGTTCAGAAGAAAAGAAAGACGCTGACCGGACTGGACCACATGCTTTCCTCCGGTGGCATTGTCGGAACTTCGATATTTGACTCGGGACTTTTGGTGGAATCTTCCTGAGCGGCCTTCTGCTGGCTGACTGATTTGGTCGTCGTGGAAGTGGGCATCTTTTGTCTGAAAGTTGTAGAGTGGTCCACGTCCTCACGAGTGGCCATGGTGGAACTAAAAAAAAAGAACGTGAATACATTGTGCAACATCGGCATTGAAGTTAGGCAGCCATCTTCAAAGAAAAAATATCAACTCGTATCTAAGACTATGTAATTCTTAATATTGGTTTTTAATGTATCCTGACGAATCTCTGCCAGCGCATTCGTCGAGATCTCTGCCAGCGCATTCGCTCCTCGTCGTCAAGGTAGAGGAGGCCATGAAGAAGCGACGGCTCGCCCTCCTCCCAGTGGCTGTCGCTCGGACGGGCCCACCTGGCCTTATTGTTAATATCGAATGCGGCAAACATCCGACTTTTAAAAGTGTCCTAAAGTTCATACAAAGTTAGCATTGATTCCAGTGTAAGTAATTCTAAAAGTTGGGCTTAAAGGAAGTCTCCGGCGAATGTTGGGGGAAGCAATTCAAAATAGGCATTTGAACCATGAAGTGTCCCGCACGGAAGGGCCTCAAGCTGCCACTGGCTAAAATATGCCTAGTTCTCACAGAAATTTGTGGTCAAAAAATTGCATAGGGAGCTGACCTATTGAGAATATTGAAGATGGCTGCCTAACTTCAATGCCGATGTTGCACAATGTATTCACGTTCTTTTTTTTTAGTTCCACCATGGCCACTCGTGAGGACGTGGACCACTCTACAACTTTCAGACAAAAGATGCCCACTTCCACGACGACCAAATCAGTCAGCCAGCAGAAGGCCGCTCAGGAAGATTCCACCAAAAGTCCCGAGTCAAATATCGAAGTTCCGACAATGCCACCGGAGGAAAGCATGTGGTCCAGTCCGGTCAGCGTCTTTCTTTTCTTCTGATCAAATTCCCATGCCATGAAGTGAATCGGAAAACTTAGAATTAACTGTGATTTCAGATATTCTTTCAGGACTTTTACGTAGCTTTGGTGGCTGTTTTGACTACCGTCGTTTCTTTGATTGCTACATCCCCTGCACATCTACGTAGTCTACGCTTAAGCTCGTTCATAGATAAAGGAGAATTGTTCTGACTAGGATTTACGAAATACATGTACCACATAAGTGAATACTGCCATATAGAGACGTTTATTACATTATTCGATATGACCTATTCTTTGTAATAGCTTCTCGGTATTGGTATCATTGTTGTTGTATTCGTACGAAATTCTTCTCACCAGAATGCTCGCAGGCGCATTTCGGTGTTTTTGGTTGTTGTCGTTGGCTAATTCAGTGTTCTGGCTGCTAAGACTGATCATCACTGAAATATTTACTCGTATTTCATTCAGCTGAGTGTGTCCCAAATTCGTAAACTCTGTAAAACTGTGCGCATTGTTTCAAATGCGCAGCTGTTACGACGACTCCACTAGCCTCTCATTCTAAACCCTCGTGTTCCTATCTAATTCTTACTCCTCTATCCCTTGTTGAAGTGCGAATTTCGCTGTAAAATCCAAAAGAATTTCAAAACTTCAGTTGTTGAATTACCCTACAGCAACATATTGCATATTCCATGAAGAGAAATTGATTTGAATCAATGTTTCTATTTTCTGTGATTTGTAATCAGATCATCAAGTAATTCGTAAAAAAAAACAGAAATCTGATCATCCTTGATTTATCGTCAGCTCGTTATAAAAGTATTTCTACGCTTTAAGAAAATCGATTTCGTCAATATCACAAGAAATGGTCGGATAGCATATGAGCAGCGTCGGAATGACTTCTTCAGTGACGGAATCGCTCGTGAGGCTGCGCCATTTTCCGCCGACTCCGCAGCTGTGGGCCGAGCTCTTCGTTGGATCTGAGAAGGATTCATAGACAAAAATCATTCCCCATATTCTGTCCGATAGAATATTAACCCTCTCCAACTGAAGTGTCGTATTTAATGAAGCGCCATTAAATTTATCTTGTTTTGATGCTGATAAGCAAATAGATAAATAAAATAAATAAATGATAAAAGTGATAACATATTTTCTCCCGACCGTTCTCGCATCGCATGAAATAGATACAACCGGCCGCCTCGCTCTACCCTCCGATAGCCGGGCAACTCAGTTGCTGCAGAGAGACGCCCGCCTTCGCTGCCACTTCCTCATCCAGCGCCACGCACGGCCCGGGGGCGCCCGTGGATTCCTGGCCATCTATTTTATTTTAGTTTTTTTTTTATTTCTATGTTTATTTTTCTTATATAAAAAACAATTCCATTTGTTCTTCAGAAACTTGCTTTTGTTATATAAAAACAATTATATTTGTTCTTCAGAAACTTGTGTTATTCAACTTTAAAAAATGTACATTTGTAAAAAAAAAATTCCAAATGGTATGTTAACAAAAATTATAGCAAGGTTCTATTCGGGGAAGGACTCGCCTTCGTGCACGGAGTCACTTTCTTGCCCGGATAGACGGGCCGGCCGCTCTCGACGTAGAATCCACTTTCCGGTCGCCGCGTCGCATTTCAACTCGACACGGCCATTCTTCGAGCCGACGAATGAGTCGCCTTTCGGCGGCAAATTTGAATTTTTAGTTTTATTTCATTTAATAAAATTTTGGAATCGCCGAAATATCCGAGAGGCCCCATAAGATAAAGTACCTTCTTGGGCACACGACATGACCGCGAGTCCGTTGTCAGTCATGACGTCATACCTCTTCTGATACTTGATTGGTAGGGCCTTACTCTTGGCCTCCTAAAATTGAAACGTTATGGGCGATAATAAAAGTTAAAGAGGTATCTGTTGGGTCGTGAGAACATTAATGGAAACTGTAATTAACCATAAAATTTTTTATTTGAAACAAGATTTTAAAAACTGACAAACTTGACGCTGTTCGGAATGCCCGCGTCGCCGGCGATCGGAACGAGGCACGCATTCGTGCACGGAGAGCGACTCTGCAAGGAAATAATAATTGTTTAGTTTAAAAAAATTGAGTTTTAATTAATATATATATTACAGTAAATTGTTTATTTATTAGCTATTTTTTGCCGCAAAATGAGTCTTTTTTTGGCAACTGAACATATAGTTGTAATTGAATTAAAAGGAAACAAATGACGAGTAATCCATTATACAATGCCTGAGGATGAACACAGAGCCCTGGACAATGCATTTAAACCCGAATGAGATGAACAGTAATGGGAATGGATTTCACGGAGAGAAAAAAAAACAAACGTTTGTGTCGGCGCTGAATTCATCGCAGAGATAGCTGTGATTGCTGACGAGAATACGAGCGCCGCTGTAGGCTCTCTCTCCCTCTCTCTCTCCTTCTATCACGTCTCTCATTAGCCTCTCTCACTCCCGATCCCTTCTTCGCTCCCTCTATCTCTGTCCTCTCCCTCCCACTCTTTCTCTCTCTTCCGCTCTCTTTCTCCCCATGCTCGCTTACACGAGTTACACATGATCATCCCGCTCGTCAGGTCGAACGTTAGAGTGTCGACGCTCGTGTAGGTGTTCTCTCCGCCAGCTGCGTACTCGCGCGCAACGCAACCGACGACGCAAGTCAGCGCTTTTTTCTCCTCCACACCCGACTACAATTAGACCACTTCACAATTTTGTTTCTCTTTATTACAAAGAAGCCTTTTTTTCAATCGTAAGACAAAATATTCGTGTTATTATATTTTTCGTTCTAACCTACATAATTGTAAGGAAATTCTCGGACTCATACATATTTACATATATTCTTTCTGCTTTTTATGGTTACCCGCGGTTTCGAGCTATTATCATTCTTATTTAGTCTATGGCAAAATAACATTAACGATTTGACATGGAAAGACTGACGGTGCCTCATTATTGATAGACTGTTCAAATGCAAACCTATCCCAGTTCGATAATCGTAATAATAAAAAAACAGAAATTTACTACGCATCGGATTACATGCACAGTTGTGAGTGATATTAACAATGTGGCAATTTTTCAGACTTCGCCATCGGATTCGGTAAGCTTGCCATTCTCGCCGCACGTCAACGTCTGCGGTTTCGTGAAGTATTCCTTTTCTGCGGGGAAGAAGCCTGGGAAAGGGTGAGTAGAGGCAATTTCACTGCTGCATACAAAAAGAGCTGAAGTAGATCACAGTAAGATTACCCCTTTTTTACGTGAGCTT
>CALZFC010000251.1:2805000-2810000 GCA_945643635.1 Allodiplogaster sudhausi
TCCGCTAGCGGCCGCAATTGGGATTCCAGCCTTCCGTCATCAAATGCTCAGGTAAGAAGTCGCAGCAAAGGAATTTCTATATATTTAAAAATTTTAACTTAGGAAAATAAAATATGTATTGCTATGAAACATTGTTATGCTACATTTTAACTCCATCTCGAATCATACGAAACACCTATGTACATATCTTGCAGACTTCATCTCACATGTCCGAAAGTTCGCTCGCCTCCATCAAGCTACCACAAACCGAACGCATGATCTAATGTGTGCGATAAAGTATAACATTCTCAACTATTCATGCCAATTATGCCAATTAAGAGACAAATTAATTGCTATGTGAGACTCATATGCAGTTTGTTGTTGTGAATTCATAAGCAATATAAAATTAATCTTATTTAATTTCTTAAACTTTATTTGTAATTGTGATCTTTTTTTAGCTAGAATAAAGGACAACTAAAGAAACCTGTTCCTTTGTCTACATTTTATTAGTAGCTTTCAGCTTGCTTCTCTCACGCTAACACGGCAAAGACACACAGAAAGAGATGTGAATCATTGGAAATGCACTTTACAATTTCTCAGAGTAGGGAGCTGACCGAATTCTTAGCGAAAAAAGAATAAATACATACGTCCGTTTTACATTTGAGATCCGTATCACACTTTCATAAACTAAGATTTTCAAACACAACAACGAACGTCGAAGAATGACAGTGCAAAAGGATTCCTTTGTAAATCTTCGCTATTTCGTTGTGTAACAGTTACATAAAATTTTGAAGATCAGTCAGGAGTATAAAAGTACTAGCCAAGCATGGCAGATGCCTTTTCGTCAAATAAATCACACAAAAATTTAATCTTAAGTAATTTCTGGCATTAGTTCGTGAAATACAACATTCTCGAAAAGAACGATTGGTTGCAGACAAGATGAAAATGGCGAATGAGCAGTAGAAAATAGTTTGAAAAACCCTTCTAAAACATTTTTTAAACAACATTTTTAATACATCAGTCACGAGTAATTCATCATCAAAACAATAAAGCTCGCTATGCACCTAGCCCGTTTTTTAGGGATGCTGATTATTTCTCATTAACTTGAAATTGAACGCAGAGAACATACATAAGTGCATGAGATGTCGATCACTTGACATTTTGAAACTCTTCCTACTTTCCCCGGTGGCAGGCGGTCGTCTTCTCCAATGACCTTTGTCTGCTTCTCTCGCATCTCTTATTCTGCTCCTCTCTATGCCTTCGTGATGCTGACTGTCGTGTCGCTTCAACCAAAAATCTGCTTCAATAGATTCGACCGGCTTACGGCCACCTGCTATAAGAATGCAGACGGCTCCTGGAATTGCGTCGTCAATCCACTAAACAGGTTAAATAATCTTTAACTTTACAAATAACTTCTTGCAGTCGCTTTTGTAAATCATTAAGTTAATGCAAGATCAGAGCATTTTTAGCCGACTTATTCATATTAGAGGAGTGCTCATATACGTTTGAAGGGTTTTCAATGTGATCAAAGTAAAAGTAGTTTGTCGATTTCAGCAAGGCTATCCCCGCAATGTTCAAGTCCAATAACTACAACTACCAATTCATCGTGCCAGAAGAGCTCCAGGGCTGTCTCACTCCGAATGCATTCAGAAATGTTTGTTATTATTCTCTTTTTTTCTAGTACCGAAATGGTTACGATTTCTTTTGCGCTGAGCAATGAAACAAAATTCAGTCTAAACACACATATTAATACGACTGATTCCTGCAAGTTGTTTGCGTCTTTTAAATTCCAAATGATTAGCGAACGCGCTGCTACTTTGGCTCGTTACAACTTCGCTATTTTAACGAAACTGCAGTCGGTGATGACTTCAACATCAGTGAAGTAAAGTTATCTTTTCAACATGTACATATCTATTCAGCTTTTTAAATTCCAGTTTTATGTTGCCTATTATTGATTCATAACTAATCTTTGCCTTAATTTTAGAACCTTAATGCAAGTCGGACGTTTTCCGTGATCGCTACTGTGGCGAATAAGTCGATTCGTCCCCCCGACTACTGCTGGGCGGACGGCGAGCCGTCGCTTTGTCGTGGCCTTCTCTACTCTGACGACAAGGAACTCGTGCACATCGACGACTGCGCAGGCGGAGATTTGTTCGAGTTGTGATAATTTTGAATTTTTTAAAGATGAAGATTTCAAAATAATATGTTTTAGTTATTAATGGATACTGATTATTTGTCTATTATTCATGTACATATATATGTATATATATATATACATATATATATATATATATATATTTATATATATATATATATATATATATATATATATATACAGTGATGTGCACCAACAATGGCAGAAATGGGCGCGGCGTGACGCCGCGTGCCAATCAGACCGCATTGAATAAGTCGATGCAGAAGCAACCAAATGTAAAGATCCGCATATATACAGAATCAGCATTTTCTGGCACATCGAGCACACAGACTTTTAAAATGCAATTCTACAACTTTTTTCATTAAAGTTATTAAGAAAATAAATACCGTATTTTGACTATCGTGAAGCTCACTATGCACACGACAAAAAAACACACACGAAATATGACATATTCTGCATTTCGGTTTGCACGCCAAAGTTGCGTATTTCCGCATGCTTCCTTACTCGTTGTGCATACTCTGTTTATTTCACGTAGCGATTCAACTTTGAATGACGGATTATAGCTTATTCTGCCATAATGTGTCCTCGCTGCCACTTTTGGCTCTAAATGAACGGTTGATCGGTCCATGTTTCGAACTATATTTCATTGCGCCGAGAAATGTTTCGTATTTGTCGTGGCCATGATACTTGTTGTTGATTCAAGTGGAGTTATATTGCAGCAGACAGAAGTTTTCGAACGACTTTACGACGAGAATGATCGACTGGCCTCGAAAGAGGGCGCTGGTCTAGCTTTCTTCCGGCCTGGTCAGCTTTCTTTTCAAACTTTTGTTCTGTTTGGAATTGACTAGTTGAATTACACACTTCAACCTGATTGCTCCTTAGTTGTTTATTTTCGTTGCATCATTCACAAAGATATTTCGCTCGTCCGAATAGTTAGTGAAACGTGGCTTGACTGGTTAGCTTGCGAAAGTCATGGCCAACTACTGCTCATTTTGTGTTTTATTTGGAATTGAGTGCTATTAATCTTGCGCAGTATATATAATCAGCATCTTTTTTTCTAAAATTTCTGAATTATTAATTACGAGAACGAGATGGAGAAACTTGTTATCTTATATCAGGATCGCAACTTCGAGTTCCTGCCCACATTTTCGCGTATCGCTGAAGCATGGAAAAGCGCAAACTGGCGTGCTCCATCGCTTCATCGCCTTCTCGAGTTCTCAGCTGAACAGGTACACATGTTTCTTCGGTTTATCAGTATTCTTTCTATCATTATATGAGAACATGCTATATAGTCGCATCTTTCGCAGTAATCTTCTCCTTGTATACTTTAAGTCCTTCCTTGCATTCGATATTTCGTACTAAATGACCATAATTCTTTGCATTATTCTAGCATTTTGGTTCACTCTTTCAAAATTAAAACTGAGTCTAATCACTTATATTTTCTCGCTGAAGATCAGGCGTTAAATGTACGGCAATTCTTTAACGGTCATGCTAAATCTACAGTAAGAAGTGTCCTTTACTACAGTATGATTCAAACTAAACCATCTGTTCATTAAATTTCTGCAACTTTTTTCTTCTTCATTTTTTGCATATTAACTTAGAGATGGAAAACCCTTGTCTTTAATCAGGATCGCTCGAGTGCTCGAACCATCACGTAAGAATGCGGGGGAAGTCTCTGGTGTGCATAGAGAAGAGTCCCTTGCTCTGATTCCTGATTCTAAGGTGTGTATTGTGTTTTCATTTTTAAAGTTAAGTGAAATACTTAGAATGTTATTTTTACAGGTTAGAATAGTTTCCTTGTTGGAATTATTTTAGTACCAGCGGCTTATGGGCTAGATGGTTTTCTCTTATTTCTCTGTGGTTTTTTATCTCGAATATATCTTTCTGATTATGCATTTTCCTTATTTTCCTGATTAATTTGCATTCGTGTGAAGAAGGGGCTTTGCTGACAAACACTGTGTCGTGAACCCCCTTAGTGTTGCCTACGTGATGGGCCATAGGGTGTTTTCTTCTCTCTTTGCTCATGCTAGAATTTGTGATAATGAACAAGAGACATGTTGTGAGTAATTCTGTTACAGTAATCAATTTGTGTTGGCTTAACAAGTGGTTATGATAGAGTCTGATACAGTATTTTAGCTTTGCGCGATTCTGCGAAACAGTATGACTTTCTTTTTGGGCTGTCAGTTTTATTTAATCTAAGGAAATAAAAATTTTTTGCCTTAAAATAAGAATTTTTTTCGAAACCTTAACTAACTTTTTTTGGTTTAAGGAGAACGACGAGTTGCTCGTGGCTGGATTCGGTCGCGAGGGCCACACAGCGTCGGAGATATTCCTTTTGTCCGCTTCAAGATTGCCAAGGACGCCAATACGTCCCTCATCGCCCTTTTCAAGGGCAAGAAGGAGAGACCGCGTTCGTAGAGTCTCCCTCTTACTCTCTATCGCACCGTTTATTGTTATACCCTTATTATGAAACAACGTTTTTTAAATGTTGTCAAATCTAATTGCAAAAATTTTACGACTTGTGGTTTCTTGTACATTGAGAGAAGATAAAGAGACAATTTGTTGCTGGAAAGTTCGGAAGGGGGCCTATGGACGAAACTTTGGGCTGGAGAAAGGTTCGAGCTTTTCAATCAGTTGATGCTTTGCTGAATGTTTCTCAGGGACTAGCGATAGGATATGATTGAGCTCCCTCCCCTCTTATTCAAATTGCTCCTTTGCTTCTCGTTTTTTATGTTGAACTACCATCAATAGGGAGGTGTCGCGGTGGAGCGAAAATTATATTTAGCTGTGCATTAGGAGAGCTGTGCATCTCGGATTAGCAAGTCGTGTGTGGTTTATTGGTTATAGTATCACTGAGTGGTGCAGT